>JABWTJ010000158.1:1924008-2371266 GCA_016801875.1 Solanum sitiens | reverse complement strand
TGTAACGGCCTGTATTTTTGTATGTGGTAGTTCTATTCATGTTATACTTGACATATACTTATAGTGTAGGTGAGGGATCATGTTTCTTACATGATTAGTGTTGGTTTAAACTAGCTTGGAAGGTGATGTAATGCCTTGCACGTTTTAGCATATGTATTGCAAGTTAACTCCGATGGAAAGTATTTAAGTAATTATAGTAAGGTGGTAATTGAGCTAGCAGTTGCATCACCTACTTGATCTATATTATAGTTAAAGGGCCCAAGTTTGATTGACCAGATTTAGGCTTATATTTAGGGGCTCATTTGAAGCCCAAACCTATTAAAGAAAATGTGAATGAAAGAAGGCCCAACAGCCAAATCTGCTAATTGGCCATTATGGATAAAGCCCAAGTGAAACTAAGTAAGTACATGACCTCCTAAGATTTGTTTTACCATGTTATTGGGCCAAGTGTGTACCACCTACTTGCACTAATCTGTCCCAAGCTGATTAAAAGAACAAAGGAAAAATGGACAGCCAAGGTCCAATAATATTAAGTCCAAAAGGGCCCAAGTTAAAAGGACAAGCAGGTGGGGCACCTACTTGACATTATATGGACCAAAATTGGTCAAGAGTGTCGGCCATAACACCTCCTTTTTCAAAGGATAAGGATCAAGTCTTATTCTCCATTTTGAACTTGCAAAAATTTCAGATTTTCTTAAGTTTCTTTCTTGGTCTCTCTTGGCTTCAATAAGCAGCCCTAAAACACCTTAGGGATTCTTGAGTGCTGTCTCATTTTTCAAGTAAGAAGTTTGAAGGAGAGTTTGAATTCTTGAAGTACAAGTTTAGAGGATAAATTTCCAGAATTAAGGTAAGACCTTCACCCATTTGGTTTTTTTCCCTCTCTTTGATCATGTTTGGATTGGACGAATTTTGTATATATTTATCAAGAATTCATGGATGATGATAAATTCTTTGAGTCAATATTCTTCCTATTAATGCTGAATGATTTGAGATTGTTAGTGGCCTGCCTTATGAATATTGTTGTTGAGGGCTTGTTTGGGTATCCTCTGGAAATGATGTTTTGAAGTTGTATTAATGTGTAAGAAGGAAGGGTTGTGGTGGGGTTCACGAACATTATATGTAGGGTTGTATGGGCTGATTTTCCCATCAATATTTTTAGCTTACGTGTTTTGGAGAAACCTTATTGTGATTAGGCTGCTGATGTTAGTTTAAATCATGGACTTATGTTTAGATTAGCACCCAATAAGGAAGGTCTGAATCGTGATAGTGGTATTGGTCATAAATATAAGGTATGTAAGGCTATTCGATTCTATATCCTTTTGGCATGAAATCTGCTACCTGCAATTAATATCAATGAAGTGATTCTCATAAGTTCTATTTCTAGAAAAGAAAGCATGGTGGCAGCGTACTATCTCCAAATAGCTAACAATATTTCTTTCCCCATTCTAAGTACATGGAACTACTTCATTATATGTTCACTACTCTATACTTGTGTAATTTCCCCTTGTGCTGTTATAGAAATGGTATTTGCAAAAGAAAGTTTAATGAATCCTTCTCCTAAGCCAATTGAAGTCAATTGTGCCATTAAGGTCTTAAAGTAAGGTGTTGATGTTTCATAGCTCCTTATGTCATTGTTACTGCCTCAAAGTATTGTTTTCATGTATTCCACTACTGTTTCGTAATTTCATGTCTCCAAGATGATTATGACCACCAAATCAACATCTCAAAGTGTTACGATTATCCAAAATAACATCTCAAAAGAGTTATGAACTGAGTAACAATAATCTCAAAGATTAAAGAATCTAAGTGAAGAAATCTATTTAATTAAGGGTGGCAGCTCAGGGGCGAAAGCCTAGCATGGGCCGATCCCTATTGGTATAGAAGGGTGGCAGCTCAGGGGCGAAAGCCTAGCATGGGCCGATCCCAAGTTGTGTAATTATGAGGACCGCATCCCAGGGGTTAATACGCCTAGCATGGGTCATCCTCTTCTACCACTGATCAGCTGGTCACTTGTATCACATGCCCAACAAAGATTATAACATACAAAGAAGGTAAAGAAAAGAATCTAGCTTACTTGATTCCACAAGAGTAAGCAAAGGTGGTCTTCTCTCCTAATCTATGCACTCATATGTTGCTACTTGATTTCATTTGTGCCTTGTCTTACATATACTTTTTGCCTTACATATTCAGTACATTTTTCGTACTGACGTCCCATATTGGGGACGCTGCATTTCATGCTGCAGGCTCAGGTACTCCAGCTAGTAGACCTCCTCAGTAGAAGCACTCGAAATTCTGCTACTTTTGGTGAGCTCCAAGTTGATTCGGAGCTGTATTAAGTCCTTGGTAAATTCGTTTGGTATTGTATTGTAGTTAAGGGTAAGGCGGGGTCTGTCCCGACCTACTCTAGTCTTCTATCTTTTAGAGGCTTTGTAGACGTATGTGCATGGTTCAGTTGTGTCTTAAGGAGTTGTGGCCTAAACGGCCAAGTCTTGTATATAACTTTTGGATCTACTTACGTTGGTTTGTATCGCTGCATCCAAAGTTAACTTGTCTCAATTGTTATAGTATATGCTCAGTAAGAACAGGTTGTAGGTTGGTTCTCTCGGGCCTTTAGGGCATCGGGTGCCTGTCCGTCTTAATGGATTTTGAGGCGTGACAAGGAATATATAAGGTATTTTATGTACTCTAGTCTCATTTTGAAGTAGATCTACATTGTACTCTACTCTCTTTCTCAAGTAGAGCTACAAACCATAACATATTCACTCAGTTCTAGCCTTTGTTCTCATAGAGTAAGTTCGATATAAGGGACATATGAAAAGGTACCATCTCTTAGTCATTACCTAGTCATAATGCACCTACCAAAAATGGGTCCACTAGGGCTGCCATTCAATGGTCTGTAAGGATAGCTAATTCTTAACCTTCTTTCTATATAGAAGATTCCACGTATTAGTCATGCTTATATGGGCACCATCTTAGGTCTACCGATCCTAGACATTCATTAAACATTCATCCATACACATACAAGACAAAGGTGCCTAAGCCTACTAAGTCAAGACGTTCATATTCATCATATTCATGTATCAAGTAAGGGACATAATCTTCCAAAATAACACACATCATTAATTTACATTAGCACATATAACGTATCATTCTTTGAAGCACTTAGGAACGACCCTTATCATCTTTATGTCATACTATACGTTACTATAACATCACCAATATAACCATCATACACTCATATAGTCAGGTAAGAATAATCATGTATCAATTTTAAGACTTCACACATAAAGACATAGTCATAATACAACATGATTAATTTATTTAATTGCTGGATTTCTTTTGCGTTAGTTTCTATATACTCTAAATATCTTTCGTTTCGAAGATATATATATTTATTTACATTTTCATATAATAATTGTTCTTCAATATCTATCTTTTCTTTAGTTTCTTTCCATAACCTCAAATATCTAAAATTTATCATTGATCTCTATATAGTTCTAAATCGTCGAATAAATCATCTATATTTAAATTATCATCAACTATCAGCTCAGACCAACCTAAAGTCATCGTTTCGATTATTTCATGCATAATTAACATGTCATAAATTATCATTCGAGTATCAACATCAATATCTTTCAATATATAAAACAATAACATCATATAATTATTATCATTATCTAACAAGTATGTAGGCATTTTTAGTTCAATTTATTTTCACTGAATCAATTTTATTCCTTCCAGTTTTTTCACAGTTTATATGTATTCATTATGAATGATAATCAAATAATATTCATCTCAGCTGAATCATTACTATGTTATTTTCATTGAATCAGTTGTCTTAACAGCGCCTCAACTCTGTGTACTCCCCCAAACGGCTTCCTCTTGCCTACCGGTTTCCACGCTAGGATGGCATAGTCCAGACTTACTAATTCTCAGAATAATTTCATAGTAATAACTTTCTAAAGTTGACTATTATAACATTATCAGTTCATAATAACTACTTATAATCAGGAAAAGACTTTCAGGAATAAATCAATTTAGTTACTCATAATTGATTTTAGATATACCTGTTCTTGTAGATTGCTTGTAGATGCTTTGTTTTCCATTGTTGTTCGATTGATAGCTTAGTTAATTTTATTTGTATATAGCTCTGATACCATTAAAGGGGCGGAATTCTATCTTAGGTAGTTTGAGAGAAAAATTGAGAGAAGAGAGAGGATGGTGGCTAACACGCAAAATAGATGACTCAGTCACAACAAAAGAAATACGAAGATTAGTATTAAATATATTAAACTTCACTTTTACAATTGAAGTTATTTCTACTAATAAGAATTTTATTGCAGACTACCTCAGTAGAAACAGATACGATGAAGCAACTATTAGCCATGATGACAAATCTTTGTCAAAAGGTTGATAAAATAGATAATGAAGTGAAACTGCTAAAAGAGCAAGTTAATAGTCAGCAGCATGACTTAAAACATGCGGAGCTACGTCCCCAGGCAGACGGAAAAAAGCCAGAGATAAAAGGTGACGATGAGAAACACCATAAAACTCAAAAGATAAACGGTGACGATGAGAAACACCTTAAAACTCAAATTATTAACAAATTATCTATTACAGGTATTGCAGGTACAGGTACTGGAAAAGAAGTTATGGAGCTATCAAAACCAAAACCTATAAACTTAAACAATTTATTCAAAAAACCTTTTATACCTAAACTTCAGATAATTGAATCTGTAACACCACAAACATCTACCTATGCAGCCAGCTTAAACAAAGACAAAAAGATGTACAACCACATCGCCCAAAACTATATAGAAAATATATACCAAATAGTGACCTTCTTAAACACAAAACCAAGATCAACTACCACCAAAGAAAAAACCGAAGATTATATTACCCAGAAACTTCAAGGATATAACAAGTTAATCGCCCAGCCAAAAACTAACCCAAACTTAGTTAAAACTTGTTTTAATTATGGTTTGTTAAATACAATTTATACATATACAGGCGAAGAAGTTAGTGGAATCCCAGAAATCCACAGAGCATTTCTTATATATAAGAAGATAACCAAAGGAAACTTATTTTTTATACGATGTTATACGGCACCAGCAGAGATATTATTCAACGAAATAAAACCTATAATCCAAGTTGTAAAAATTGGATTAACCAAAGATATGATTATTCCCGAAGATATTGGTCCACAACCAGAAATACCCAAAATTGAGTTACCAAATTTCTTTGCAAATAAAAGAATAATTGGACTATCTACAATTATTCAAGAATTAGCAAACAATTATTTACAAGGTAATGCAATTTGGAGCTATTATTCAAGAGACCATTTAATGATCTATGCAAATTCGCGCGAGATAAGGCAAGCAGATATGGATGAAGTCCAGAAATGGATATTGTCCTTAATCAAACCAGAAGATATGCCTACTACAAGAGCTATTAAAAAAGGATTTATTTCCGAAGATTTATTGACAAGATATTGCAAAATAATCGGTCATAAATATCCGGAACATATTTGCACCAAATGCAATGAAGGAGATAAGACGGTACCAGACGTCTTATTCGAATAAAGCAGATAATGGAAAGAAGATAATATAGTCAAAAGTTATTTTAAAATTGTCGGCCACATGTAGGCCACTATAGTTAGCTTTTACTTTTTCTTTATTGCTTTTTCTTTTTACTTTTACTTTGTCGGCCAATTTATAAAGCTAGGCCATTAAGTCTTAAAGTTTTTTATCGTGTAGTGTCGGCAGAATTATAAACTGCCAAGTGTGCTAAAATAGTGTCGGTCATTGTCCTGACCAATTATGGAGTTTGTACTATAAATAGAGGCTTGAGACCTCATAATAAACACAAGCTTTCCACCATCCTCTCTCTTCTCTCAATTTTTCTCTCAAACTACCTAAGATAGAATTCCGCCCCTTTAATGGTATCAGAGCTATATACAAATAAAATTAACTAAGCTATCAATCGAACAACAATGGAAAACAAAGCATCTACAAGCAATCTACAAGAACAGGTATATCTAAAATCAATTATGAGTAACTAAATTGATTTATTCCTGAAAGTCTTTTCCTGATTATAAGTAGTTATTATGAACTGATAATGTTATAATAGTCAACTTTAGAAAGTTATTACTATGAAATTATTCTGAGAATTAGTAAGTCTGGACTATGCCATCCTAGCGTGGAAACCGGTAGGCAAGAGGAAGCCGTTTGGGGGAGTACACAGAGTTGAGGCGCTGTTAAGACAACTGATTCAATGAAAATAACATAGTAATGATTCAGCTGAGATGAATATTATTTGATTATCATTCATAATGAATACATATAAACTGTGAAAAAACTGGAAGGAATAAAATTGATTCAGTGAAAATAAATTGAATTAAAAATGCCTACATACTTGTTAGATAATGATAATAATTATATGATGTTATTGTTTTATATATTGAAAGATATTGATGTTGATACTCGAATGATAATTTATGACATGTTAATTATGCATGAAATAATCGAAACGATGACTTTAGGTTGGTCTGAGCTGATAGTTGATGATAATTTAAATATAGATGATTTATTCGACGATTTAGAACTATATAGAGATCAATGATAAATTTTAGATATTTGAGGTTATGGAAAGAAACTAAAGAAAAGATAGATATTGAAGAACAATTATTATATGAAAATGTAAATAAATATATATATCTTCGAAACGAAAGATATTTAGAGTATATAGAAACTAACGCAAAAGAAATCCAGCAATTAAATAAATTAAAAAAGGAATATTATGACCAAATATTTTCTTAAAAAATTATAATGAATCAAAGGATAGAAAAACAACTTATAATTGAAGAAATAAATAGATTACAGTATAGACATGATTTTATGAAAGAACAACTAATAGTAAATATAGTTGCAGGAGTATGTAAAAAATCAATTTTAATACAAAAGAAACATATATTTGAATTAAAACTGAAAATAGATTGTTTGGAATATAAACTACAACATAATCTATTTCATAACAATAGTAATAATGAATAAAGAAGAATTTATAGTTGACGAGAAAACCTATGAAAATTACGAAGGATTAACTATAAAAATAGTTTTTTCAAATTTAGGAAGAAGATATAAAAAAATAGGAGATAAATTATATCTAATGTTAGAAAAAGAATCTGCTAAACTAGAAGATAGTTTAACCGCTATGATAAGAATAACAAAAGAAAATGAAGATATAGATAAAGCTAAAGAGATTGATAAAATACGAACTGAAGCTACTAAAGAAAAAAAGATAATGAAAATATTAAAAATATTAAACAATTATGTAAACATCTACCAAAACTAAATTTTCCTGATGAAAAAAGAAATTTCATATATATAGTTGAAACTGATTCTAGTGAACATAGTTATGGAGGTTTATTAAAATATAAATATAATGATGAAAAAACTGAATATCATTGTCGATATTATTCAGGATCATATACAGAACCCCAGATAAAATGGGAAATTAACCGTAAAGAACTATTAGCCCTATATAAATGTGTCATTTATATAGGGCTAATAGTTCTTTACGGTTAATTTCCCATTTTATCTGGGGTTCTGTATATGATCCTGAATAATATCGACAATGATATTCAGTTTTTTCATCATTATATTTATATTTTAATAAACCTCCATAACTATGTTCACTAGAATCAGTTTCAACTATATATATGAAATTTCTTTTTTCATCAGGAAAATTTAGTTTTGGTAGATGTTTACATAATTGTTTAATATTTTTAATATTTTCATTATCTTTTTTATCGAAATTATATTCGACATCTTTTTTCAGTTTTTTATGTAAAGGTTTTAAATATTCTGCTAATTTAGGTATATATTCTCTTACCTGATTTACTAATCCTAAAAAGGACTGTAATTTCTTTTTTGTATCTATATTTTCATCTAAATCAATAATTTTTTGTACTAAATGCGTTTGCATTTTAATACCTGATTTATCTATTTGTATTCCGAGAAATTCTATCTGTGATTTCATTAATTCTATTTTTCTTTTATTCAAACTAATTCCGGATTGCTTAACTATTTGAATAAATTTTTCTAGTAATTTAATATGTTCATCTTCTGTTTTGGAATATAATAATATATCGTCAATATAGACTATACAATTTTCTAATTGACTAAAGTATTTATCCATAAAACATTGATATCTTCCTGGTGCATTTTTATATCCGAAGGGTAATACGTTCCATTCATAATATCCTTGGGGTACAGTGAATGCGGTTAACTGTTTTGAATTATCTTCAAGTTTTAAATGATAAAAACCCGATTTACAATCGAATTTACTAAAATAGTTGTAACCTTGTATTTGTCTAATTTTTAATATCTTATTTGGAATAGGATAATTATATGTTTTTGTCTTAGCATTTAAATTTCTATAGTCAATGACCAATCTACTTTTTCCTCGTTTTTGTTCATTGTGATTATTAACAATAAATGCCGGACTACAATGTTTACTATTTGTTTCTTGTATATAATTATTTTTTAATAATTCATCTATATGAATTTTAAATTCATTAAGATCATCAAAATTATATTTTAATGGTTTTTGTAATATTATACTATTTTCATCTATTAATTCAATCTTTACAGTAGTTTTATGTTTTTCCCATCCGTATAAAGGATTATCATTATATAAAGATTCTAATTGAGTATTTATTGATTTTAATTTATCTATTGTGAGTATAATAATTTCAAAATTATTAATATCTTTTATATTTTCTAATGCTTGATTTATGTTTTCATTTCCTTTTATCCAATCTGTAGATTTTCTTAGTTTATTTTTAACTCTTTTTGCTCCTATTTTATAACCACATGGTGTTGTAAACCACCAATGCGTTTTGGTTATTATATGGGGGTATAATTTTTCTAAGAAGGGCATTCCTAGTAATATATCTTTTGTTTTACAATCAAAACAATATATAGATTCTAATGTTAAGATTTTATCCCATATCTGTATTTTAACATTTTTAGCTTTGTAAGTAATCATACTACTTTCATTATTAAATCCAGTCACTATTAAAGGTGTTTGTAATTTTTCCCATTTAGTTTCTGGTAAACAATTATATTTACATATATTTGTTTCAGCTCCTGTGTCTATCATAGGTGTATAATATCTATTATAATATCCTTCTACGATAATTTTCGCAAGTATATATATTTTCATTTTATTCTTTGTATAATAATTTTCTTGTTTTGACAAGTAAGTATTAATTTACTGTCTTCTATTTTATAAGGTGTAAATTGTTCTAGCCATTTTAACCCTAAGGTTATTTCATATTCACTTTGGTATATTTTAAATGTTATAGTAAAATTCAATCCTCCTATTATAATATCTTTTTTAACAGTTTCATTACAAATTATTATATCTGAAGGTAATCCAGGGCAAATATGTCCTGTTTTTGTTAATTCATCTTCTGGAACTAAATCTTTATTTATATAATTTTCTTCTTCACCAGTATTAATTAAGATTTTATATTTTTTGTCATTAGTAATACCTGCTATAAAGTAATTGTTTATTAATTCATTTTCTGTATATTGTATTTCAGGGAATTCATACTTTCTTTTTGAAGTACTAGCTCGTGATGAGTTAGTTCTAGATAGTTTAGGGATATTTACTCTTTCTTGTATTATCTGTAAATCATCATTTACATTCATTGCATTGTAACTATAATCATTGTTATCTATGATTGTAAGAATTTGATCGAAAGGGTTGTCGATCTTGATTCTATCTATTTTGTTTTTGGCAATAACTTTATGTTTTGTTGTTAAAATATATAGATTTTTACATCTTACTGTAAATATCTTACTTCCGGGTTCTAATTCTATACCTGATAATTTCCAATATAACATTAAGGATTTATCAATATTTTTATCTGTTAAAGCAATAGAATAATTAGCGCTTATTATAAATTTAAATTTTTGGTATATTAGATTTCCTTTTATTGCACTTATTATACTTTTTTCTATAGGATGTATAATTCTGTCATCAGCTAAGTATAGCTCTATTGGTGTATCTATTCCTTCTCTAAAACAAGCTTTTAATAATATCTCTGTTCCTCCTAAATGTACATATTTGATAGGGGCTTTAGATTTTATTTGTTGTATTTCTTGATTAATTACTCTTTTATTGAGTATTGGGATTTGAGCTTTTCCTTTAGTATATTTGCAATCTATAATATGTTCTTTTTGACTTACTACATAGTATTCTTCTTTACTTCGTTTAAAGAATTGATTTAATAAAGGTATTTTTAGTACTTTTTCTATACTTAAGTCTAATTCTTTATTTCTTATTTCTTGAAAAACATTGTTATCGAATATTATCTTTTGTTCAACAGACTCTTCATCATTATATTCTTCAGTTGTAATAACATTTATAGTTTCTTCAGTCATATTCTATATCAGATTCTATATCTGAATTATTTTCTAATTCTGTTTCATAATTATCTTGTTCGATTTCTGAATAATTAGTTATTTCATTATCTAAAAATTCATAGATACTATCGTTATCATCTAAATCATAATCTAAATAATCTATATGCATATATTTAATATCATTAATTATAAATTCTGCAATTTGCTTCTTTTTTATATTTTTAGGTAATTTGCAATCTTTAGCTAAATGTCCTAGTTTTCCACAATTGTAACAATTACAATTTGATATATCTTTCTTTGGTTTAGATAAACGTTTTTGTTTATTTTCTTTTATATAATAACGTTTTCTTGGTTTTCTATACTTATATTTTGTTCGTCTTTTTCGATATTTTTTAGTTTTATTTTTACGGTTTGTGATTTTATATTTTCTCTCCTTATAGCCAAATTGGGGTGCAGTTATATATGTACAACAGTCTAGATTTTTTAACAAAACCTTTTCCATTGTTAATTTTTCCCTTTGAGATTCACACAGTTGTATAAACCATTGATGTAAAAAGTTTATTCTAGCTCCTAAAGTATTTGTAGTTTCACTATTATTCCAGTCTTTTATTATATTTGTACTAAAAGGTTCTGGTAGTTTTGTAAAATATAAATTTTTTATTTCTTCAGCTTCATTTATATTATATTGAGCTTTATAATAATATTCTTTAAAAGCACAAGTATATTCTTCTATATAACACATATTATGTATTGATAATTTTGCCATTAATTGTCTATTTATTAGTTTAAGTTTAGTTTGTTCTTTTATATCAGAAGTCATACTTCCAAATTCGTTTCTTAAGGCTAAGTCGTATTTTTCTAGAATTTCTATATTAGATGTGGTTAATGAACCATCTAGTTTTTTATCACTTCTTAAAGCTGCTTTGCTTTCATTAGGTAAATTTTCTATCCATAGCTTTGTTACTCCTATTAAGGTTCTTTCTATATATCCAGGTGTTTCTTTTAATGAAATTTTATTATCGATTAATTGTTTTGATAGATTTCCTATCCATAAAAGAAGTATTTTATTTATATCTGTTACACAATCTAAATCTAAAAAGTTAGTTTGATCGATTATCTTCTTAGGTTTCCATTTAGTATTTAATCTACTATTCCATATTGCATTATTACGATCAGAATTTTCATAACTTTCTGTATAATAAATTGGTGTAGTTACTCTAGGATTTCTCCTAGGGCTATTATCTGGAGTTTTAACTCTAGATGTTCCTGGTTTATTTACATTGTTTGTATTAATTTCTAATTTTAAATTATTTGTTTGTTTTAAAATTTCAGTATATGTTTCACTAATATCACTAGTGTCAAAATTTTCTGATAAATCAGATTCATTATTATTTTCATTCTCATTTATCTCATTAATTTCGAAATTTTCAGTTTCAATGAGAATTTGTTTCATATCATTTATTTCCTTAGCTAGTTTTTCTTTTTGTTTTTCTTCAACTAGTAATTTTAAGTAAGCTAATTCTTTTTCTAATTCTTCGATTTTAGTATTTTTAATATCTTCAATTAAGGTTATGGGCTTTGCTTAGTTATTGCACTTGTTGACTTGATAGAGATTCATAAGTACTTGTCCTTCTTATTATGCTATTATAAACTCGTATTCATGCTTTTGATGTTATTCCCTGTTGATAGGGTTGTAGTAGATAATAGGTTAAAGTATGGTGGTATGCATATTACATAGTTTGACTTGATAAATATTTTTTGTTGCTTGGTATGGCTTGTTTGATTATGCATAAGACTTTCAAAGGATAAAATGGCATGATTTAATTAAATATCCTTTTTAGCATGATTTGACATTATATGTGCATATGGTCTCATACTTAGTACAAGAGGCGTACTAACCCCATTTTCTTCTATTTGCCAAACATTTTAGGTTCCGGTCATTGAAGGCTCATTCTAGAAAACTTGAAGAATACTTGGATATTCTCTACCATCCAAGTGGGTAGGTCCTCACTTCTCGAGGGCAATACCAATATCGAGCTTATGTTGTTTTTTAGTTCTAAAGACTTATATGTTCCTTCTATTTTCATTTGAGTACGATTTGTATAAGCCTATATGTGGCTTCTTTACATTGATGTAGGGCTGTGCCCAATTTGTTATGATCGTTTAGATAGTTATGAGATGAGACTATCTTTAAGACTATGCTCTATCTTATATCGATATGTATGTGCATTAAAAGTATAAGGCTATGTAAGCTTCCTGTATGAAGTGTCTATGTATACTCAATACGGATATATATATTATGTGTATGTAGAGGTCTATGTAAACCTCCAATTAGAAATAATGAAAAGTTATAAATTCTTCCGTATTTTTGACTTATGAATTCAATGATGTAAACTAAGATTCTAGTTGTAGTCCTCAAAGAGGATGACGATGTCGGTTATGTCTAGGGAGTAAACCCTGATGTTACAAACTTTGTATCAGAGCATGAGGTTGAATTATCTTAGAGTCAGTGTCTCTCTCAGCCACGTCTATGTAAGTTCGTATTCATAATTGTGAAGCGCACCACATTTATGATTAGGAACCTACATGATGCCTAGGAAAATCTCATTTTCTTGGAAATCAAATATCGTGCCATTAGAGTATACTTATGATGTGTTTTAGCATCTAATCCTATTGTTGTGATTACAGGAGAAATGAACACTCGAAGGAATGCAACACAAAAACTTGAAGTTGAGATTGCCAGTGCGGGAGCTCTTCCCTATGGTGATCAAGTTCCTCCTCTTAAAGAAGAAGCTAATGTTGACCAAGCTCAGGTCAATCCTCCACCTTTGGCGTAGGGTGACATAAGGGCTATCCTTGTTCAAATGGCCCAAGCCATTACTACTTAAGCCCAAGCCGCAACTGTTCAAGCTCAAGCTATGACGACCCAAGCTAATCGGGAGATTGTACCTCGAGCTCATCAATAAGTCACTACCATGGTATACCGTCTAAGAGATTTCACGAGGATGAATCCCCCCACTTTCTACGGGTCTAAGGTTAAAGAAGACCCCCAAGAGTTCATTGATGAAGTCTACAAGATACACTTTGCTATGGGGTTGTCCACTAGTGAGAAGACCGAGCTAGCCACATACCAACTCAAGGATGTGGCTCAAATTTGGTATGTTCAATTGATGGACAATAGGCCTCTTAGGGGTGGTCCGATGACTTGGAAGATATTCAAGAAAGCTTTTCTCAATCGATTCTTTCCTAGGGAGATGAGGGAAGCTAAAGTGGTGGAGTTCATCAACCTTCGCCAACGAGGTATGAGTGTTCATGAATACTACTTGAAATTCACTAAATTGTCGAAATATGCTACTTCTTTGGTTTCCGATCCTAGAGATGAAATGAGCCGCTTTGTGACGGGGGTGTCGGATGATTTACAAGAGAAGTGTCATTCAGCTATGTTACATGACAACATGAACATTTCTCGCCTTATGGTGCATTCCAAACATGTGGAGGCAAGGGCTAAGAGGAAGAGTAGAGATGCTAAGAAGGCAAGATCATTTGATGGAAGTTCTTCTAAAAATAGGCTTGAAATTCAAGACAAACCTAATTTCAAGTAGAGGTTCTCTAATCAAGTTCAATCTAAGTTCCCTAAGTCTCGTGTTGATAAGGTGGCTAAACCTAGATCTCAAAAGGGAAAGAGTGGAAAATCACCAAATGTGAAGCCTACATGTGCCAAGTGTGGAACGTGTCATTTCGGTGAATGTTTGATTGGAAGGGGTAATTGTTTGGTTGTGGTAAAAGTGGGGACAAGGTTAGGTATTGTCCCAATGTGAGGGGTCAAGACAAGGGTAGTAATCAAACTCAAGCAAGTGGTTCAAATGAGGTTCCAAAGAAGAACCGTTTCTATGCTCTCCGCTCTATGGGTGAGCAAGAGACTTCTCCCGACGTGGTGACCGGTATGTTGAAAGTCTTCTCTATTGATGTATATGCCTTACTTTAACCCGGAGCTACTTTATCATTTGCTACCCCTCTAGTAGCCAAAAAGTTTTACATTTTCCCCGATATTTTGCATGAACCTTTTATAGTGTCTACTTCGGTGGGTGAGTCGGTTGTTGCAAAAAGAGTATAGAAATTATCCAATAATATTGCCCAATAGAGTTTCTTATGTTGAACTAGTAGAACTTGATATGCTTGATTTTGATGTCATTTTGGGTATGGATTGGTTTCATGCTTGCTTTGCCTCTATCGATTGTAGGACAAGGGTGGTGAAGTGTAACTTTCCAAATGAACCCGTGGTTGAATGGAAGGAGGGAAATTATATTCCTAGAAGTCGTATCATCTCTTGTCTAAAAGCATACAAAATGATCTCTAAAGGTTGTCTATATCACATAGTAAGAGTCCAAGACATAGACTCCAAAATTCCTCCCATTGAGTCGGTCCCCGTAGTGAGTGAATTTTTGAAGGTCTTTCCTAATGATATTCCTGGTATTCCACCCGAACGGTAAATTGATTTTGTTATCAATTTGCTACCGGATACAAATCCCATTTCAATTCCTCCTTATCAGATAGTTCTGGACGAATTTAAAGAGTTGAAGGCTTAACTTAAGTATTTACTAGACAAATGATTTATTAGACCTAGTATTTCTCCATGGGGTGCTCCAGTCTTGTTTGTAAAGAAGAAGGATGGGTCCTTAAGAATGTGTATTGATTAACGCCAACAAAATAAAGTCACAATCAAGAATAAGTATCCTGTCCCTCGGATTGACGACTTTTTTGATCAACTCCAAGGGGCAAGCTACTTTTGTAAGATTGGTTTGAGGTCGGGATATCACCAACTTAGGTTGAGAGGTGAGGACATACCAAAGATGGTGTTTCGGACTAGATATGGTCATTATGAGTTCCTAGTAATTTCCTTTTGTCTCACTAATACTCCGGCGGCATTTATGGACCTAATGAATAGGGTGTTTCGAAGTTACCTAGATTTATTTGTCATTTTCTTTATTGATGACATCTTGGTATAATAAAAAAATGAGAGTAATCACATGTGTCATTTGAGGGTGGTATTGCAAACCCTTAAAGAACATCAATTGTTTTCCAAGTATAGGAAATGTGAGTTTTTTTTAGGTCGGTGGCATTTCTTGGTGATATCATCTCTAGTGAGGGAGTTGAGGTTGATCCAAGGAAAACGGAGGCAATGTGAAGTTGGCTTAGACCATTGACTCCAACCGACATTAGGAGCTTCCTGGGTCTAGCGGGTTACTATCGCAGGATTATGGATGGTTTTGCGTCCATGTCATCTCCCTTCACTAATTTGACCTAAAAGAGTAAGAAGTTTTAGTGGTCGGAGGCATGTGAAAAGAGCTTCCAAACCTTGAAAGATAGGCTTACCTCCGCTCTGGTGTTGACCTTACCGGAGGGTTCAAAGGGTTTTGTTGTGTATTGTGATGCATCCCTAGTGGATTTGGGGTGTGTGCTTATGCAACATGGAAAGGTGATAGCCTATGCTTCTAGGCATCTTAAGGTACATGAGAGAAGTTATCCAACTCACAACCTTGAGTTAGTGGCCGTGGTGTTTGCCTTGAAAATATGGAGGCATTACTTGTATGGTGTCCATGTCGATGTCTTCACCAACCATAAGAGTCTCCAATATGTGTTTACCCAAAAGGATTTGAATCTCCGACAAAGAAGGTGGTTAGAATTGTTGAAAGATTACGACATGAGTGTCCTCTATCACCCCGGCAAGGCCAATGTTGTTGCGGATTGTCTAAGTCATATGACTATGAGTAGTGTGTCTCACATAGATGAAGACCAGAAAGACCTAGTGAAAGATGTTCATAGGTTCGCTAGGTTGGGTGTGAGGTTGGAAGATTCTCCGAATGGTGGGTTCGTAGTCCATCATAACTCCGAGTAATCTTTGGTAAGCTAAATGAATCATTCTCCTTGGGGGGGGGGGGGGGGATGGTATTTTAAGGTGCCAAGGAAGATTGTGCGTTCCCAAGGTATATGGGTTGAGTGACCGGATCCTTGAGGAAGCCCATGGGTCCCTCTACACCATTCAACTGGGTGCCACAAAGATGTATCATGAACTTAGGGAAATTTATTGGTGGGAAGGTTTGAAAAAGGACATAGCGGAGTTTGTCGCTAAATGTCAAAATTTCCAACAAGTAAAGGCCGAACATCAAATGTCGGCTGGCTTACTACAAGAAATCAAGTTCCTACTTGGAAGTGGGAAGACATTAATATGGATTTTGTAGTGGCGTTGCGTCGGACTCAAAAGCAATATGACTCTATATGTGTGGTGGTTGATAGTTGACCAAGTCCGCTCATTTTATTCCCGTCAAGTCTACTTATTCGGAGGAAGATTATGAAAAGATCTTAATAGATGAGATTGTTAGTCGCCATGGTATTTCGTTATCCATCATATCGGATAGGGGTGCACCATTCACATCTAGGTTTTAGAGGTCATTTTAAGAATGGCTAGGTACTAAGGTGAAGTTGAGTACCGCTTTTCATCCCCAAATGGATGGTCAAGCGAAACACACTATTCAAACCCTTGAGGATATGCTTAGGGCTTGTATTATTGACTTCAAGGTAAATTGGGATAAGCACTTGCCTTTGGTGGAGTTTGCTTACAATAATAGTTTTTATTCATCCATTTCCATGGCTCCCTATGAAGCCTTGTATGGTAGGATGTGTAGGTATCCAATTGGATGGTTTGAAGTAAGTGAGCCTTCGCTTCTTGGTCCCGATATGATTTATAAGACTTTGGATAAAGTTCATATCATATGGAATCGGTTGTAAACAGCCTATAGTCGAAAAAAGTCTTCTGCCGATCATAGGAGAAAGGATTTGGAGTTTGAAGAAGGCGATAAAGTGTATTTAAAAATTTCACCTATGAAAGGGGTGGTTAGGTTTGGCAAGAAAGGGAAGCTAAGTCCTCGTTATGTGGGTCCCTATGAAATCTTTCAAAGGGTTGGTAAGGTTTCCTATGAATTGAAACTTCCTAGTGAATTATATTTGGTTCATCCGGTTTTCCATGTTTCTATGTTAAAGAAGTGTATCGGTGATCCCTAGTCCATTCTTCGTATTGAGGGTCTTGGAGTCAAGGATAATCTCTCTTATGAGGAAGTCCCAATTCAAATATTTGATAGTCAAGTAATAACATTGAGGAATAAAGAGGTAGTTTCCGCAAAACTGTTATGGAAAAATCACCTAGTTGAGGGTGCAACATGGGAGGCCGAGGCCGACATGAAGTCCCGTTACCCTCAGCTTTTTGATAATTGAGGTTAGTCATTCTTTTTAATAATATAAATATGACTAGAAATTGAATAATTATGATTTTGGTGTAGTCTTGCAAAAATGTGCATTTTTGGGTAACATTGCAGTGAATTACAGTGAGTTGGTGCCTAAAAGTTGAAACTTTTGCCTTTTTGGCTGTTTGAGTTATGTTGTGTCTTTTGACATAGTGAGTCTTTACGAAAAGTTATGTAGCATGTTGATAAAGTTGAAGCTTGTCCTAATTGACTCATGTAAGGTATGTTGAGCTCTTGTGTGTCGTGAGAAGGAAATTTCTCATGATGTAATGTTTGAGCCTTATGTGTGGTAATTGAAGTTTTGAATTGCCTTGTTGAAATGATATGATTTATGTTGTTATGTATTGTTGATTGGTTAGGCTGCTAGTCTTCAGTCTAATCCTTCCTTCAAAAGAATTTGAGTGTCATTCGGGGACGAATGTTCCTAAGGGGGGGATAATGTAACACTTCGAAAATCCAAGATGTGTCGTAAAGCCTAACATAAGTGTCATGAGGTCTATACACTGTGTTTAGTCCATTTTCATTTAGGATGTTTAGAAACCAAAACATCCAAGAACGTCCAGGAATTTGGTTTAAGGGCGTACTAACGTGCCTTAGCCTATTTGAATAGCTTTTAGGAGTCGGAAATTCATGAAATTAGGTGGAAGGGTGTACAAAATATGTTAAAGTCTATTCATGATCGAAATGTCCCGGTACGACTCCCCAAGGACCAACCAAGGGCCCTTGAGGAGGACCCTTGCACGTTGGATGCAACACTCCCTTGTCAATGAGTACCAACGAGATAGTATGTGGTTATACGGGGCATCGATGTCAACCGTCGTCCAACACTTAGCCAAATGGTTGGATCCCTCGCCTGCACAACTCTCTGACCAAAACTACGGATGTGCAGGACGGAGGGAGGGGTGTCTCGTCGATTGACCCACGATCCGTCGATCGTTGTGTTGTCGATTGGACTGTGATTTTCCTGCACATTTTAAATTAATTTCATTTAATTAGTTAAAGGTTTAAGTGGTTAATTAGGGGTTTAAGGGAGTCTAATTAGGTTAATTAACCCCTAATATAAACACCCCAACCCTCATTAATCTAAATACAACTCACAAAATAAACTCTCTTCCTTCTCTTGTCTTTCTCTCTCTATTGGAAGTCACCATTGAAGAAAATCTAGGGGGATGTTTTGGGGGCTGGAAAGGGACGATTTCACTATCCATTCTTCATCAAACGTTAATGTATGGGATCAATTCACCTTTGAGACTCCTTTTCTCAAAGGGTTCATTCAAAGTATTTCTAAACATTGAGTTTTCATGTGGGTTCTTCTCAATCTCGAAAATCCTGTTATGAATTGATTTGTTTATGGTTTCTTTAGGTTATAATGGATAGATTAACATGTATTTTAACTTGATAATGATAAATGTTGATGGTTTGGTCTAAATTGTAGAACATGTTCCTCAACCCTTAACCCTAGGTTTGATCTTGATAGAAATTAGGATGTGATTGGTTCAATTGATTTGATTTTTGGTTCAATTGATTTGATTTTTGGTTCAATTGCTATTGGATGATGTTATTACACTAATAATGAAAAAATTAGGATGATTTGTAGTCTTTCATGCTAGTTCTTGAGAAGTGATCTAGGTTAAGATGAATTGACCTAATCTTAAGCTTTGATCTAGCGTCGAATTATGATGTAGTTATTCTTTTATCCTGGTGATTTTTTTGGTTATTGGATTATGATGACTTTATGACCTAATTGAGTTGAAATAAGGGTTTATTGTAAGACCTTGATTGTGAATTCTGAAGAAGACTTGGTAATCCTTATAATCCTTATTCTTTACTTCAATTTATGATTAAGTATCATTGACTCATGATGTTATATTCGAGTTTGCCTTGTATTAGGGGTAGCGTTGGTATGATGTTGAGTTGAAATGTCTTGACTATGGTTATGAGGTTTATTAATATGAAATGCTATTAGGATGTTGATGTAACAACCCTGAAAATGGATAAGATAAGAAATGCTTAGTGTGTCAAGAATGCCTATGATTAGACCAGGGTTCACACGGATTAATGCGCGTAGAACCATACCTCGGAACCCTTTCTACAACCAAGCCAACAAACTTGGGGAGTTAATTGAGCTTGGAAAGGTTGGGACCAACCATGTAGGGCTCTCGAATACGAAGATATAGTCGAAGGAGTCTTTAGCGGACTTAAAGAGAGGAAAGCTTAAGTTTTGAGGGTCTAGGGGTAAAATGGTCTTTTGCCAGGCTAAGGGTAATATCGTAATTACCATAAATACATATGTAATTATTTAATTAATAAAGTGGAGGGGCAGTTTGGGGAGAGAGCCGAAATAGAGCTCTTGAAGTGAAGTCTTGCTCCACCCGGGTTCGAACCTAGGTGGAAGCAATGATTTAACTTGTTTTTATTTAAATGGATAAATTAATTTAATTAATTAATAAATATTAGCTTATTTAAGAAAAAGAAAAATCAGATTTTTTATTTGAAGGTTTAACAAAGAGTCCTAGTTTGACTAATTCCCAAATTAAAACTCCTAATTTTAAGCCACTATCTCTCTCTCTCACGTTTTCTCTCTGCCTAAACAACTTCAAGAACAGAAATTATATGAAAGTTCTTCACACTTGAAGAACTCACACAAAAATCTAAGAAAACAACGTTAATCCATCACGTTAGGCAAAGGGGAGGAGTCTTCCGTCGGTTGGTGTTGAAGTGTTGGACTTGAACGTGGTTTGGAGAGGTTGGACAGCAGGTTGTGTATTGTAAAAATGTCAAAAAGGTATGGGTTTTCTTACTATTGGTCCCTTTCCCAAGAGACCCTTAGGACTCAGACGAATCTATTCCGAAAACTAGGGTTGTTCCCCATTGCATGTCCCTGTCACTAGCTCCCATCAAATCATAGGTTGGGTATGTTTGCTGATCGAAATCAGGGATGTGATGTGTTTTCGTGATGATTATGTTTATATATGTATGTTCGGAATTATGTGAATATTGAGTATGCTTCCCGGAATTAAGTGAAAAAAATGATGTGTGTGCAAAGTATAGCCGTAATGTACACTCTCGGATTAAAGTTTGAAAATGATATGTTATGGTTATTATTTTATGTACACAAACTTATGCAAATGGTGGTGTTCATCTAAGTGTAATGTGGCTGAAATTAATGATAAACTCTTGGCCAAATGTATCCATGAAAATGCACCTAAAGGACTCACTAAAAACTACTCCAAACGCATGAACATTTAATGTTAAAGAGGTGAGAAAATAGGCTGCAAAAGTGATCAAAATTTTCAGCACTTTGATGTTGGTTTCGGCCAGCAGCTTGTAGTGTTGGGAGAGTTTAAAAAAAGAATTAAAGTAGGTTAGGTCAAGGGGAATCGAACCCAAGACCTCACATGACCAAGAGGCTGAAAATTTTAAAAAAAATAAAAATATATGGGGCTGTGGGGGTTCGAACCCACCACCTCACAGCCCCTAGCGAAATTGAATTAAAAATAAGGGGGCTGTGGGGGTTCGAACCCACAACCTCCCTGTTTATGCGAATTAAATGAAAAAAATATATATATAAAAGAGGCTGTGGGGATTTGATCCCACAACCTCTTGGTTTAGGCGAGAATGGACGAGAGGAGGTTAATAAAAATTAAAAAGGGGTTGTGGGGGTTCGAACCCACAACCCTTCGGCCAACTTAGGAATATTATTAAGGAGAAAATTAATCCTTCAATGTTAATATTGTGATTTAACTTAGAGTTATAATGTTATGAATGTTAGAATAAAATCAATGAAAAATATAAACGATATCCAATTGACTCAAGACTTGGGTTCCCTTGCCCAAACTTCCATATTGATACATAAGTCATATGATTTGATGGGAGCTAGTGACAGGGACATGCAATGGGGAACAACCCTAGTTTTCGGAATAGATTCGTCTGAGTCCTAAGGGTCTCTTGGGAAAGGGACCAAGAGTAAGAAAACCAATGCACTTGGCTATGTTGATGACTACCAATGTGCCTTATTTAGAATGAATATGTAAATGTGGTAACCTCACTTATATGAGTTCTAATAAAAGGACTATACTCATGCAATTCTTATTGAGCTATGATGATGATGACTATACAAGGGCTAGACCCTATGACGTAAATTAAGATATGACTAATAAGTAAGGAAACTAAAGACATTTCAATAAAGGGACTTAACTTGATAATGGGAGGTGATGACTTTCCATAGAGGAAGAGTTACCCTATAGTTCTATATGTGATGTTGACTCCCCTTTGAGGGATACTCATTCACTGGATTCCCATGTGCGGAGGCCCCAATTACCTAGTGGTATGAATAGGGAATACCTATCTCTTAGTTCTTGAACTATGTTGCCCCCATAGGAAGAGTAGCTAGTGGATCCACCTAGAAAGCTACGTATATGTTTAGTTTTACTTTGGCTAGTAGACCACCTTCAATCGGTGTAAGGTTTTACAACACCGTATTTCACACTTATCTCTTGTGGTCTATGTCGGTTAAGGCGAGTGTTCCCTAAACTAAAATGAATTAATGAAGTATAATCTGACTAAGGTGACTTGAGAGGTTTGACTTAGCCTTAGTACGGGTATGGCACTTTACCTATGCCTTGCACTAGTTTGCATTGATGGAAGGTTTACGAGGTTGATATTATATATGTACATGATAATGATGTAAATGGTGATAACATGTGGACTTTACATGTAAATGATATCATATGGTGATGGTTATGCGTATGAACACGTATTTGGTCTAATTGTTAAGGTATGATGTTACGTATGAAAACTTTTTGTTTCTTAACATACTTATAAAAAGATTCTCATTAATACGTAATTGTTCACCATCAACCGTCTAACATTAAGAGGTAAGCAACTGAAATAAATAGTTCAATTCTTATTAAGTGTATAATTGCCAAAATGGCACCAATACATAGTCTGAATAAAAATAGGAAAGCAACGCTAGTGGAACATGCTCCACTAGCTTAACTCTAAAACTTAGCTAGAATATAAAACAGTAGCATCCTCGAAAGCATGAGGACCTACCAAAACCGGATGAATGCTGGACGTTCGGATAACTGCAGCGATGATCCTGTAGCTCTATCGTCCACCTGTGCCTGCACCTAAAATAGTAGAGTTTGTATAGGGTTAGTACACACTTGTACTAAGTATGGGTATATGCAAGCACACACCAAGGACATGCATGAGAAAGAATAGCACTTTCCTAACAACATGATTTTTGGAAGTCAAGTCAGTGGACTTGCCAAATTGAGATTAGAAAAGTTTCCAAATTTGGATTAGGAAAGTCAATTAGCTTTCCAAATTTGGATTAGGAAAGTAAGTGAGCTTTCCAAATTTGGATTAGGAAAGTGATACCAAGAGAATAACATATATCATCATACTTTTCACATTTGCACACAGCACATAACATTTACACATAGCACATATCATATAGCATACATTACATTTTACGTGTAGCACATAACTTCTTTCATACCATTTTTCATATGCCATGAGACCTTGGAATCATGGACTTGACATTAAGACATCCCAGAAATGAGGGCTCAACATATGGGACCTCAACTAGGGAATCTTCATTAGCAAACACAGAGTCTGCTTCTTTCATTCTTACGTACTTCATTTCATTTTGTTCATAGTCCAGTGTAACCACCGGTTATACCTAGGATGTAGTTTAAGACTTTTATTAGGTTCGTTGTGCAATGACCAAGAATGACCTAATGTCATTACTTGAATCTAACTCACCTTTTGATTATCCTATCCTAACACCTTTGGTATCATTCATTTCATTGTGTGCATCATTTGAGGCTGGCCTCATTCATTCATTGGGAACTTTAACTTAAACCGACATAGATCATGTGAGCATCATAAAATCCAGTGTCTCCCCCACACCGAAAAGAGGTGGAATCACCGGCCAAAGTGATCCAATAACATGCTAGCGTACATGGGAATTTAACCCCGCCAGATCCCTATATTGGCAGTATAGGTTCAAAGACTAGGAGATATAAGGAGACCCATACCCGACAAGCCGGACAGTCTCATCTCATGAGAGTTACGTGAACCTCTGTCCTTCCCGAAAGAAGGCATCACCGCTCATAGCTAGTCTATCGGTGCTCAGTATAAAGTTCCATTTCATTCATCTCATACGTCATGGAAGTTGGCTTCTAGTATGAGGACATCATAGCTCAATAGATGATTTCTCATCTCATCATTAGTATTAAGTGTGTTAATCTCAATACTTTTATTTGAGTGTTCATGGAGACTTGTCTCTTCATTATCTTACACTCTCATAGGTGAGTACGTGTTGGTAACATTTACTTAGGCTCATTTGAGATTGCTCTCATCATTTACATTTGCCTCATATCATGTTGTCACCTCATTCATTATCATTAGCACCTTTGCTTTTCATAGTTACTCACCTCTTATTATGTGAATGTTCATTTCATCATTTCATTGTTCATCTTATCATATGCCAATGTACTTGGCCATTTAGAGTATTTACACTCATACTTAACCCTTCTAGGGTTCATCATTTCATTTCATACATCTTAGGTTCACTTACTTTTGAACGTATGTTAGACTTATGAGTCTATACACACAATCCATGAGGCTTCATTCGTAGTTCGTTAAGTAATTATTACATTCCTTAGATTATGTAGTACAAGACTTATGTATCTTGTAGTTATGCCAAGATCTTGAATTAGATCTAAATAGGTTGCATTTATTCTTGTACGTTTTGTTCACGTATGATTTATGTATCACTACGGAAGTTTGGGCAAGGAATCCCAAGTCTTGAATCAATTGGTTATCATTTACACTTTTAATCGTTTCTATT
The DNA here is from genome assembly GCA_016801875.1 of Solanum sitiens. Taxonomy (NCBI): domain Eukaryota; kingdom Viridiplantae; phylum Streptophyta; class Magnoliopsida; order Solanales; family Solanaceae; genus Solanum; species Solanum sitiens. Next base: position 2,346,670 of record JABWTJ010000158.1, on the reverse strand, counting down.
CTAATATTCATAACATTTTAATTCTAAGTCAAATCACAATATTCACTTTGAAGGCTTACTTTTCGATTTTAGATTTCTCTTGCATTGGCCGATGGGTTGTGGGTTCAAGCCCCCACAACCCCATTTTCGTATTGCTTTTATTTGTCTCGACTCATATGAGACTTTGGGACCCGAGGTCGAGTCCCCTCAGCCACATTAAAAATATTTTTATTTATTTCCCTTCCATTCCATTCGCTTAGGCCGAGAGGTTGTGGGTTCGAACCCCCACAACCTCTTTATTTTATTCTCCTTTTTGAAGTTGACTATTTGAGTTGACTGTGAGGTTGTGGGGTCGAATCCCCACAGCCTCATTTTATTTTTATATTATCCCCCTCATCCGCATAGAGGTCGTGGGTTCGAATCCCACGCATCTCAAAACTTTTTCTTCGTTTTTCCTTTCCTTGGTTTCTAACCGAGAGGGTGTGGGTTCGAATCCCACCCCTCTCATTTTTTTTAATTCTTTTTCTTCACACATATTTCCCAGCCAAGACAGGTTCGAATCCCCCTCACCACACGAATTTTCTTCTTAAATTCTTTGGGGATTTTAAAGGGGTGAGGTCTCGGGTTCGACCCTCAATGACCTCACCTATTTTCCTTATTTTTTCTTGGCATTCTAACCATCTTAATTTGGCAGCATATGTCAACAAAAATGCTGGAAATTCAAAGTAATTTCTTTACTCATTTTTATCACCTTTTGTTAGTAAATTCGTAGGACAATACATAGTTCGTTTGGTACGTTCTTTAACATAATTTTTCACAACTTCTTAACCAAGAGGCTTACTCCTCAATGCAGCCACACTTCATGTCACATGAACGTCACATTTTACTTCAATTAGTGTACATAAAACAAAAAACAAAACATTAACAAAATTAAGCCCCTAGGCCGAGACTCAACATGCCATACACATTTTGTTTTCCTTAATTCGAACACACACATGGTTGCATTTTCATGAATTAACATACATCGAATACATTACATTCAGCACAAACATCACATAATCCTAAGTCTATCAGCATTCATACCAACCTACATTCGTTGGGAGCTAATGACAGGGACATGCAATAGGGGAATCAACCTTAGTTTTTGAGCCGAATATACTGAGTCCTAGGGGTCTCTTGGGAAAGGGACCAAGAGTAAGAAAACCCATACCTTTGTTTTCTTGTTAAATGTTCAAAATGCTGCCCAAGAACTCCTCCACAAATCAGTCCACACACCCAAAGTCACACCTCACCCGACTAGCATAGTAGTTCTGCTTAACGTTACCGGATTGTTTTCTCTTTGAGTTTCTATCTTTCAAGTTCTTGATGAACTTTTGCCTTTACTTTATTTTGCTTTTGCTTATTGTTTTCTCACGTTTTCAGCCAAGAAAAAGAGAGTGAAAGAGAGAAATCGTGCAAAGAGAGTGGGGAAAAGGGAGATAGAATTCTAGTAGAAGTAGGACTTTGTGGGTTTGAATTAGTCAATTCAATAATTAATAAAAGTTAATAAAAATCTGATTTCTTTTTCCTAAATCAGCTAATATTAATTATTTATTAAAAACTAAGTTAACACATTAAAATAAAAGCAAGTTTAATCTTGCTTCTAGTGGGGTTCGAACCCGGGTGGCCCCATTTTGCGAAAATGGGTCCCTTCGGGTTGCCCCACCAGAATTTCTTTATTTTTTTAACTTAATTAATTACATAATTAATTACTCAGGGTAATTACAATATTACCCTTGGCCTGGAAAAGACCATTTTACCCTTGGACCCTCAAAACTTAAAATTTCTTCTTTTGAGTCCGGTAAAATCTCTTTCGATTAAATCTTCGTTTTCGTGAGCCTCACATGGTTGGTTCCAACCTTTCCAAGCTCAATTAACTCCCCAAGTTAGTTGGTTTGGTTGTAGTAAGGGTTCTGAGGTCTTGTTCTACGCGTATCAATACGTGTGTACCTTGGTCTAATCGCAAGCATTCTTGAAACACCTAAGTCTTGATCCTATTCATTTTTAGGGTTGTTACAGTTTTCTAGGTATACTCCATCCTTAGTATCTAACCATAGCGATGAGATGTGTAGGTTTGTTATAGGTGTTACCGACATTTTGAAAAAAGAGTGTCGTACGACGATGCTCCATGATGATATGACTTTATCTAGGCTAATAGTGTATGCTCAATCAATTTAAGAGTCTAAGCTTGGGTGGAGAAGTAGGGATGCTAAGAGAGGGAGAACAGAGGAGCAAGTTCAACCTATGTTTAAGAAGAGGGCTCCCATTCAAGATGGTTCTAGAGCCCCTAAGACCAACTATGAGATAGGTGGTGGTTCTCAAGGTGTTAAGACTACTTGTGTTACTTGTGGGAAGAAGCACTTTGAAAAATGTTTAGCCGGTAATGCTAGTTGCTTTGGTAGTTGTGAGGATGACCATAACGTGAGGGATTGTCCTACTATTGCAGTTAGGAGGAAGAGAGGCCAAACAAGTTCCTCCAAGTGTTCAAGATTGTGATGTTCCAAGAAATAATCACTTCTATGTTCTCCAAGCTATAATGGGTTCCTTATAAGTTTGGAAGGATGTTGAGTATTTGGTTGTAGATTGTTGTCTCTTCTATTCTATTCTATTCAAGCATGAGAGTTAGAATGTCATAGTAGCATGTTGCATTTTGTTTAGAAGTCTTGTTGACAATGAATTTCATTGATCTCCTTGCATTGTGCATTTTCATGAAGTTATGATTATGTTGTAAAATGAGTTTATATGATTTTGTCTCTCATATTATCATGCCTCCATTCTAGGTTTCTCAAAGTTGTATTAGTGATCTAGTAAGAATGTTCATGGTGAATTATTTGAAATTCTTGTTAAATTGTGTTTTCTTGAGAAATGTTGATATTGCGTGGTATGGTTATGACCTGCTAGTCTTGATTCTTACCTCTTTATAGTGTCTAAAATGAAGCAAGTTCATTCGAGGACGAATGTTGTCCAAATGGGGGAGAATGTAATATCCCTAAAACGAACTAGGTGAAGCAAGAGCATAACATGTGTGTCATGAGGTTTCAAAGTCTTAAAATGTTTTATAATAGTGTTTATAGGTAGTGTCCAAGATGTTCGAAAGATAACTTTTAGAAGTGCTTGTGTGTTCTACTGTCTTTTGACATGTTTTATGTGTTCGTTTTGGTTCAAATTAATGTGATAGATTCCTAACATATGTACGAGTGTATTTGGGTTGGAAACGTTAGGGCACGAATTCCCAAGGACAAACCTAAGGTTCGTTAAGGAGGACCCAAACTTGAGGCTTGAAACTGCCAGAACAGTCCCAAACCACGATTGCCAATTAACGGAGCGTTGTCCTATTGACGCCCCATCGTTTGGTGGAGTAACCCCATACATAGTGTGGGAGCTTAGCCCTCCTTTTTGAAGATTCTTTGATCCAAATAACGGACCTGTAGGACTGTGTATAGGTGGATTGACATTCCATAGGTTCTACCATCGATTGACGCCTACAAATCTTCTCCAGGGTCTCGGCCAAGGCAGGGGTGTTTTGGGTATTTCACCTAGCATTCTAAAAATAGTTTGAGTGGTTACGTAAGGGTATTTTTGGGTATTTTAAGTGGGTTAATAAGTCTTGAACCTTCACATTAGTTCATTATTTCAAAATCAAAACCCAAGACCCCAAAAGAATCCTCTAGAACTCCATTGAAGCTTGAAGGGATATTGGAGCTTGGAGCTTGATTTCTCCATCAATTCTACATCATATTTGTGGCTAATATTCAATAAAGGCATGGTGGTTTCATAATTGAACTCTCTTTATTGAAGGAGCAAAACTTCAAAAGTTTTTTCCAAGAATTTCTCAAAGTATGAACTTCTAAATTGGATTCTAGCCATGGGTTCTAGCGTAAAATGTTTTGAATCAATTATTTATGATTGAATTGATGTTAACTTTATGATTCTAATTCAAAACTCTATAAACCCATGCAAATAGTTAAATCCTTATTTTGACTATATTATGGGTAATGTGATCATAACTCTATTGTATTTGGGCTATTGAATTATGTATGTAGCATGTTAGAATTGTATATAGGCTGCCTTAATTTGGTAATTCTCATATTTGTTGATTCATTGTATGGTTTGATTATTTGATTGGATGGTGTGTATGGATATTGGTAACAGCCTTTTTGAATTGCATTGGTTGGAAAGGCTATGGATTGGAGGTGTTCTTGATGGAAAGATGGTAAGTTGACATAATTCCCTCTATATTGTGTTTTATAGGTCTTGAATTGTGTTTATTGGTATGTTCCACTTATGGTGGGTTGATTATGTGTTATAATTGTGAATAACATGGCATTGTCGGCATTAATTTTATGAATGGTGATATTATCATGTTATGACTTGTGATGTTGATCGATGTGAACTATGATTATGATTATGTATATGTGTAAAGTGAAAGCATGTGGTCTCCTAATTGATTATAGGTAATCATGGTAGACTAGGAAGATGTCTATAGTTTTATTGCTAGTGTATCTTGCTAGGTAGAATTTGTTGTTCCTACATGATACTTGAATATTGTTGAAAATGTGATATGATGATCATGTGTGTGTCTTTATTGGTAGACTATGTCCATCTATTTGATACATGCTAAGTATGTGAATATGAACATCTTTACTTAGTAGGCTTATGCACCTTTGTCTTGTATGTGTATGGATGAATGTTGAATTAAAGTCTAGGATCGGTAGAGCTAAGATGGTGCCCTTCTAAGTATTACTAATACGTGTAGCCTTATATATAGAAAGAAGGTTGAGATATCCTTTAAGTTGAAAGTCGTAAAGGTATCCTTCTTGTGAATGTTGGACTTACGGATAGTTTGTCCAGAACGACATGAAACCATCTTTAAGGAAGTAATTGAGCTATCTGCATTGACCATAGAGTGGAAGCCTTAGTGTACATATATTTGGTAGGTTTATTATTTTCACGACCGCGGAGCACCCCCTAGACGTAGATGTCGTCGTCGTCCTCAGAGAGGACTAAGACTACCCTATTAGCATTCGTCGTAACATTTCATAGGTTCAAATGTGGAAAAATGAAAACTTTTATATATTGAGGTTTACATAGACCTCTCACATATTTACTTAGACTCCTCTCATAGGAAGGTTACATAGGCTTCTTGTTTAGCCAATATACATAACATATAATAATTTAGTCTAATAATATTGTCTCACATTAAACCATCTAAAACGAAGTAGAACATTCGAGCGTAGACCTTAATACAAATTTATAATTTCCACATAGGGCTTACAGTAATATCCTCAATAATAGGAAAGAAATGAATGTCTTTAGACTATAGCAATACTAGATGGTAGAGTACGTGGCGCCATCCTCAAAACTAGAGCACCTACCAAAACATGGGGAAAATTCCAAGTCTTCTTGTAATCGACCTTTATACCTCAACGGCCCAAACCTACATTGTTTGGGAAAAAGGGAAAGAATATGGGTTAGTACATCCACTTGTACTAAGTATGGAAAGATATGCACATATAATCTATGAAATCGTACTTAAACAGACATTTTGTTAGAAGCGATGCTAATTCACTTTTGAAAGCCTTAATGCACAAATAAGAACACATACAAGACTATGATATCATATTCATTAAGACAATTCGATATGCAATACAAGACCAATATCATCAATAAAGTCAAGTCAACATGGATATCATCAAAATAAGGTCATATCACATTAATAGTAGTATATCAAGATCATATGTCCAAAAATACTCCAACATAATGTCATAACACCATGTCATGTACAAGATTTCATATCATCATAGCTTATAAGATCCTTACCAACAATCCTATCAAAAGCATACAAGTGCAATGCTCATATGAAGTCCCATAACCCCACATAATCAAGTAATCAAGGAACGTGTAATATCCTAAAATGAACTAAGGTGAGCTAAAGCTTAGTGAATGTTTAATGAGTCAATTATGTGTTAAAATGAGATATAATTATGTTCTTAGGCAGTGTGTGAAGTTTGGTGACGTTTGGAGGTCAAACGTCCATGCTGTTCGGAAGGTGTGCCTAAGAAAGTGCTTTTGTGTCTTCATGTGTTTCAGTGAGTTTTACGTGTTCGTTTTAATCAAAATTGATTAGGGTTGTTCCTAAGACCTAGATGAATATGTATAGTTATTTAAATTCTGCGTACGACCCCACCAAGGACCCACGAGGGGCCGTAGAAGAGGACCCCACCCAATTGGCAAGAGGCTGCCAAACAGTGACCAACGACAGCCACAAGGGACGGACCCTTGGTGTCACATCCGGGGAGTATCCCCTAGAAGTAACATGGAGTAATTGACCTCTCGGTGGTCTTATACAAGCCCATAGTTATCATTCATCGCATTGATATAGTAAATTTAGCGGAAAATTTAAAACTTTTCATAGCACATCATATGCTAGAAACTTCATCTCATGTATAGATAAAACATAAGTCATAATACATATATAAACCTTAAATCTCTTTGCCATTTTAGACTCAACAACTTTAGGATACATTAGGGACACGGCCCATAAGACACATTACATAACTACACAATATTTAAAGACTTTACATTAAACACATAAGTAGGAGATCGTTGAACTTTACGGATTTCTTTCATTTAGCTTGGGAATCATCTAGCAAGCTCTTCATAGTTCAAGACATTCTTTAAGCATCCATAACCTACACTTTGTGTAAAAAGTAGAGAAGAATGGGATTAGCACAATAATGTACTAAGTATGGCAACCATGCAAAAACATGCATTTAAAAGGGACATTTTCTTTGAAATCATACTTCATGCTTTTTGAGTAAATCTTCATAAAACCTTTAACCAATAGCATTTATATCATTCACATACATCACATAAACATATTCAAATGCCAAACATTTCATAGGACCACATATAGGATTTATTACATTTTTAAGTCACATTACAGTGAGCCACCTGTACCTTAACAGTGAGCTAATTTCCCATTTATTCATTAACTTCCCAAGTAACCCTTTAGTGATACTTGGTTCAATGCATCACCTTAATGACACGTGGAAATATACATACGATCTATACAAGACAACACATACCATCATATAAGTATAGTACAACATATACACATTTAAGCCAAACTATAAAGAACATTACACTGAACTCTTAGTCATTATGCACATATACTTATTTTACTTCACATGGTACCTTATAGAACCTTACTCATAATCCCAATCTTAATCTACTAGTGCAATGTACATGTGAAGCCCCATAACCTCACATATACTTAGTAGACCCTTCATGAGACCACAAGCCTTACCACTTCATACATCAACATCACAAGTAAAGACAACTTCATTCATGTCAATACGAAACCTTCATCATATAGTCATTTAGACCAACATAATGCATATAAGGATAAGATCACATCATCTAGACTCATACCATGCACGTCTTCATGACAAGTATAAAATTACTACCATACCATGCATAAAGAAATATTCATAACCATACACCTTAGAACACCTTCCTAGAACTTCCTAAGGAGCTACTTGTGCAATGTCTAGATGGGTTCATTACTTCCACCTATCCTAAGTAACCTCCCTTAAGTCATTCTAGTTAGGGTCCTAACTATTTACTTCCATTGTCCATTTTACTTTAGGGAAACTATAGCCTTAACCGACACTAAGACCATGGGTGCTGAACGTGGAATTTGGTATTGTAGAGCCTTACACCAATGGAAGGTGTTCCTACCTAGCCAAGGTAGAACATTAACATATATCCTAGAATCTTTAGTGATATCACTTGCTAGATCCTATGTGGCAAGCATAGTTTATTGAACTTGGGGGCAATCATGGAAATATCACTCTACACCCGTTTTGGGTTATGAGGCTATCCACCCCATGAGGACCATAGTGAACCCTACCTCCCCTATTTGGGAAAGTGTCACTCCCTGACATGAGGACCGTAGTGAACCCTACCTTCCCTATGTTGGAAAGTGTCACTCCCTCATCTAAAATTTCACTCGGTTCTAAACTAAGTTCCCTTTTATTGAAAAAGCCTTTATTATCATTTATTTGTAAAACACAGGCTTATGAGAGTCATCCCCTCATATGCTTAACTCATAGGTCATAGATGAGAGTTCATCAACCTATTTCATGTGAGAGATCCTTTCACATGAACATAGCATATGCATTATCACTATCTAGTTAAGAATACACTTGAGCACATCTTTCAAGTTTCCATTACTGACTAGACCATCATTCATGTGTGTGTGTATACATATATGTGAGCAACCTTTAGCACATTAATCCCACACATGACCATACATTCATATTCATGCACATAGAAAGCAAACCTAGGAACTATCCTATCAAGGTACACATGTGCAATGCATATGCAAGGTCCCATACCCTTGTCCATACTATTACACCTATCAAGTTATCCTAGTTAAGGAAAACATACCATACTTCACATACATATACTTTACATGCATAGTAGTAGACACTAGTGAATGTGAGAACAACCTTTCATTAGACACTATGAACATTAACTACATTGTAAGCATGCATAATGTGTGAGTGTGTGTACATTGGACAACATGATCACATAATGGCTATCAACAACTCATTGAGGCAGCCACCCTCTTAGACCACAATACTCTTCAAGCATAGACCACACGGCACGCAATAGCATAGGAGACAAGTTAACTTCATAGAACACTTTAAGACTCCTAATATTAGCTATTCACACATTCACATAGGGGTACATGGAAAGGGATCATCAACCATTAACACCTAATACATGGCAGCACCTACACATGACATTACACAACCCTTCACATGCTCATAACAATAGTAACATAACCTAGATTCACAACTCAAATAGAAGACTAGGCACAAACTCCACATAAAGTGATTATCATAACCACTCCTTCATATATTCATCAAATTGCCTTCAAGGACACGGTCAACACATATATAATGACATAAATTAAACACCGCCACAATAAGTGGACCATACCACACAATGCGACTCACGGATTCATCAACATTATTATAGAGAAGTAGAAGAATAGAGCAATTCTTACCAATCCTTTAGCCTTTGGTCATCATTGACCTGTACTACTCTTTCATCAATATTTCAAGTATAAGTCAGTAGCTAAAGTACCATAATCATAAAAGAAACCATGTACAATTCACTACAAGATCACATTACAATCTAATACAATACATCACATAGATACTAGAGAGTAGAAGAGCATAGGTCTTTAATCGAATTCGCATGCATTGGTCATCAACTATATTTCATTAATAGCATACGTCTACGACAGTATCTTGAAGAAATCATAGCTTAGACTAGATCCTACTACAATTTCCAAAGAACTATAGATCACTGTAAACATGCTTTCAAGTTAGATATTCGTGGAACATAAGTTTACATAGGTTAATCCTATTCAAACTATCATGCATTGATCCACATTTTATCCATTATCTATAATTCATAACCACATTACATCATAGGCAGTATCTAAGGACAATTAACCATGATCAATTCATATAACAACTATCCCAACGTCGAGATTACACATTACTATCCCATAGACTAGAAGAACCCAGTTCAATTCCCATAAGCCATCTTTAATTCAATCATACAAGACTCATATTCATAATTCAAACATGATATTAACCTAGAACAGTAGATACAACCAACTTAACATGATAGAAATCCACATTAATTCATTTAGAAGCCAATTTTACAGTGAACTATGGAAACTAGGCTAAACATGCTCAAATCTTCATATATTGATCCTCATGGCTCCTTAAAAACCAATTCAAAATAAATTCATGTAAATAACAGTATATACGATCACTTCAACGTAATTGAATCATAATTCAATCGATAGAAATTCAAGATCACAAAGCCCATGCAAGGCTAAAATGTTTTGGTGATGGAGCATGGGTTCATCATGCAATTGGAGTAAAATTCACGTTAAAACCACTGTATTAACTTCAATTTATCATTATTTAATTGTTCAATACCTTTTTAGAAGGAACCCATGGCAGATTGAAGAAGACATTGTTTGATCATAATTTTTCTTCTTTGAAATCTTTGAGAATGACTTTCTATATGAAAAGATAACTAGAGATGAAGATCACCATACCTTAATCTTTAGAATACCTCTAAAACCTGTTGATTCACCCACGAAAATACAAGCTCCAAGCAGCTCTTGAGCTTCACCAACAATGGTGGTTTCTAGGGAGAAGATTTTGGAGAGAAAGGTTCTTACGTGTGCATGGGATTGGGAATGGGTTGGTCACGTTTAGAATGACTTATATAAACCAAAAATCAGCTATTAACCTAATAGAGTCAGTTTAGGACGTGGGGTGAATTTCCCATTCTCCCCTTAATTAAAACAGACGCAGACAGTAACTTACGGGCCAACATCGACGGAGCAATCGACTGGCCGTAGGTTAGTCTACTGGACGTCCTTCGGCTTTTCTCGAATGGTCCTTAGCCAAATTATGGGTTGAGACCTTCCCAAGATAAGTACCAATCGATGATACCTAACCAACTGGCCGTTGGTTGACCAACTGGCCGTCGTTTGGTCCGTCGATTGACACTGCCAAGGCAGTTTCTCGGCCAGCCTTGGGCCCTTCTTATGGGCCCTTTAGAAGTCATACCCGGACGTTTCCAACATAAATACAACCCTTAACAAGTTTTAGACATTCCACAAAAGTTTCAAAACAAAACAAACACCTTCAACTCGTCCAAACAGGCTAAGCCCCATCAAGACACACGTTGAGCGTCTTAAGGGCTATCTTTCGAACGCCTTGGACATTCTTGGTCGTTTGACCTCCAAACTTCACGAAACTTCATATACTATCATTTGACATCATTATAAATCATTTGAAGACTTCATAAGCTCATTCATAAAAATATAAGCATACATAGACAGATGAGGCACATAGGTGACTAGTCGTCGAACGTTTTGGTCGACCCTTGATGTTTGACTTCCAAATAACCTCAAACTTCATTCACTGCCTATAAATCATATTATAAGTCATTTTAGTACCTTAGAACATTAAGGTGAACACGTTAGGACCTAGACACCCTATCTCATTTTGGGGGTCTTACACTTGGTCAACCAATGGCTAGTGGATCTTGTGTGTCGACCGGCCCTGCAAAGCTTTCACAGCCTTTACATGATAGAGATTTAGTCCCAATAGACGGACTCCATCTAAGGGGAATCCATTGGGAAAAGGTCCGTTTGTGGGTGGGCGTAGGTAGTGCTTGCCAAAAGCTGCAATTTTCTACCTTGGATTGGGGTGTTTGGTAAATTCACCCCAAGTATTTAATGAACCTAGGATGATTATTTAGGGTCTTTTAGGTATATTAAGATTTTTCAAACGCTAAGACCTAATTTTAGACTTCATTTCCTAAAACCAAAAATCTCTCTCAAGAAAGACTCTCTCAAAACCAAATAGAAACTTGGATTCAAGGAAGGGCTTGGAGGGGCTAGTTGTGGACGTTTATTCATCAAAAATCAGTGGGTTTTCTTATCATTGAGGATTGGTAGTCATCCTTGAACACTCTTCCATTCACGGTGCCATTTCTAAGGAATTTCAAAAGAGGTTTTCAAACCCTAGCTTCTTCTATATTGGACTCTAAGTATGGGTCTTGCATGAAAATTGTTTAAAGGATCCAAAAATTCTATTTCTAATGTTAGTTGGTGATTTTAATGCTAAAACTTCAATGAAACCATGTTACTTCTTCTTATCAAGTTTTTACTTATGAAATAGGTCTAATGAACATGATTTGATAATGCTAGAGTTAGAGTTTCGATATGGTTATGTTGTGACTTAACTACTGCCCTAAGGGATATTTTATGAAGTACTATTGAGGAATTGATTATATGTGGTGAAAGCTTGGATCAATGGTAAGTTGGTTACTTTGCTTAAGCTCTTATTATGAAATTATCTTGAGTGGTATGGTCCACCTTTGGTGGTGGTGTTTACTTGAAATATATGAATATGAATCTACTTGTATATTATGAATGAGGCCGTGAAGGCATATTATATGAAGTATTATGATAATGATGTTGTTCTTGTTGATATGCCTTATGAATATTGTTATGTGATGTATGCTAAAGACAATGTCTAAAAGAACCTTATGATTATGTGAAACATGTCAAAGTGTGTAGTATGATGAATGAAGATGTAAGCATGTTTAGAATGCTAATGTTTTGAAAGTGATGATTTATGTGAAAGGTGTGCTCACATGCACACACACACTAACACTTTGAATGAATGAATGAATGAAGTTAAAAAATGTGAATGAAAAGGGGAGTTTTGGGGCCGGGTGAACACTCATTGTGAGTTGAGTTTAACTGTTTAGTAAAAACTTCACTATTCCCAAGAGCTTTCTAAGATAAGTTGTTGGATGTTGGATACCCTTCCTGAGTTGAGATGTGGTATTCCAATGTAACCTCTAGGGATAAGTACGCTTCGTGAGTTAAGATGTGGTGCTAATAAGCTATCCCTTAGCTTATAGTAAAGAATGTTTAAGACTGCGAGGGGGAGTTATGCTTAGCACCAAGAGTATTTGAAGAAGGGGTGGGTGCACATTATGAGTAGAGATGTTGTACCCAATGTACCTCTTGAGATGAGTACTCCTTGTTAGTAGAGAGTGAGTTACTTAGTAGCAATCTCCATATCACTTAACTATGAGCCCGCATAGGTGTAGCTATTTTAAAAGTCATGTCAAAGCTAATAAAATAACCTCACCCTAGGCAAGTGGGGAACCCTCATCCGATAAGGGTAGTATCGGGATCCCATGTCTATCTCTCATAGTCTATGTCGGTTAAAGCTATTCCCTCACAAAAGAATGAATGAACTAACTCTCCAAAAAGAACTTACTACATAGGGTAGGTGGTGGTATGGGACGCTATATATCCATTGCACTAGGTAGACCTTCCAAAAGGGGAGTCTTGGTGTGTTTTATATGAAATGTATAAACTAAGTTTCCTAAAAGAACGTACTACTTAGGGTAGGTAGTGGTATGGGACGCTATCTATCCATTGCACTATGTAGACCTTCGGTAAAGGGAGTTTTGATGTGTTCTATATGATGTATATGAATGATTTATCATGTGTTGAAAATGAAGTTAGATGACTTAAGGTCTAATGTTAAAGAAGCAAGTTAATGTTAAGTTTTATGTAATGAAGTTATGAATGACTAATGTAGAATTCTTAATCCAAGGGAATCCTCAAGGAGCACTAAGTGGGAGTAGTAGTATGGAATGCTACTCTCACATTGCACTTAGTGTAACTTATATGTCCAATTGGAGAAGGGTACTTACATTAAGTCCTTAACGTATGAACGTCCTTCAAATGTCTATCCAAGACTGTGGATTTGTTTCCCGTGCGAGGTAAGCCTATGGTTGGTATCTTAAGGATCGCTTTGGCGTATCTTGAAGAGGGTTTATGGCAGGTCCCTTCTTGTCTTACTTTAATGAGTCTTAGGATAACATGTTTAGGGAAACCTCAAAGGAAATGAGTTCACTATGCTTTGAATGAAATGCTCACTGTAGTGTGTCATTGTTTCACTGTAAAGTTTGTTGGTTTACTGTAATGTATCTTTTGGTTCAAAAATTATGAGAGTTCTATTTTATGTGATAAATGATGATGATTATACTATTTTAACTCTATAATCATGAAGGTTTTACTTATTTAGCATGAAATCTTATTTTACTCAAATGTCCATTTTTGCATGTTTTTACATATGCCATACTTAGTGCATTGTTTTATACTAACCCCATACTTTTCTATACTTAATAAGTATAGGTTGGAGGCAAGTTGAAGACTAGAAGTCAAAGCTTGGGAATCGAATCTCTCAAGACTAAGTATGTCCTCATATAATCGAGGGCATAGTTCCATTTCTTAGATTCTAGCATTAAGACTTATTATGTTTTTTCACTGAATGTAAATGGCAGTGTCCATAAGGTATTTATGTCGTATCTTTGATATGACTTGTGAAGAAAATATCACTCCTTATATTTTATGAATGATGTTTCATTTTTATTAATTTATTCGTGAGAACTTTCAATTCCGCACTACTTTTCATGTCTTATGTAATGAATGATAGTTAAGGCTTGTACAATACCTTCGAAAGGTCAAGTACACAATTGTTCTGACCTATGGGTTCTACCTTCTTCTATGGGGTACTTTTGGGTCGTTACAAACATGGTATCAGAGCATATGTTTATGGGAAATTGTTTCGGGTATAAAGTCTCACAAGCCACGTCTAGTAGAGTCTTGTTCATCTGTGTGAGTCGCGACACATCCATGGATGAGAGGATATAGGACAATAGAGTTTCACTTTCTTTATTACTCTTGTATCGTTCCATAGAACTTAACTCCATAAGTTCTTTCTCTTTTATTCCCTTGTACGGTGATTTTCTAGATGTGATTGCTTGGAAGGGGACATGTTTCTAAGTTTGAGGGGGAGAAAAGTGAGTTTTGATGCTTAATATGGTTTTATGGCTAGAAGAGTAAATGTGAAGGTTAGTTTTGAGGATTGTTATGTGATTCCATTTATGGCTATGTGTGACTTATGAGGTTGGAAGTACTATGATGTGAAATTGTATGGTGATGTAATTCTAAGCATGGTAATAGTTAAAACGGTTGAATCAAGTCCTTTTTGGAGGAAAATGAGTTATCTTATGGTTGTGTGTGATGATCGTAGAAAAGTTAAGGTGTAATTTTAGGAGTATTAAAGGAATGTAGCAAAGTTGTGAGGAAGAAGGGATTTTATTCCATGTGTTAAGATATGTGATGCCTAAGAGTTGAGTAATGTGATTATTAAGGGTGTTGTTCTAGATTGAATCCTAAGAGGAGGGTGTTATGCTTGACTTGTAAGGTTGATGTTTAGCCTTGATGTGCATGAATTGAGGGTAGTGTGAGTTACTACCTTGTGAGAGGTATAATTGTACTTTGAATAATGAGACCTTGAAGATGGCTTTACTCTAAGTGGGGGAGAATGAGTTGAGTGGAAATGTAGTTGGTATACTTATATTTCCTTCTATCCTTAATAAAACTTGAGACCTTAATCCTTGATAGTTTGGTAATGATTAAGATCCTTGCATATTAGTATGAGTTGAATTTCTCTTTATGTTATGAGTGCCTTTGATGGAATAATGCTTTGCATGCTCTTGATGATATCATGATTAGATTTCGAGAATTGGTAGTCAACCTATGTTTCTCATGTTAAGGTGTAGCTAAAGATATTACTTAATTGGTTGAAATATTTATTATCATGTTATAATGTGAGTTAGTATGATGTAGTCTCTCATGTCGTCATGCCTTCATGTTAAAATTGCTTGGAAGATGAATTAAAAGATTTTTAGGATGTTTCACTGTTAAGTTTATTGTGTTCACTGTAAAGAAGTTGAAAATTGGAGAAATTTCGTTTTTATGAGTAATGGCTTTCAATGTGTTTAATAATGATGTTTATGAGCATTATTAATGTTGGAGAAGATAGTTCTTCCAAACATGAAGAATAAGAATCTGTTTCGAAGTGTGGAAGTTACTTCTAAAAAGTTACCTGTATTGCATCACAAATGCTTTTCAATGTGTAGTTAGTGTTCCTTGTAAGTTTGGTGCATTGACTATGGATGTTTGAGACTTGATTTGGTGTGTTACATGCTGCTAGTATGTCCTTAATGTTCTTAAAATAGTTTAGTGTCATTTGAGGACGAATGTTGTTCCAAGTGGGGGAGAATGTAATATCCTAAAATGAACTAAAGTGAACTAGAGCTTCGTGAATTTTTCATGAGTTAATTTTGGTTTAAAATGAGCTATAATTATGTTCTTAGGAAGTGTGTGAAGTTTGGTGACGTTTGGTGGTCAAACGTCCAAGAACGTCGATGACGTTCGAAAGGTGTGCCTTAGAAAGTGCTTCTGTCTTCATGTATTTTAGTGAGTTTTACGTGTTCGTTTTAATCGAAATTGATGTGGCATGTTCCTAAGACTTAGACGACTATGTATAGGGGTTAATATTGAAGTAAAGAGTAGAGGATCACAATGTCTTACCAAATAGCCTCCATAGCCTTCACCTAGAATCTCACCCTCAATTCATCACAATTATCCAATAACTCACTCATCATCATCATAATATTGTGAATTAAGCAATCACATAACCAATTCTAACAACCCTAATAAATTTACAAGTCCAATTCATAACTAGGGTTAGGGTAAAGGATCCAATTCATCACAAACTATGTGAATGATCAAGAACTACAACAATTAACCCATAAACAATCATATTCTATCATTAATAATAAGAGGAAATCAACATCAAATCCAATGGAAAGACAATTCACGAAATTGGAAAGAAACCCATGTTTTTGACATCTTTTAAAATCAATTTGAAGGAGCCTCTTGGGGAAAGAGATTCCAAGAGTGAAGAGTCCCCATACCTTAACAATCCTTGAAGATTCATGGATAGAAAGTTTAAATCTTACAGAGCTATTGCCCATGAACCTTGTCTTCAATGGTTTTCTTTGGGGAAAGAGAGAGAAAGTAGAGAGAAGGTGGAGAAATTTCAGTTTGGGAATTGTCGGGTGTTGGGTTAGTTTAATTAGGTTTATGTCTTTTATAGACCCTTAACTAACTTAATTAGAAAACTCTTAACCCTTAATTAATTAACTAAACAACTAACTAATTAATTCCCTCAACTTAAAATCTTGACAGTAACACAAAACCTGACCTACGGTCCGTATGTCCAATGACGACACCGTACTATGCAAGCATCCTTTACGACAAAGACTTGGTTTTGGGGGGATTTTCAGAGAATTGTAAGTGTTGTCCAATGACCACCTTCTATAGAACGTCGATCAATCGACAAAAAGTTGATAAATTGAGGGCTCATCGATTGTCTCGTCGTTTGACTACTGCCAATATGACAGTTTTGGGTCAAATGGAAGGGTCCTCTCCAAGGACCCTTAGGGTGGTCCTTAGGAAGTCGTACCCGGACGTTTCTATACTAAACACACTCTAATACTTTTTAACATCTTTCTACCAATTTTCATTAAATTCCAACTCTTAAAACCCCATGAAATATGCCAAAGCACACTATTGCACATTTACAATTCACTGGATGTCATGGACGTTCTTTGACGTTTTGACTCTAACACTTCCTAAATGTTCTAAATACATTATTTTAGGCCTATAAACAGTGTTCTAAGTATTAGTTCTTCATGTAAGGCTCTAGATTAGGTCTTGGACTTCAGAGTGTTACATTATCCCCTCCTTGTGAATATTCATCCCCGAATGACACTAAGATCCTTTTATAGGGGAAATGATAGACTCAATACTAGAAGTCCAACCAACAACAACACAGACAACATAATTAACATGAGTTACTTCTCAAACCAACATATAATCATGACCTTTACACATATCAACTCAACAAAAAATTTACAATGTATAAGAGCTCCAGTTCACAGTATGAGGAACTACCTTCTCAATATCACTTATGAGCTCAACATAACATTAAGAGTCACTTATGCAAAACTTCTTTTCAAGGATCATGAACATGTTCAAGATTATTACATAAAAGCAACTACAAACAAAGTTATAAATAAGTGTAAGTTAAGCAAAAAAGCATTTTTACATAAAAACTCATTTTAGCATGAACCCTTTTTATCATAATTTTGCATATTTTAGCAAAACAGGTCAAATTCAAATTTATTCATTATTTTTAAGAAGATTATTACCAACCTCAACTTAATCTATAATTTTGAGGAAAAAGATCATGATAACGGGACCTCAGCCTGCCATGTTGCTCCCTCAACTAGGTGGTTTCTCCATAGGACTTTTACAGAGGCCACCTCTATAACATCCGTCAAAATGAACTAGGTTTAACTAGAGACTAACACTTCTATCATGATGTTTTAAAGTGATAAAATGGTTAATAATAGTGTTCTTACACAGTATATAATGTTTGGAAGTTCTTTGAGGTCAAACGTCCAAGAAGGTCCTAGACGTTCGGAAGCTAGTCAAAGTTGAACTAGTGTGTCGTAGTGTTTTGTAGTCATGTTTTGGGGGATGGTTTGAAGGTTGAATTCAGTACCGAGGGTTCCTACACGTAGCCTAACTTACAAAGGGTCGAAGAGTCCGAGAATGATGTCCTAGGGACCATCAAAAGGGCTCACTTTACTGCCAAGCTGCCACGCTAGCCAACTTTGGGCAGTGGATGCACGTCGCGCAGCTGCCACATAGTGGGGTGAATTCTTTCCCTGCGACGCGGGGCTGTCACGAACTATTTTGTCCAACAAATTTCGAAAAATAAAATTTGGAAATGCCTTTGCGACGCGCAGTAAAGTCACAGATTTCGTTGCGTCGTTTTAAAGTCAAATTTGAGTTGGTTAATTTGTCCAATAAATGTAGGGGTCTTTTGGGTAATTTAGGGGTGAATTATGGAAGTTTATAGTACCTATTTAAACACCCAAACTCACCAATCAAAGAAAGAACCCTCAACTCAAAACAAAAGCTCTCCATTCTTCTCTCCAAAACCTCCATTGTTCAAGCTTTAAAGCTCCAAGGAAGAAGTTAGGTTTCTCATGTTTTTATCCATCAATCTTGTGGGATTTTCAACACAATTATTGTATGGTTATTCATCCTTGACTAAGAGATGGTACCTTTCTCATATGCCCCTTTTAATTGAACTTACTCTATGTGAACAAAGGCTAGCACCGAGGTAATATGTTATGGTTTGTAGCTCTACATAAGGAGACTAGAGTACAATGTATCTCTACTTGAGAATGAGACTATATTGCATAAAATACCTTGATATTCCTTAACCATGTGTCTACATGGGATGTGTCCTAGTTATACAGTTGTCAAGTAGAACAACTTCAATCGGAGTAGGGTAGACTCGGGATTTCATGCCTAGCTAGTATGGTCTATGTCGATTCTTGCCTATTCTCATCATCTGGGGTATAATCTAGTATTTGATAAGTTTTACAACATTTAGGTAGTGGAATGGGACGCTATGTAGACATTGCACGAGTAGGTTTTGACAGTGCTAGAGTGTAGGTTCCCTAGGTCTTTCTAAGACCATCATGTGAAGTCCTTATTCAATTGACTTAATGAATTATTATGACTTTAGCTAATGTATGTTCACTAAATATATGCTCTATCTAGGGTATATTTGAGGGTTACTTAGGCAAACTTGAAAAAGGTCTATGGGCATTCTCTTCTTGTCCTACTTAGGTGAATCTTGGAGTAACATTAGGTGGGGAGTAAATGAAAGGAAAGGGAACAATCTTACCTTAGGTAGTCTTAAGGATTGTTTAGGTAGGCTTGAAGAGGGTGTATGGGCTGTATCTTCTTGTCTTACTTAAGTAAGTCTTAGGATAACCTTTTGTGGGAGGTGTATACGTTTATATGGGTTGAAGTGGTGGTGATGATATATTGTGGAATGTGAATTATGTGCATATATGTTGACTTGTAAGTGACTATTATACTTGTCTTAAAAGGGATTTCTCAAAAAGAGTATGTTTCACACAAAAGTCCGTTTATCATGATTTAATGCATTATTCCATACTTCGTACAAGTATCTGTACTCATTCCATGCATTTTGCCTATCTCTAAAGGTGTAGGTTGAATTTGAGAGGAGTCTCAAAGTGGAATCTTGGATTAGTGATTCATTCAAGCAAAGAGTTGGTATGTCCTCAACAGACTCGAGGACATCTTGATACTTAGATTTCCTTATTGAAACTATTGTAATAGATTTAGATATTTTCTATATGTTGAAGTAGGGGTTGTGTCCCAATATATTAGTATGTCTAAGATGGAAACTTTAGACTTAGTCTTTCATTATGTTATCTATAAAATAGATATTTTGGAGTATTATTATTTCGTGTGAAATGTTTTAATTCCGCACTACTTTTCACATGTTTTATGCAATGAATGGTAGGAAAGGGCTTGTACAATACCTCCAAGAGGTCGAGTATGCCGTGTTTTGATTTGAGAATGCCCTAACTTCTAGGGGGTACTCTCGGGTCATGACAAACTTGGTATCAGAGCGTAAGGTTATGAAGTAGTCTTAGGAATCAAAAAGTCTCAAAAAGCCACGTCTAGTAGAGTCTTGTTCATTGGTGTGAGTCGCGACACATCCATGAATGAGATGCTAAAGGAAGATAGAGTTTTCTTTCTTTTATACTTCTATGTCCTGCCGTAGAGTAAAAGTTATGAGTGTCATTTTCTTATAGTTTTCCTTGTTTTTCTAGGAAGATGAATACGAGGGTGTGCAAGTTCCTCAATGTGTTCAAGGAGCTCAAGATAATCAGGTCCCTATTGTGGAAAAAGGTAATGAGGTTCCGGTGGTTCCCCCGGTTATGGCTAATGAGGAGATTAGAGAGGCTCTTCTTAACCTAGCATGAGCTATGACAACTGAAGTGAATAAAGACATTGGGCCTAGGGTGAATGCTATGGAGAGTATTGTGACCTATAGATTGAGGGGCTTTGTGAGGATGAATCCTCCTATCTTCTTAGGTTCATAGGTGGGAGAAGATCCCCACGCCTTCTTGGATAAGGTGTATAAGATAGTGCATGCTATGGGAGTGACTTCTAGGGAGAAAGCGGAGTTAGCTTCGTATCGATTGAAAGATGTTGCTCGAGTATGGTTTACTCAATGGAAGGATAGTAGACCAGTTGAATCGGGTCCTTTAGAGTGGGAAGAGTTTAAGGAAGAATTCTTAGAAATGTACTTGCCCCGTTAGAAGAGGGAGGTTAAGATCGAGGAATATATAAACTTTAGGAAACATAGCATGAGTGTTGAGGAGTATTCCTTAATTTTTATCCGATTCTCTAAGTATGCTCCATCCTTGGTGTCTAAATCTAGGGATGGGATAAGTAGGTTCTTGACCGGTGTTTCAGATATTGTGAAGAAAGAGTGTCGTACAACCATGCTCCATGGTGACATGACTCTATCTAGGCTTATGGTGTATGCTTAATCCATTGAAGAGTCTAAGCCTGGGAGGAGAAGTAGAGATTCTAAGAGGGGAAGAACCGATGAGCAAGTTCAACATAAGTTTAAGAAGAGGGATCCAAATCAAGATTGTTCTAGTGCTCCTTAGGCTAATCATGATAGAGGCGGTGGTTCTTAAGTGGTTAAGCCTACTTGTGATACTTGAGGGAAGAAGCACTTTGGCAAGTGTCTAGCCGGTACTAGTGGGTGCTTTGTTTGTGGGAAGGATGATCACAAGGTGAGAGATTGTGCTACTATTGCGTCTAGAGGAAGAGAGGCCAAGCAAGTTCCTCCTAATGTTCCAGATGGTAGTGCTCCTAAGAGGAATCACTTCTATGCTATCCGAACCAAAGGAACAAAATCGGATGATGATGATGATGCCGGTAAGTTATAGTTTTATCTCTTTAGTTATATGAGGTCCTTCTAAGGGTGGGGAGTATGGTGAGTAGTAGAATGGTGATTTGTTGTGTCATCTCCTCTATTCAATTCAAGTTTCACAGATAGAATATCATAGTATGTTGCATGTTGCATGTTGCATTGTGCTTAGGAGTCTAGTTAAAATTGAATTTTCATTGATTCCTTGCATTTTGCACTTCATGAAGTTATGATTATGTTTTAAATTGAGTTTATATGGTTTTTGTAACAACCCTAAAAATGAATAGGATCAAGACTTAGGTTTTCAAGAATGCTTGCGATTACACCAAGGTCCACACGGGCTGATACGCGTAGAACTAGACCTCAGAACCCTTACTACGACCAAGCCAACTAACTTGGGGAGTTAATTGAGCTTGGAAAGGTTGGAACCAACAATGTGAGGCTCACGAAAACGAAGGTTTAATCGAAAGATTTTTTACCTGACTCAAAAGAAAAAATTTTAAGTTTTGAGAGTCCAAGGGTAAAATGGTCTTTTCCAAGCCAAGGTTAATATTGTAATTACCCTGAGGAATTAATTATTGAATAAATTAATTTAACTAAATAAAGCAATTCGGGTGGGGCAACCCGAAATGACCCATTTTCGCAAATGGGAGTCACTCGGGTTCGAGCCCCATTAGAAGCAAGGATTTAACTTGCTTTTATTTAATTTGATAAATTAATTTAATTAAATAATAAATATTAGCTGATTTAGGGAAAAAAAATCAGATTTTTATTTAAAGTTTGAAAGACTCCTAGTTGACTAAGTCCTTACCTAAGCCTAAACTACCTTGCACGTTTAACTTTTTCCTTCTCTCACGTCAACATCTCTCTTCTCTTTCACGATTATTCTCTGCAAAACTAAGGTGAAGAACTGAAAATATATCAAGAGTTGTTCACACTTGAAGAACTCACATGAAATTTTAAGAAAATCAAAGTAACCAAAATGATAAAGCAAAGAGAAGTTGTTGTCGGGTAGTGTGGAAGATTGAGGAAGCTTGGACTGATTTGTTGAGAGGATTTTGGGCAGCAATTTCCTGGTTGAACAAGGAAATTAAGGTATGGGTCTTCTTACTCTTGGTCCCTTTCCCAAGAGACCCCTAGGATTCAGAATATTCAGCTCAAAAACTAGGATTGTTTTCCCCGTTGCATGTCCCTGTCATTAGCTCCCAACGAATTCGTAGGTTGGTATGAATGCTGGTAGACTTAGGAATGTGTGATGTTTGTGCTGAATGTGAATGTGTTGAATGTACGTTAAATTACGAAAATGACAACCCTTGTATGTGTTCCGAATTATGTGAAATTGAACCAAGTAATGCATTGATGTTATGAGTTAGAAAGTGACTAAAATTTCCAGCATTTTACAAGTTAGTTTTAGGCTAAATGTTAATGCATAAGAATCTGGAAATTTAATATAAAATAAAAGAATGAGGCCACTAGGAATTGAACCCGTGACCTCATCCTTGGGCGAAATAATCCACGGAAATGGGTGAGGGTTGGGGGGTTCGATCCTGGGTGCAGGCGGAGGGATGAATGAGTAAAATAAATGAGGGGAGTGGGATTCGAACCCACCACCCCTTGGTCAGAACTCAAGAAGAACAAAAAAATAAAATAAAAAGAAAAGGATGTGAGGTGTGGGAATCGAACCCACGACCTCAAGGCTGGGAATAGAGGGGGCGAAAATAAGTATTAAAAACAAGTGAGGCTGTGGGGGTTCGATCCCACGACCTCACTGTCCATCCTCTCAACTTAGCGAAAAAAAATTAAAAAAATATATATGGGGCTGTGGGGGTTCGAACCCACCACCTCACAGCCCCTAGCGAAAATTAATTAAAAGTAAGGAGGCTGTGGGGGTTCGAACCCACAACCTCCCTACTTAGGCGAATTAAAGAACAAAATAAAAGAGGTTGTGGGGGTTTGATCCCACAACCTCTTGGTTTAGGCGAAATTGGGCAAGATGAAGTTAATAAAAAATTAAAAAGGGGTTGTGGGGGTTCGAAACCACAACCCTTCGGCCAAATTAGGATTATTACTAAGGAGAAAATTAATCCTTCAATGTTAATATTGTGATTTAACTTAGAGTCATAATGTTATGAATATTAGAATGAAATCAATTAAAAATATAAATGATATCCAATTGATTCAAGACTTGGGTTTCCTTGCTCAAGCTTCCGTATTGATACATAAGTCATACGTGAATAAAATATCCGAGAATAATGCCACATACTTAGATCAAAATCAAGATCTTGGCACATATACAAGATGCATAAGTCTTGTATCACATAATCTTAGACGAATTATGAATGAAGTGTCATGGCTTGAATGTATAGACGCATAAGTCTAACATACGTTCAAAGTAAGTGAATCTAAGAAGTATGTAATGAAATGATGAACCCTAGAAGAGTTAAGTATGAGCGGTGATGTCTTCTTTCGGGAAGGGCGAAGGTTCACGTAACTCTCATGAGATGAGACTGTCCGGCTTGCCGGGTATGGGTCTCCATACATCTCCTAGTCTTCGAACCTATACTGCCAATATAGGGATCTAGCGGGGTTAAACTCCCATGTACGCTAACATGTTTTTGGGTCACCTTGGCCGGTGATTCCACCTCTTTTCAGTGTGGGGGAGACACTGGATTTCATGATGCTCACATGATCTATGTCGGTTAAAGTTAAAGTTCCCAATGAATGAATGAGGCCAACTTCAAATGATGCACATAATGAAATAAACGATACCAAAGGTGTTAGGATAGGATAATCAAGAGGTGAGCTAGACTCAGGTAATAACACTAGGTTATTCTTGATCATTGCACAGCAAACCCGATGAAAGTCATAAACTACACCCTAGGTATAGCTTGTTTTCACACTGGCCTATGAACGAAATTAAATGAAGTATGTATGAATGAATGAAGCAGACTCTGTGTTTGCTAATGAAGACTCCCTAGTTGAGATCCCATATGTTGAGCCCTCATTTCTGGGATGTCTTAATGTTAAGTCCATGATTCCAAGGTCTCATGGCATATGAATGAATGACATTAAAGAAGTTATGTGCTACATGCAAAAGGTGCTATGTGCTATATGATATGTGTTATGTGTAAATGTTATGTGTTGTGTGCAAATGTAGGTCTCCGGTAGGGTTGTTTGAGGTTGGAGATTCTTCACTACTTCATCCTTAGATAATCTATGATGCACTAGAGAAGGTTCGGGTGATAAGGGATTGGTTAATAATAGCCTATAGTCGGCAAAAATCCTACGCCGACAATAGATGAAAAGATCTTGAATTCGAAGCAGGTGATAAGGTGTATTTGAAGATTTCACCTATGAAAGGGGTGATGAGATTGAGAAAAAAGAGAAAGTTAAGTCCCCAGAATGTGGTTCCCTATGAGGTTTCACAATGGGTCAGAAAGGTTGTATATGAATTGAGAATACCGAGTGAACTAGCTTCGGCTGATCTGGTATACCATGTTTGCATGCTTAAGAAGTGTATTGGTGAACCCGTGTCCATACTTTCTATTGAAGGGCTTGGTGTGGATGAGGACCTTTCCTTTGAATAGGTTCCGGTGGAGATCCTTGATTGACAATTTAAGACGTTAAAGAACAACAAGGTGGTCTTCGTTAAGGTGTAATGGAGAAACCAGCTAGTTGAAGGGGCAACATGGGAGGCCGAGGCCGGCGTGAAGTCCTATTATATGTTACACCCTAAAAAATGAGCTAGGTTGAACAAGAGACTAACATTTGTGTCATGATTTTTTTAGGTCCTAAAATGGTAAATAATAGTGTTCATAGGCAATATATAATGTTTGGAAGTGTTTCGAGGTCAATCGTCCAAGACGTCCGAAAACTAGTCAAAGTTGAACTAATGTGTAATATTGTTTTGTAGTGATGTTTTGGAGGATGATTTGACGGAAAAATTGAGTATAGATGGTTCCTACACATATCCTGACATGCAAAGGGTCGAAATGTCTGAGGAAGACGGCCCGAGGACAGGCCTAAGGGTCCCCAAGGAGGACCCAAACATGACCAATGCAAGCTGCCGCAACAGCAAAGATGTGGTAGTGGCTGCGCGTAGCGCAGCTGGCACTAATGTGGGAAAAAATCTTTCCCTGTAACGCGGGTCCGTAAAGAACCATTCTGTCTCAAAATTTTTACCCACCAAGAATTGAAAATGCCTCCGCGATGCATAGTAAATTCCTAGTTTTGGTCACATCATTTTTCAGTCAAATTTGAATTGGTTAAAATGTCTAATAAGTGCAAACGTCTTTTGGGTAATTTGGGGATGACTTATTGAAGGTTATTGAGTCTTTTTAAACCCCTAAACTCACCAATTAAAGCTAAACCCTCAACTCAAAATAAAACCTCTCCATTTTTCTCTCGAAAACCTCCATTGTTGAAGCTTGGGAGCTCAAAGAAAGAATATTGTTTTCACAAGTTTTTCTCCATCAATCTTGTAGGCTTTTCATCACAAATAAGGTATGGTTCTTCATACTTGAAATCTCATTCTTCAAGGAGTCAATTCCAATGATTTTTCAAAGTTGATCAAAACATGATCCCTTTTATTTCAACTTCTATCCATGGATTCTTGCATGAAATGATTTGAAACAATTTTTTACAATATAATTGATGATATTTGAATGATTTTAGATCAACTTCCTTATGAACCCATGCAAATTATGAAATCTTTATTTCGACTATATTATGGGTTAATTGATCATGTCTCTAAACTATTGAATTCATATGTAGTTTACTTTGGGGTACTGAATTATGCAAAAGTTATGTGTAGGCTGTGTTAGATTGATAAATTTATGTTGTTTTACTTTGGATTCATTGGCTATTGAGAATATTGGATTAAATTTGTTGAATTGGCTATGGGTTGAAGTTGTGAAATTGAATTGTTGGTACTTTGACCTAACCCTTACTATATTTTGTAGTATATGTGTTTCAATTGTGATTATATGTATGGTCCACTTATTGTCGCAGTTCTTATGTGCTATAGTTATGAATAATGTGACCTCGTCCGCATTACTTTATAAGTTGTGAAACAATGTGGCCTCATCGGTAATACTTCATGTATTATGATATTATCATGTTGTAACTTGATTATGTGAGTATTATGAAGTTCTTGATGACTTGTGTGTATATGTGAAGTCAAAGCATGAGATCTCTTAATTGAATATATGTGATTATGATAGGCTATAGTGATGCCTTGTGTGTGTATATTTAATATTGAAGAGTGAATCTTCCTATTTGACCTTATGATCATTAGGATGAGATATGTTGAATAATCTATAGGATTATCTAGGATGACTTTCAAGTATACTAGTTGTCCCTATGTGCGTATTGAATGACATGTTATATGTGATAATGGAAAGTATATGTTTGTTGTCTTGGTAGACGTGTGTCCCTTACTTGATACATGAAGAATATGAATATGAATATGAATCCTTGACTTAGTACGCTAAATCACCTTTGTCATGAATGTATATGCATTAATGGAACATGATTTTGGATATAGTAACGAAGGTCATTATGTGGAACCTTTTCGAAAGAAGGTTATGATATCCTTGAAGTTCAAAGTTGTACTTGTGTGAATTGTGGACTTAGAGTTGATTGGATGGAAGGGCATGAAATTATCCTTAGGAAATTCATTGATCTATCCTCTTAGCCATTGTAGGCAGCCCTAGTGGACACTCTTTTGTAAGGTGTGTTATGATTTGTTTATGAGTTAGATATGGAACCTCATAATGTAGTCCTTTATTGAATTACTCTATGAAAACAAATGTGTCACATCCGGGGAGCACCCCCTATAAGTAACATGGCGTACTTGACCTCTCGGAGGTCTTATACAAGACCATAGTTATTATTTATCGTATTGACATAGTAAAATCAGCGGAAAATTTAAAACATTTCATAGCACATCATATTCAAGAAATTTTACTTCATATATATATATATATATATATATATATATATATATATATATATATAATATCATATTACATACTAGACATTAATTCTCTTTGCTATCTTAGACTTAATCAACATTAGAGTACATTAGGGACACGACCCTTAAGACATAGTACATAACTATACAATATTTAAACACTTTACAGTAAAGACATAAGCAGGAGATCCTTAAACTTAAGGATTCATTTCATTGATCTTGGGAATCATCTATAAATCTCTTCAGCATTCAAGATAACCTTTAAGCATCCATAACCTACACTTTGTGTAAAAAGTATAGAATAATGGTATTAGTACAAGAATGCACTAAGTATGACAACCATGCAAAAACATGCATTTAAAAGGGGCATTTTCTTAAAATAATACTTCATGTCATTTTCAGTAAATCTTCATAAAACCTTTATCCAATAGAATTTATCTCATTGACATACTTCATATAAACATATTCAAAGGCCAAACATTTCATAATATCACATATAGAATTTATTACATTTTCAAGTCACATTACAGTGAACTAGTTTTTCCTTAACATTGAACTATCTTCCCTTTTATTCATTAACCTCCAAGTAACCCTGTAGTGATACATGGTGCAATGAATCACCTTAAGGCCACAAGGAAACATACATATCCTCTAAACAAGCCAACACATATCATTTTATAAGCATAACATATCAAAGACACATTTAATCCAATACCATAGAACTATTACAGTAAGCTATATTCAATTCACATATATATTTACTTCTTTTAATATTCATCATTTTATGACCTTTTTCATGACCCCAATCTTAATCTACTAGTGCAATGTTCATGTGAAGCCCCATAACCCCACACATACTTAGTAAACCCTTCATGAGACCATAAACCTTAACATTCATTTCATACATCAACAAGTAAGTGAAGACAACATCATTCATGTCAATACAAGACCTTCATCATATAGTCATTTAGACCAACATAGTGAATATAAGGATAAGGTCACATCATATAGACTCATACCATGCATATCTTTATCAAAAGTAGACAATTACTACCAAGTCATGTATAAAGACATATCCATAATCATACACATTAGGTCACCTTCCTAGGACTTCCTAAGGAGCTACTTCTGCAATGTCTAGATGAGTTCATTACTTACACCTATCCTAAGTAACCTCCCTTAAGTCATCCTACTAGAATCCTAGTCATTTAATTCATTTGTCCATTTTACTTTAGGGAAACTATAGCTTTAACTGACACTAAGACCATAGGTGGTAAACATAGAATTTTGTGTCATCCCTCACACAAAATAGAGGGCATGTTACTTTCCAAGGTAAGACAATATCAAGCTAGCATATTAGGTGATATCACTTGCTAGATCCTATGTGGCAAGCATAGTTATGGAACTTGGAGGTACATGTGAAAACACTCTTTATGCCAAATGGGGCATTATAGTTATTCACTTATGGAAACCCTCTTTATACCAATTGTGGCATTGTGGTTATACACCTCATGAGATTTATGGTAGACCTTACTTTCCACACTGGGAAGGGACACACACTCATATTCAAGTTCACTCAGTGCTAAGCTAAGTTTCCTTTATTAAGAATCTTTGTTAACTTTACTTTATAAAACACAGGTTTAGGAGAGTCATCCCCTCATATGCCTAGCGCATATGTCATAGATGAAAGTTCATCAACCTAAATTATGTGAGGAATCCATCCACATGGACATAGCATATGTAAAGCACCATCTAGTTTAGGGTAGATATTAATACACCTTTCAAGTCCCCTCTCTTTACTAGATCTTTATTCATGTGTGTGTGAATAATTATATGTGAACAAACCTTTCACATAACACATAATTGCCACACATGGACATACATCATTTTATTCATGCATAAGTGTACAAGTGTAACTATATGAACCATGCTTTCATATAAACACAATTAGACACTAGGTATAATCATACTTCATCATACCACATACTTAACATTATACCATGTAAGACACGTTCATAACACATTTTCATGACTCAAGCTTAGCATACATAATAGTAGACATTAGTTAATATGATAACTATCTTTCATTTAGACATCATGACATATACTATATATAAGCATGCATGTAGAGTGAGGGTGTGTGTACATTGGTCTATATGATCACATAATGGCTATCAAAAACATATTGAGGCAGCCACCCTCTTAGGACCACAATACACGTTCAAGCCTAGACCATACAACACACAATAGCATAGGAGGCAAGACAATCTTCACATTATAATCAAGAATCAAAACTTTAGCTATTTACACATTCACATAGGGATACATGGGTAGGGATCATCAATCCTTAACACTTCGTTAATAGCAGAACCTACACATGATCGTAGCATAACCATTTACAAGTTCATAACAATAATAACATAACCTAGATTCACAACTATAATAGAAGACTAGGCACAAGTTACACATAAAGTGATCATCATAATCACTCAATCATATATTCATCAATTTTCCTTAAAGGCGATGGTCAACACATATATATTGACAGTAAAGTAAACACCACCACCATAAGTGGACCATACCACACAATGCCATAGAAGGCTTCATCACATTACTATAGTGAAATAGAGAAGTAGAAGAGTAGAGCAATTCTTACCAATCCTTTAGCCTTTGCTCATCATTGACCGTTACTACTCTTTCATCAATAATTCATGTATAGGGCAGTAGCTAAAACACAATTATCATATACAAATCCATGTATAAGCTACTACAAGGCCATACTACAAACTAGTACCAAACATCATTAACATGCTAGAATGTAGAAGGACATAGACCATTAACCAACTTCACTTGCATGGGTTATAAATCATATTTCATTAATATTATAAATCTAGGACAGTATCTAAATATTCATTAAACATATCGAAATCATGCTTACATCTCTACAAGATCAAGATACTAGCATAGGCAGTAAACTATCAATTCAATGTAAAGTAGAGGGAATAGGCCATTTTACTAATTTTCCCAAAGTATTGATCATCAATAATATTTTTCCATTAAAGTACATGCTAGTCAGTAGCTAACAAGATAGAAATCAATTCTTAATCATATTCCATTTATCTTAGGATATAGACCACATCACTACCTAGCATTATCAATTCATAGACTAAAGGAATCTAGATCAATTCATGACAATTCTTATTTACTTTGATCATTCGAGATTCCCATCCATAACTCATTCATGATATTAGCCTAAAATAGTGGCTACGACCAAATTAAAATAATCCAAAGTCTTATAACAATCAACATGAAGCAAAACTTATAGTAAATGCATCGAACAGAGACTAGTCATGTTAAATCCTCCATATATTGGTCCACAGGATATTTCATCATAAATTCATCATTATCCACGTAAATAACCATAGGTATAGACAATTTAACATAAGAGAATCGCAATTCAACCAATAACAAGCCATGATAACAAAGCACATGCAAGGACTAAATCGATTTAGGGAAGGAACATGGGTTCATCATGCAATTGGAGTAAAAGCACGTCCAAACCAATACATTAACATCAATGCATCATGATTTACCATTTAAAACGTTTTTAGAAAGAACCCATGGCTAGATTGAATAAGAAGAACTTTGATCATGAAACTTCTTTGAAAACTTTTAGAAGAACTGTCCAAGTGAAAGGTTACTTAGAGATGAAGGATCACCATACCTTTGTCTAGTTGAAAAGATCTAAAACATGGTGAATCATACATGGACATCCAAGCTCCAAGATTTTCTTGAGCTTCACCAACAATGGTGGTTTCTAGGGAGAATATTTTTTTAAATGGAAAGGTTCAATTCGTGTAGGGGGGATTGGGAATGGGATGTTCACGTTTTAGATGACTTATATAAACCCAAAAATAGTTTACTAAACCTATTAGAGTCAGGTTAGGACGTGGGGTGAATTTCCCATTCACCCCTTAATAAAAAAGTGCGCAAAGAAGCAGTTACAGGCCACCATTGACAGACCCAATCGACGGGGTGTTGGTCCATCGACGGGCCGTTCTATGCCCTCCTTCGATTGGGTCTGAGGCTGTCAAATGTCCAAGCATTTTCCAAGATAAGTGACCATTGACTCCTACCCATCGCCGGGGTGTCAGTCAATCAACGGATCGTGTATTTGTCTCGTCGATTGACACTGCCAATGCCGTGTCTCGACCAGCCTTGGGTCCTTCTTGTGGGCCATTTTACGGGGCCCTTTAGAAGTTGTACCCACACATTTACCATGTAAATACAAACCTTAACAAGTTTTAGACCTCCCACATAAGTTTCACACAAAAAATATACTCGTAACTCATCCAAACATGCAAGTCCCCATCAAGACACACATGAACGTCGCAAGTGCTAACTTTCGAATGTCTTAGATGTTCTTGGACGTTTGACCTCTAAATATCACGAAGCTCCATATAATACCATTAAACATCATTATAACTCATTTTAAGACTTCATAAGTTCATTGCATACAATAATAGGCACACATAGACACATGAGGCACATAGGTGACTAGTCGTCGAACGTCTTGGTCGTCCCTTGACGTTTAACTTTCAAATCACCTCAAACTTTACACACTGCCTCAATACCATATTATAAGTCATTATACGAACTTATAACCTTAAGTCAAACATTTTAGGATCTAGACTCCCTAACTCATTTTTGGGGGTCTTACAAAAGGTAGCACCAAGTTAGTATGCTTGGGAAGTTTCTCTAAATAAGATGACTTTAGAGAACAAAGAAACCGTCCATATTCCTTAACCATGTGCCTACATAGGATGTGTCCGATTTCTACCATTGTCAAGTATAACACCCTCTATCAATGTAGGTTCATGACTCCTGATTACATGCATCGCTAATATGATGCCTATTATTATCATGTGGGATACATTCTAGTGTTGGATAAGTACTATGAAGTTTTGGTAGTGGAATGGGACGCTATGTAGACATTGCACGACTAGGATTTGAAGATATTAGTGTGTGAGTGCCCTAGGTCATCTCTAAGACCATTATGTGAATGTACTTAAGTGTTGAATATCTATTAAATGGTCCAATGTGCATATGACATAAGTAAAAGGAATGTTAATGAAAAAGTACTTATCTATAGTAGCTTTGAGGATTACTTAGGTAGACTTGAAGAGGGTGTATGGGTGGTCTCTTCATGTCTTACTTACTTTAGTCTTAGAGTAATTCTAGGTAGGGAATTTAACTAATGAAATACAAATAATCTTATCTTAGGTAGTCTAAAGGATATCCTTGGTGTGTGTAAAGGGATTATGGGTGGTCGCTTCGTAACTCACTTAACTGAGCCTTACAATCACCTTTGGTAGGAGAGTCTCATGTTTATATTTTTTGAAGTGTTCTTGATGTTATGTGTTGTATCTTATACTTATGTTATGAAGTTCTACTAAAAAAGAACATGTTTTATACAAATGTCCATTTCTCATGATTGTACTAATTGCATATATTTTGTCTATCTCTAAAGGTGTAGGTGACATTTGAGAGGAGTCTCGAAGTGGAATCTTGGATTAGTTTTCATTCTATCAAGAGTTGGTATGTCCTCACTAGATTCGAGAACATCTTAATGTTTAGATTTCCTTATTGAAAGTATTGTAATAGACTTAGATATTTTCCTATATGTTGAAGTCTGGGCCTTGTCCCAATATATTCGTATGTCTAAGATGGCGACTTTGAGACTTACCCTTTCATTATGTGTTCTATAAAAGATATATCTTGAAGTTTTACTATTTTGTGTGAAAAGATTTAATTCCGCACTACTTTTCATGCATGTATGCAATGAATGATGTCTAAGGGCCTGTACAAGACCTCTGAGAGGTTAAGCAAACCGTGTTCCAACTCTAATGTTTCCCTACCTTATAGAGGGTACTCTCGGGTCGTAACAAACTTGGTATCAGATCATAGGTTATGAAAGTGGTCTTAGAAATCAAAAAGTCTCAAAAGTCCACGTCAAGTAAAGTTTTGTTCACCGATGTGAGTGGCAACACATCTATGGGCAAGAGGCTATAGGACGATAGAGTTTCCCTTCATTCTCTGGTTTTGTGTCATGCCGTAGGGTAAAAAGTTATGAGTGTCCTTTTTAATGTTTTCCTTATGTCTATAGGAATATGAATACTAGAAGGATTGCTTCAAGGAGGGATGAAGAAGGGAGGGTGAATGAGGAAATTCATCCTCAAGTTGAACAAGTTCTTCAAGGTCTTCAAGGTGATAGAAATGCTCAAGTTCCTATTATGGAAGAAAGTAATGATGTTTCGGTGGTTCCCCGAACATGACTAATGGGGAGACTAAAGAGGATCTACTTGCTTTAGCCCGAGCCTTGACTATTCATGTGAATAGGGGTATTGAACCTATAGTAAAATCTATGGATAACTCCATGATATCTAGATTCAGATATTTTGTGAGGATGAATCCTCCTATCTTTCTTGGTTGTAAGGTGGGAGAGGGTCCCCAAGAGTTTGTCGATGGTGTTTATAATATGTTGAGCGCCATGGGGGTGACTTTTAGGGAGAAGGCAGAGTTAGCTTCGTACTAATTGAGGGAGGTTGCTCAAGTATGGTATACTCAATGGAATGATAATAGGCCGATTGAGTCGGGTCCTATAGAATAGGAGGAGTTTAAAGAGGTTTTCTTAGGGAAGTACTTTCCCCGTGAGAGGAGGGAGGTGAAGTTTGAAGAGTTCATTAGTCTCAAGCAAGGCAATATGAGTGCTGAGTAGTATTACTTGAAGTTTAATATGTTGTATATACATGCTCCATACTTGGTATCTAACCCTAGGGATGAGATGAGTAGGTTTGTGACCGAGGTTGCCGACCTTGTGAAAGAAGAGTGTTGTACGACCATGCTCCATGGTAACATGAAATTGTCTAGAGTTATGGTGTATGCTCAATCCATTGAGGAGTCTAAGCTTAGTAGGATTTCTAGAAATTTGAAGAGGAGTGGACCAAGTGATCAAAACCAACCTAGGTTCAAAAAGAAGGCTTCAATTCAAGATTGACCTAGTGCTCCTAACATCAACTTTGAGAAGGGTGGTGGCTCTAAAAACGGTTAGCCTACTTGTGTTACTTGTGGGAAGAAGCACTATGGGAAATATCTAGTTTGTACCGTGAATCATTTTAGTTGTGGTAAAGATGGACATAATGTGAGAGATTGTGCTAATGATGCATCTAAAGGGGGAGAAGTGAAGCAAGATCTTCCTAGTGCTCTGGAAGGTGGTACTCCAAAAAGGAATCATTTCTATGCACTCCGGGCTAGAGGTACAAATCCGGATGATGATGATGTTGGTATGTCTTGTAATTATCTCTTTATTTATATGAGTTCCTTCTAAGTTGGGGAGTATTGTGAGTAGTGGATTTTTCATTATTGTCTCTTCTCTTCTATTCTATTCAAGCTGGAGAGATAGAATGTCATACTAGCATGTTGCATGTTGCATTCTGTTTAGGAGTCTAGTTGAAATTGAATTTCACTGATTCCTTGCATTGTGAATTTCATTAAGTTATGATTATGTTTTAAATTGAGTATATATGGTTTTATCTCTGATATTGTCCTGCTTTCATCCTGAATTACTTAAGAGATGCATTTTTGGAAATTTGAGAATGTTTCACAGTAAGAAATTTGATGATCTGACTAAATTATTTGTTCATCAAAAATGTTTATCATGTGCGTAGAGTTGATGTATATGATCATGGTAGTAAATTAAGAAGGATTTGCTCAAATTTAAATGAAGAATGTGAGTCTTATGTGCATAATGAGTCGTAGAATTGTTTCTATCTTCTTGTTGTGTTTTGAGTCTCTTGAAGTGTGTTAAATTGGTTTTGTTATTAAATGATGTATTGTGTATTGTGTGTTATTGTTGTGTGCTGCTATTCTTGAGTTTATTATCTATTGATAGTGCCTAAATAACAGCAAGTGTCATTCGAGGACGAATGTTTCCAAGTGGGGGAGTATTGTTACGTCCTAAAAAATGATCTGGGTTGAACTAGAGCCTAACAGTTGTATCATGATGTTTTAAGGTCGTAAAATGATTAATAATAGTGTTCATAGGCATTATATAACGTTCGGAAGTTCTTGGAGGTCAAACGTCCAAGAACATCAGCAAACTTGTCGAGGTTGAACTAGTGTGTTGTTGTATAATGTAGTGAAGTTTTGGGGGATTGTTTGGCGGTGAAATTAAGTATCGATGGTTCCTACACATAGCCTGACATGTAAAGGGTCTAAAATAACAAGGATGATGCCCCCGAGGACCATCCTAAGGGTTCCCAAGGAGGACACAAACATGTCCAATGCAAGCTGCCGCGCTAGGTAAGATAGGGTATTATCTGCGCGTCGCGCAGCTGGCACTGACGTGGAAAAAATCTTGATCTGAGATGTAAGGCCTTCAAGAACCATTGTGTGTCTAACTTTTCCAAAACCAATAATTGAAAATGCCTTCGCAACCTGCAGTAAAGTCCAAGTTTTGGTCACGTCATTTTTAAGTCAAATTTGAATTGGTTAAAATGTCTAATAAGTGCATGGGTCTTTTGGGTAATTTGGGGATGGCTTATTAACAGTTATTGAGTCTTATTAAACCCCTAAACTTCCAAATCAAATCTATACCCTCAACTCAAAGCAAAATCACTCCATTCTTCTCTCTAGATACTCTATTGTTGAAGCTTAGGAGCTCCAAGGAAGAAGACTATTTTTCAAATGTTTTTCTCCATCAATCTTGTGGGCTTTTCATCACAAATAGGGTATGGTTCTTCATCCTTGAAATCTCATTCTTCAAGGAGTCAATTTCAATGATTTTTCAATGATGATCAGAACATGAATCCTTCTGTTTCATCTTCTAGTAATGGGTTCTTGCATAAAACGGTTTGAAACAATGTTTTACGATATAATTGATGTTAATTGAATAATTTTAAATCAAATTCCTTATGACCCAGGCAAATCATGCAATCCTTATTTTGACTAATTATGGGTGAATTGATCATGTCTCTAAACTATTGGATTCATATGTAGTTTACTTTGGGTTATTGAATGATGCAAGAATTATGTGTAGGTTGTCTTCGTTTGATAAATTAATATTGTTTTACTTTGGCTTCATTGAATATTGAGATTATTTTATTGAATTGGTGATCAAGACTACGGGTAAGAGACTTTGAGTAATAAGTTGGTTGAAATAGCTATGGGTAAAAGTTATGAGATTGAATTGGTGGTATGTTGACCTAAACCTTATATATTGTGTAGTATAGGTATTTAAATTGTGATTATTGGTATGTTCCACTTATGGTGGCAGTGCTTATGTGCTATACTTGTGAATAACGTGGCCTCGTCGGCATTACTTTATAAGTTG
Organism: Solanum sitiens; assembly: GCA_016801875.1. NCBI lineage: Eukaryota > Viridiplantae > Streptophyta > Magnoliopsida > Solanales > Solanaceae > Solanum > Solanum sitiens. The sequence continues at coordinate 2,309,889 of JABWTJ010000158.1, read as the reverse complement.
TGAAAAAATGTGGCTCGTCTGCATTACTTCATGTATTATGATATTTTTCATGTTATAACTTGATTATGTGAGTATTATGAAGGTCATGATGACTTGTGTGTATATGTGAAGTAAAATCATGAGATCTCTTAATTGAAGACATGTGATTATGATAGGCTGTAGTGATTCCTTGTGTGTGTATACTTGATGTTGAAGAGTGAATCATCCTAGTTGACCTTATGATCATTAGGATGAGATATGTTTAAGAATATATAGGAGTACGTAGGATGACTTGTAAGTATACTAGTTTTCCCTATGTTCTTCTTGAATGACATGTTATATGTGATAATGCAAAGTATGTGTCTTGTCTTTGTAGACTTGTGTCCCTTACTTCATACATGAAGAATATGAATATGAATCCTTGACTTAGTAGTCTAAATCACCTTTGTCATGAATTTATATGTATGAATGGAACATGATCTTAAATATAGTAAAAAAGGTCATTATGTGGAACCTTTTATAATGAATGTTATGATAACCTTGAAGTTGAAAGCCGTAATGGTATACTTCTTGTGTGAATGGTGGACTTAGGGATATGATTATCATCATGAGGGATACATTCTAGTGTTGGATAAGTATAATGAAGTTTATGTAGTGGAATGGGACCCTATCTAGACATTGCATGACTACGCTTTGAAGATATTAGTGTGTGAGTGCCCTAGGTCTCTCCAAGAGCATTATGTGAATGTCCTTAAGTGTTGAATGTCTCAGAAATGGTCCAATTAGCATAATGACTTAAGTAAAAGGAATGTTAATGAAAAAGTACTTATCTAGTGTAGCACTAAGGATTGCTTAGGAAGGCTTGAGGAGGGTGTATGGGCGGTCTGTTCATGTCATACTTAGTTGAGTCTTAGTGTAATTCAAGGTAGGGAGTTTAAATAATGAAATGGGAATAATCTTATCTTAGGTAGTCTAAAGGATCTCTTTGGTGTGTGTGAACGGATTGTATGGGCGGTCTCTTCATAACTCACTCAAGTGAGCCTTAGAATCGCCTTTGGTAGGAGAGTATCATGTTTATATGTTTTGAAGTGTTTTTGATGTTATGTGTCGCATCTTATACTTATGTTATGAAGTTTTACTCAAAAAGAGCATGTTTTATACAAATGTCCGGTTGTCATGATTTTATGCATTATGCCATACTTAGTACAAGCATTGTACTAGTTCCATATATTTTGTCTATCTCTATAGGTATAGATGGTATTTGAGAGGAGTCTCGAAGTGGAAGCTTGGATTAGTGTTCATTCAAGCAAGAGTTTGTGTGTCCTCACTAGATTTGAGGACGTCTTAATGTTTAGATTTCCTTATTGAAAGTATTGTAATAGACTTTGCTATTTTGCTATATGTTAAAGTATGGGCCGTGTCGCAATATATTTGTATGTCTAAGATGGCGACATTGAGACTTAGCCTTTAATTATGTTTTCTATAAAAGATATATTTTGAAGTGTTACTATTTCGTGTGAAAAGTTCTAGTTCCGCACTACTTTTCATACATGTATGCAAACTTCTAAGTGCTTGTAGAAGACCTCAAAGAGTTCATGTACGCCGTGTTCCAACTAGAAGGTTACCCTAACTTCTAGGGGGTACTCTCGCGTCATAACATTATCTTCATATTTTTCCTAACTAAGGTTAGTTGTTCCTATTAATAATTAAAAATAGTGAGTAAATTTGAATTTTACTTGTTTAAAATATGCTTAATTATGGTAAAAGGTTTATACTAAAATGATTGTTCAAGGAAAAAAATGCTCTTTTGCTTGATTTGAACTATCACGACCTGAAAGTACCCCCTAGAAGTTAGAGAAACCCTTGGGTCGGACCAATTTCGTACTTGACCTTTTGGAGGTCGAGTACAAGCCTTTGTACTATCATTAATTACATAGGTAATGAAAAGCATTGCGGAATTAAAACTTTTCACGAGAATAATGTCAAGTAAATATCTTTTATAAATACTAAAGAGTAGACTCGTCGTCACAAGCCAACTTAAAGACACAACTTAAATATCTTAGGGACACGACCCTTTAATGTAAGACCCCCAAAATGAGTTAGAGTGTCTAGATCCTAACATGTTCGTCATAGGGTCTAAGGTCCTGAAATGGCTTATAATATGGTGTTGAGGCAGTGTGTAAGGTTTAAGGTGATTTAGAAGTCAAACGTCAAGGGACGACCAAGACGTTTGACGACTAGTCACTTATGTCCCTCTTGTGTCTATACTTGCTTATATTTGTTTGTCATGAGATTATGAAGTATTAAAATGAGTTATAATGATTTTTATAGTCAGTATATGGAGTTTCATCAAGTTTAGAGGTCAAACGTACTAGAACGTCTAAGACGTTCGAATGTTAGCCCTTGAGACGTTCATGTGTGTCTTGATGGGGCCTATCATGTTTTGATGTGTTGCGTATAATTGTTTTGGTTAATACTTATGTGGAAGGTTCTTGACTTGTTAATGTGAATATTTACATTGGAAACGCCCGGGTACGACTTCCCAAGGACCACGCAAAAGGGCCCACAAGAAAGACACAAAGGCTATCGAGAATCGACTGAAGCAAACAATGCCACGTTTGTTGACAAAAGGCCCATTGGTGGTGAATTAATAGATGGTCTCTTAGACTGGACAATTCTCAACCAAATAACAACATAGGATCCAATCGACAGAAGCCACAGACGGCCCGTCCATGGACCTACTGGGCGTCAATGGTGGCTAGCAACTGCTGCCATGTAACTGCCTCATTAAAGGGATGAATGAGAAATTCACCCCACTTCCTAACCTGACCCTACTTGATTTATTTAGCTATTTTTGGGTGTATATAAGTGATCAAAAACGTGATCAAACCATTCCCAATCCAATTCACACCAAATAAACTTTCCTTTCAAAACCAATTCTCTCGAGACACCTCCATTGAAGGTGAAGATCAAGAACAGATTGGAGCTTGGATTTCCCTGAATTATTCATCATGTTTTTAGAGTTTTTCAAGTAGATAAAGGTATGGTGATCCTTCATCTCTCGTTATCCTTCCATCTATATAGTTAATCTCAAAGTTTCAAAAGATATTTAATGATCAAACTTCTTCTTCTTTAATCTATCCAAGGGTTCTATTTTAAAACATTTTTAATGGATTAATCATTATGAATTGATGATAATGTATTGGTTTTAACGTGATTTTCAATCCAAGTGTATGATAAACCCACGTCCCTTCCCAAAATCGATTTATCCCTTGCATGGGCATTATGATTGTGGCTTGTTGTTGGTAGATTTGTGATTCTATTACGTTGAATTAGTTATATCTAATGTTGTTTACGTGAATTGATTATGAATTGATGATGAAGGATCCATGTGGATCAATGTATGAAGATTTGAACATGCCTAGTTCAGATTTCTAGGAGTTCACTGTAACATTGCCTTTTTAATGATTGAATGTTGAATTCGATTAGGTGAAGATGATTATAGCTACTGTTTTAGGTTGATGTTATGAATAAATTGTGTTTATAAACCCTTGATGATCAAATCAAAGGAACCTTGATAAGGATTAATCTACATGTCTTAACCTAAAGGGTTATAATGCTATAAACATAATGTGATTTCAAATTAGGGTAGATGAATCATGATTTGGTATTGATTATTATGTCTTTAGCTACAACCCTAGATTGGTATTATTGGTATATTACAAATGTTGATCACGATGATCAAGGCAAGGAATACTAGTAAGTGATCTATGTCTCTCTACTTTAGAGTTTATTGGTGATGTAGTGTACATGTTGTAATATGATCTTGTAGTGGCTTATGCATGGTTTATTTTATGATTTAAGTACATATATCTACTTCCCTATACATGAATTGTTGATAAAAAAGTGTATTGATCAATGATGATCAAAGGTTGATGAATTAGTAAGAATGGCTCGTCTTCTCTATTTTCTTATAATATTGATAGTTGATGAAGCCTTATATGGCATTGTGTGGTATGGTCCACTTGTTTTGGTGGTGTTTACGTTATTGCTAAGATATATGTAATGTAATCATGGCCTTAAAGGCAATTGTGATATGAATGTGTGGTGGTGGTGTTCACCAAATGTGAAGCTTATGCCTACTTTTGTATTCTAGTTGTGATCTAGGTTGTATGGCTATTGTATAGGCATGTGTATATCTATGTTAGGGTAAATTGTAGGAGCTGCCTTTGATGATTTAATATGGTTAAAGGATCCCTTACGTATGTACCCCTATGTGAACGCATGAATAGCTAAAGTTAGGAGTCTTAAGTGTAATATGAAGTTGACTTGTCTCCTATGCTATTGTTTGTTGTGTGGTCTATGCTTGAAAGTGTATTATGGTCTAAGAGGGTGGCTGCCTCAATTTGTTGTTGATAGCCATTATGTGATCATGTCGACCAATGAAAGTAGTTTATGATCATAGTGTCTAATGAAAGGTTGTTCTCATATTCACTAGTGTCTACTACTATGCATGTAAAGTATATGTATGTGAAGTATGTTATTTATTCCTTAACTAGGATGACTTGATAGGTGAACTAGTATGGGCAAGGGTATGGGACCTTGTCTATGCATTGCACATGTGTACCTTTATAGGATAGTTCCTAGGTTTGGTTTCTATGTACATGAAAATGAATTTATGGGCATATTATGAATATGACTTATATGATATGATGGAAGTATGAATGTGCATAGTGTATTAATGTGTTTATATGAAAGGATTTCTCATATAGTTATACCTATACAACTATGCATTGATATATGAACATGTGTGACATTTATATGTTATGTGAATGGTTTGCTCACATATAAGTACACACACACATGAATGATGATCTAGTAAATAGAGGGGCCTTGAATGGTGTGCCCAAGAATACTCTAAAACTAGATAGGTGCTTTAATATGCAATAATAATATGAGGAACAAATAAATATCCTAAGCCTATGTTTTATCAAAAACATAATAAAGGCTTTTAAATTAAGGGAACTTAGATTAGCACCGAGTGAACTTTACAATGAGAGGTGTTGACTTCCCTTTGAGGAAGATTCACCATTTGTTCCTTATAGAGTGTTGACTTCCCTTAGAGGAATATTCACCTATGGATCCACATGAGGTGGTGGCTTCCCTTTAAGGAGGTTTCACCCATGTTTTCTCATGAGAGGAGGCCCCAATTGCCAAATGGCATGTACCTATCTCTTAGTTTCGTATACTATGCTTACCACATAGGATCTAGCAAGTGAATTCACATAGGATGCTAGGATGTATGTTAAGGTTCTACTTTGGCTATAATGTGGAGGGTGCTCACTGTAAAGTGACCCCAAATGTGCCTTAAATTCTATATGTGATCTTATATGATGTTTGTCCTTCGAATATGTCTATAGGAAGTATGTGAATGATATAAATGCTATTGTATAAAGGTTTTGTGAAGATTTGCTTAAAAAAAGGAATGAATTATGATTCCAAAGAAAATGTCCCTTTTAAATGCATGTTTTTGCATGGTTGCCATACTTAGTGCATTATTGTACTAATACCATTCGTCTCTACTTTTTTAACTAAGTGTAGGTTATGTATACTTTAAGAAGGTCTCTAAGGGCTTGATATGTGATTCCCAAGCTCAAGGAAAGGAATCCCTAAGTACAAGGATTTCCTATGTTATGTCTTCACTATAAAGTTACGTATAAGTTTATTATGTATTATGTTATAAAGGCCGTGTTCCTAAAGTACTCTTACGATGTTGAGTCTAGGATGGCAAAGACATTTAAGGTATAAATATGTATTATGACTTATGTTTTATATATATATGAAGTGATGTTTGTAGCATAAGATGTGCTATCAAAAGTTTTATATTTTCCGCTAAATTTATTATGACAATGCGATGAATGATAACTATGTGCTTGTATAAGACCTCTGAGAGGTCAAGTACACCATGTTAATTCTAGGGGGTGCTCCCCGGATGTGACATTTAAATCGAAAGACAATATATAATAAGTTTTATACAAGAACTAAAGAAATAAAGACTATGCCCTCCAATATATGAGGACATACTTAGTCTTGAGAGAGTCGATTCCCAAGCTTGCCTTCTAATCTTCAACTTGCCTCCAACCTATACCTATAGAGTAAAGAAAAGTATGGGGTTAGTGCAAACATTGTAATCAGTATGGCATATGCCAAAACATGCAAAAAGGGACATTTAGTAGAAATAAGCTTTTATGCCAATTAAATAAGACCTTCATGAATATATAAGTAAAACAACATATGAATCATCATTTAACACCTTTAATAGAACACTACAACAAAAATAATCATTAGCAGCAATTAAGAAATATGTATTTTTGGCGGCAATTGTCACTCTTTGTATATGTCTCTAAAGCCTTTAGCGACATTGGTTCTAATGGCACTTAACTAATGCCGGTAAATACTTTAGTACTCTTTATTAATGTCAATATTTAATTCCGCTAAAAGTTTTTTTTTTATAGTGGAACTTCCATATTTTAGCACAAAGAACCACTTTACAGTGACCTCAAGAAAAAATATTGTGAACATCATAAAATCTTACAGTGAACTCATTACCTTTGAAGTTCCCCTAACCAAGGTTATCCTAAGATTTACTAAGGTAGCCATGAAGGAACCGCCCATACAATCCCTGCAATACGCACCTAACTGATATCAAGACTACCCATTATAGCCTTACTTCGCTTGGGTAACAAGTCCGCATTCCTATAACTAGTTGTTAGAGAAACATACTTTCATTTAAGAACTTCACATATGTTACCTTCTCCGAGTGGACATGCAGGTTATACAAAGTGCAATGTGAGAATAGCATCCCATACTACTACTCCCACAATGTGTTCCTTGAGGATTCCATGAGATTAGGTACACCACATTCATCATTCATAAACTTCATTATACAAGACATAATCTTAACATTACACATTAAATCACATAAGTTCACTTTCATTTCATAATGACACATTCATAAATTACATATAAAGACACACCAAGACTCCCCTTTAAAATTCCTACTGTGCAAAAATAATTGCTTTATTTCTGAGGATTAACACCTCTATATATACTACAAGCAATCACTATTGGCCTGACAATGGCCGACACTAACTATTGACACTTGGCCTCATATAACACGGCCGACACAACACGACAAACTACTTTACTTTACATAATGGCCGACTTTTTACAAATGGCCGACATACTTTTGACAAAGTAAAAAGACAAACTAAAGTGGCCTACTTTAAATACATGGCCGACAATGAAAACTTTACAATAAAGATACATTTATCTTTTTGACTCTATCTTCTTGTCTTCTTCTGCTTTGTTTTTATTCCAAACTTACATCTGGAATTAAATTATCTTCAATGCATTTGGAACCATAGTTGTCTGAGTATCTTCTTGGCTTTAATTCTTCGTGACGATGAGAAACACCTTAAAACTCAAATTATTAACAAAAATATGTTATTGCAGGAATTGCAGGTACAAGCACAGGATATAATTTAATATAACAAAAATATGTTATTACAGAAATTGCAGGTACAAGCAAAGGAATATCAGAAAAAGTTAAATACTTATTTGTACCTATACTCAAACAAAATACCCCAGTACTATAAAAACCTACCTACACAGCCCGGTTATACATACAAAAACCAAAAGTTTTCGAACCGTATAAAAAATATATTACTCAGAAATTATGAGATTATAACAGACTTATTATACAAACCAAAAACTAGTATAAATCTAGTAAAAATATGTTATAATTACTGAATATCAAGTACTATATATATGATAGAAGCCCTTATAGAAGAATCGTATATACATTCAATGGGAAGAAAAACTGTTAATTAATAACTTATTTGCAGAAGTAAGTAATAAATCGATATTTATACAGATATTCCAAATATACTGTTTAGAAAATAAAATATAATACTTGTTATAATGAATAAAGAAGAGTTTATAGTTAATGAAAAAATCTATGAAAATCACGAAGGATTAGCTATAAGAATAGTCTTTTCTAATTTAGGACGAAGGTATAAACAAGTAAAAGATAAATTATATTTAATGCTAGAAAAAGAATCTGCAAAACTAGAAGATAGCTTAACGGCTAAGATACGAATTTCTAAAGAAAATGAAGAAATAGACAAAGCTAATGAAGTTGATAAAATACGTAAAGAAACTACAACTGAAATTAAGAAAATTACAGAGATTAAAAACACTAAAATTGAAGAATTAGAAAAAGAATTAGCCCTTTTAAAATTACTATATGAAAAAAGATTACATAGGCCAAAGAAACCTTTATCGAAATATAATTGTCACAATTGCGATAAGCTAGGACATTTAGCAAAAGATTGTAAAGATCAAAAACAAAATAGATTATCAAAACCAAAGAAACCTTTATCAAAATATAAATGTTACAATTGTAAGAATTCAGGACATTTATATAAAGATTGTAAATTACCAAAATATAAATGTTACAATTGTAAGAATTCAGGACATTTATATAAAGATTGTAAATTACCAAAATATAAATGTTATAATTGTAAGATTTATATTTTGATAAAGGTTTCTTTGGTTTTGATAATCTATTTTGTTTTTGATCTTTACAATCTTTTGCTAAATGTCCTAGCTTATCGCAATTGTGACAATTATATTTCGATAAAGGTTTCTTTGGCCTATGTAATCTTTTTTCATATAGTAATTTTAAAAGGGCTAATTCTTTTTCTAATTCTTCAATTTTAGTGTTTTTAATCTCTGTAATTTTCTTAATTTCAGTTGTAGTTTCTTTACGTATTTTATCAACTTCATTAGCTTTGTCTATTTCTTCATTTTCTTTAGAAATTCGTATCTTAGCCGTTAAGCTATCTTCTAGTTTTGCAGATTCTTTTTCTAGCATTAAATATAATTTATCTTTTACTTGTTTATACCTTCGTCCTAAATTAGAAAAGACTATTCTTATAGCTAATCCTTCGTGATTTTCATAGATTTTTTCATTAACTATAAACTCTTCTTTATTCATTATAACAAGTATTATATTTTATTTTCTAAACAGTATATTTGGAATATCTGTATAAATATCGATTTATTACTTACTTCTGCAAATAAGTTATTAATTAACAGTTTTTCTTCCCATAACCTCAAATATCTAAACATGATCATTGTAGTTTTTAATTATAATTTATATTGTTAATATCTATCAGCTCAGACCAACCTATTTTCTCATTCATAATCAATTTTTTGTAAATAGTTCTTCGTGTATTAGCATCAACATTGATATTTTTCACTATGTAAAACAATAGCATGCATCAAATAGTTATCAGAATTTATCTAACAAGTATATAGGCATATTCGATTTATTTTCACTAATAATGTTATTCCATCTAATCTTTTCGCAGTTTATACGCATTCATTAGGAAAAATAACAGTATAATGTTCATTTCGTCTAGTCACTACTATAGCCTTCTTCTTTAATTAAGTACCCTAACAGCACCTCACCACTCGTGTACTTCCTGATGGCTTCCTCGCCTATTGGTTTCCACATCAAGAGGGCATAGTCTTAGGCTTACTTAATTCGCAGAATATTTCCATAGTAATTACCTTCTAGAGATGACCATTATAACATTATTAATTCATAATAAACTCTTATAATCAGGAAAAGACTATCAGGAATAAAGCAATTTTAGTTACTCATAAATGAATTCGAGTATACCTGTACTAGTAAATTCTTGGTAAATGCTTTGTTTTCCATAACTGGTGTTGATAGCTTCACGATTTTCTAGCTTTATCTAGCTCTGATACCAAATATTAGCGGAAGGCTATATTGAGTTATATGAAGAGAGAATATAGAGAGGATTGGTTGAAGCTTAGTCTTTTCTAATTTAGGACGAAGGTATAAACAAGTAAAAGATAAATTATATTTAATGCTAGAAAAAGAATCTGCAAAACTAGAAGATAGCTTAACGGCTAAGATACGAATTTCTAAAGAAAATGAAGAAATAGACAAAGCTAATGAAGTTGATAAAATACGTAAAGAAACTACAACTGAAATTAAGAAAATTACAGAGATTAAAAACACTAAAATTGAAGAATTAGAAAAAGAATTAGCCCTTTTAAAATTACTATATGAAAAAAGATTACATAGGCCAAAGAAACCTTTATCGAAATATAATTGTCACAATTGCGATAAGCTAGGACATTTAGCAAAAGATTGTAAAGATCAAAAACAAAATAGATTATCAAAACCAAAGAAACCTTTATCAAAATATAAATGTTACAATTGTAAGAATTCAGGACATTTATATAAAGATTGTAAATTACCAAAATATAAATGTTATAATTGTAAGAATTCAGGACATTTAGCTAAAGATTGTAAATTACCTAGAAAAATAAATTTAACTGAACATAGATATATGCAAATGAACTTTTTAAACGATGCATTAAAAGATGAAAGTATGTATTCTGAGATTCCAGATATAGAAGATAAATCTGAATTAAAATTTGTTAAAGATGATTATAAAACTTACTCAGATAATTCTGATTTAGAAAAAACTGACTTAGATAATTCTGATTTAGAAACTGATAAAACTGACTCAGATAATTCTGAACTAGAATCCGATAAAACTGATTATGAAATTGATTCAGATAATGAAACAATTATTGAAGAAAATGACTAAGGAAAATATAAAAATTATTATATTAAGAATAAAATGAAGGTTCATATTCTTGCAAAAATTATTATAGACGGATATTATAATAGATATTATACACCTATGATAGATACAGGAGCAGAAATAAATATGTGCAAATATAATTGTTTACCAGAGGATAAATGGAAAAAATTACAAACACCTCTGATAGTAACTGGATTTAATAACGAAAATAGTATGATTATTTACAAAGCAAAAAATGTTAAACTACTAGTTTGGGATAAGATTTTAATAATAAAAGAATTATATTGTTATGATTGTAATAATATAGATATACTCCTTGGAATGTCTTTTTTAAAAGAATTATACCCACATACTATAACCAAAACGTATTGGTGGTTTACTACACCAGATGGACACAAAATAGGAGCAAAAAGAGTTAAAAATAAAAACAGAAAACCCACAGACTGGATTAAAGGAAGCAAAATGATAAATCAAAAAATGAAGAACATAAAAGAAATTAACCAATCAGAAATTATTATTTTAACTTGTCAGAAACAAGAACAAATTACAATTACTGAGCAAAGTAAAAGTATTAAAATATAACGATGATATCATAATTCTATGACAACAAGCGATATACGAATATTGGAATTAAAGGTATTGAATTTTACATTTATAACTTCACAAAAAGATTTATTAATATGTTTATTATATTGTGAAACATTATATTGTGATAACAAGTTTATTGCCAGCAGAAAATCATGCAGACTGAAGGACAACAAGAATAAAAGACCCTGTACCAACGAACGAAATATATTGAACTTTAAAATTAAAGCATTTTCTACTAACAAAAATCTTATTACAGGTTATCTCCAAAGAAGGGAAAATTACAATAAGAAAACTATTATCCATAATGACAATCTTTGTCAGTAAATGGAAAAGTTAGATATAAAAATACAGAGCTATACAGTCAGCAGCATGACTATAAAAATGCAGAGCTATACAGTCAGCAGCATGACTATAAAAATGCGGAGCTACGTCTTTAGGCGGACGGTAAACAGCCAGAGATAAACGGTGACGATGAGAAACACCTTAAAACTCAAATTATTAACAAAAATATGTTATTGCAGGAATTGCAGGTACAAGCACAGGATATAATTTAATATAACAAAAATATGTTATTACAGAAATTGCAGGTACAAGCAAAGGAATATCAGAAAAAGTTAAATACTTATTTGTACCTATACTCAAACAAAATACCCCAGTACTATAAAAACCTACCTACACAGCCCGGTTATACATACAAAAACCAAAAGTTTTCGAACCGTATAAAAAATATATTACTCAGAAATTATGAGATTATAACAGACTTATTATACAAACCAAAAACTAGTATAAATCTAGTAAAAATATGTTATAATTACTGAATATCAAGTACTATATATATGATAGAAGCCCTTATAGAAGAATCGTATATACATTCAATGGTGAAGAAATTACAGGACTACCAGAGCTATAACAGAGTATTCAGTATACTCAAAAGAATTCCAGAAGAAAATAATCTACAGAAATACTCTATGACAAGAGAAGAAATCTCCAAAGTAATCGAAACAAAAGATATGATGATGGAAATACGATATGGCAGAAATTAATATATTCAATTTCCAATTCCAAAGCATAGATACGGATGAAGAACATAAAAGCTTCAACCAATCCTCTCTATATTCTCTCTTCATATAACTCAATATAGATTTTCGCCATCATCAGGCCCCTCAGCTATATCACCGATGAGCAAGCCCATCACGGTACATTTTACTCCGAGGGAAACGCATGCACTGATGCAACACCGTGGCTTTTGCATCGGTCGGTTCAAATGCATGGCTGAGCCATCACAAAGGTTTTCACCTATGCTCTGATACCAAATATTTTTTTTGGTTGAAGCTTGCTTTATTTCTGAGGATTAACACCTCTATATATACTACAAGCAATCACTATTGGCCTGACAATGGCCGACACTAACTATTGACACTTGGCCTCATATAACACGGCCGACACAACACGACAAACTACTTTACTTTACATAATGGCCGACTTTTTACAAATGGCCGACATACTTTTGACAAAGTAAAAAGACAAACTAAAGTGGCCTACTTTAAATACATGGCCGACAATGAAAACTTTACAATAAAGATACATTTATCTTTTTGACTCTATCTTCTTGTCTTCTTCTGCTTTGTTTTTATTCCAAACTTACATCTGGAATTAAATTATCTTCAATGCATTTGGAACCATAGTTGTCTGAGTATCTTCTTGGCTTTAATTCTTCATCCGTATCTATGCTTTGGAATTGGAAATTGAATATATTAATTTCTGCCATATCGTATTTCCATCATCATATCTTTTGTTTCGATTACTTTGGAGATTTCTTCTCTTGTCATAGAGTATTTCTGTAGATTATTTTCTTCTGGAATTCTTTTGAGTATACTGAATACTCTGTTATAGCTCTGGTAGTCCTGTAATTTCTTCACCATTGAATGTATATACGATTCTTCTATAAGGGCTTCTATCATATATATAGTACTTGATATTCAGTAATTATAACATATTTTTACTAGATTTATACTAGTTTTTGGTTTGTATAATAAGTCTGTTATAATCTCATAATTTCTGAGTAATATATTTTTTATACGGTTCGAAAACTTTTGGTTTTTGTATGTATAACCGGGCTGTGTAGGTAGGTTTTTATAGTACTGGGGTATTTTGTTTGAGTATAGGTACAAATAAGTATTTAACTTTTTCTGATATTCCTTTGCTTGTACCTGCAATTTCTGTAATAACATATTTTTGTTATATTAAATTATATCCTGTGCTTGTACCTGCAATTCCTGCAATAACATATTTTTGTTAATAATTTGAGTTTTAAGGTGTTTCTCATCGTCACCGTTTATCTCTGGCTGTTTACCGTCCGCCTAAAGACGTAGCTCCGCATTTTTATAGTCATGCTGCTGACTGTATAGCTCTGCATTTTTATAGTCATGCTGCTGACTGTATAGCTCTGTATTTTTATATCTAACTTTTCCATTTACTGACAAAGATTGTCATTATGGATAATAGTTTTCTTATTGTAATTTTCCCTTCTTTGGAGATAACCTGTAATAAGATTTTTGTTAGTAGAAAATGCTTTAATTTTAAAGTTCAATATATTTCGTTCGTCGGTACAGGGTCTTTTATTCTTGTTGTCCTTCAGTCTGCATGATTTTCTGCTGGCAATAAACTTGTTATCACAATATAATGTTTCACAATATAATAAACATATTAATAAATCTTTTTGTGAAGTTATAAATGTAAAATTCAATACCTTTAATTCCAATATTCGTATATCGCTTGTTGTCATAGAATTATGATATCATCGTTATATTTTAATACTTTTACTTTGCTCAGTAATTGTAATTTGTTCTTGTTTCTGACAAGTTAAAATAATAATTTCTGATTGGTTAATTTCTTTTATTATTAAAATCTTATCCCAAACTTGAACAATGAATATTGAATTGGGTAGGGCAACCCAAAATGTATTTTTCTTGTTCATATATAAAAAATTGGCTAATATTCCTTAGCCAATTTTCCTATACTATGCCCAATATTGAGAAATATTGGGCATTGGGGTGCCTATGTACCCCTATTACGTATTCTTAGAGACTTAATGGGCTCTTCATTAGACATAAGATTTTCCTGAATGTTACATTATCCCCCCCTTAGGAACATTCGTCCCCGAATGACACTTATACATCATTTAAACAAAGAGGGTGATTTCCGAAAGTTACTCTATCATGCTTAAACGTTTCTCTTTTGTGAATATCTGATTCACACTTGTTTGGATGATGAATATAATTCAAGATTATCTGAATCTTCATATTTGAGATTTAGGAATTTCCTTCTCAATCACACTTAGTTTAATGCACATCGCAAATCATGGAACAGAGAAAAACATGTCTAGGCTAAAAAAAAAATAGCAACATAAAATGCACACATAACATTCGTTTTAACTCACATAGTGCTATTATAAGACGTACGATTAGGCACTTACCGCACCAAATACTCTAAAGCACTTAAATTTAGAGTTTCTTAAACATAAACCAGACATAGGAAAAGTATATCTAACCTCTTAGATAACATCTTGATGGCCTTAAGATTTGAACCTAATGATCCCCAACTTAATTTAAAAGGGACTTGCCACTATGACATCTACTTCTCTACATACCCTTTCGGCCTTAACACTGTCTCCTGTGAAAGTACTAACTATAAACGGTTTATGTAAGATCTTAGGAAGTAAGTCAAGTTTATTAGCCACCAAAGGAGTAACCATAGACAAGGTAGATCCTGGATCTAATAATGCATAAACTGGAAAGGAGAAGACAAGAAATTTTCCAGTATCCACATCTGCGGACTTTTCTGTTCCTTTCTCCCTTTCAACGCATAGAACCGGTTTCTTTTGGGGGGTTCGGCTGCAGCATTAGGATTTGGCCGAGGCTGAGCATCTGCCTTGGCATGATTCCTTACTTGAG
Organism: Solanum sitiens; assembly: GCA_016801875.1. Lineage (NCBI taxonomy): Eukaryota > Viridiplantae > Streptophyta > Magnoliopsida > Solanales > Solanaceae > Solanum > Solanum sitiens. The sequence goes on along the minus strand of JABWTJ010000158.1, from coordinate 2,294,657 downwards.
GACAGTCTCGGACCATGTGTCTAGTCTTGTCACACCCGAAGCAAGATTATTACCTTCCAAACACTGACCTCCATGCGAATGACCACACTTGTCACACGACTTTCTATCACGCTGGGCATTTCTATCATTGCCCTACTTGGTACTAGTATCCTTAGAAGGAGTAGGATTAACTGAGTGTCTCTTGAACTTAGGCTTGTTATGGACTCTAAATGAACCCCTACCCGAGCTAGAACCAGACTGGTCCGCCGCCTTAGGCTTCTTGCCTTCGTGAATTCGCCTTTTGCGGCGGCTCTCCTCTACTTGCTGAGCATGTACCATCAATCTGCCCAAATCCATGTTGTCATGCAACATGGCTGCCCAACAATCTTCTACTAGATACTCCGACACGCCAGTCACAAATCCGCTTATTTCATCCCTACTATTTGCCACCAGAGAAGAAGCGTACTTTGAAAGTTTAACAAACTTCATGTAATACTCCTTGATAGACATACCTCCCTGTCTCAGGTTGATGAACTCTTCAACTTTGACTTCCCTTTGCTCTCTGGGAAAGAACCTCTCCAGAAAGGTAGTCGTGAGAACATCCGGAACACCTACTCTAGCTCGTCCATCAGCCCATATTCGGTACCAAACCTGTGCCACATCCTTGAGTTGATATGCAGTCAACTCAGCCTTTGCCTCCTCATTAACTCCCATGGCACACAGAATCTTGTGGACCTCATCTACGAACTTCTAAGGTTCCTCGCTGGCCTTCGTCCCGTAGTACACTGGGGATTCATCCTAGTGAAGTCCCTCAGCCTGCTAGCCATGGTACTAGCATGCGGGTTCTCTCTGGGAGAACCCTGTCTCGCGGCTTAAGCCGTGATGTGTTGAGCCTGAGTCGTGATGGCCTGTTCCATCTACAACAAAGCATTCCTCACTTCACCATCCGTCAACCCATCTGGGTTGACAGGCACTTGTTCAGCAGCAGCTGGGGCTTGAGGAGGAGCTTGATTCCCTTTCGCAGCTGCTTTCTCAACTCTTCTCGCTACATTCCTCCTTGTGTTCATTTTCTACACGTACACACAAGAAGAGAGTTAGATCCTCAAAATGACATAAAATGTCACAACTCTACATGACATGATAAAGAGTAGAAGAAGGGAGAATTTCCTATCATCGCGTAGTCTCTAAGTCATGATTGTGGCGCGCTTCACAACCATAAGCTAGAAAATACGTAACGTGGTGGTGTTGAGATTTATATCCTATGTAATTTAACCTCATGCTCTGATACCAAGTTTGTAACAACCCGGATTCTTTAATCTGAATCACCACAGGCGTCGTTGACCTCTCAGAGGTCGCAAACAAGCGTCATCTTGCATTCATCACATTCATCTAGTTAAATTTGCGGAAAATTTAAAACTTTTTAAATGTATGAAGTTTACTTAGATTTCATATAGTAATTTCATATTAAACATTACATACTAAGCTCAACATCAATAGACAACCATCAAACATAAATAATCAATTTGAAACTAAAGATAAATATATCATAAATAGTTTGCCTAACACGACCTTACATCAAAAGGTTCGAAATGAATATGAAAGAAACGCTAGGGAAAACATACAATATCTATGTCTATATCTAAAGCTGGACAAATGCGTGCAGCATCCTCGAAATCAAGAGGACCTACCAAATGGTTTGGAGAAAATGCTAAAGTCCAAACCGCTGCAAGTGTCGTCAATCTGCTCTCTGACCTGCACCTAAAAATAGTAAATAGTAGGGGGTTAGTACACCACTTGTACTAAGTATGGGTGTATGCAAACATACACATAAAACTATGCATGATCAATGAAAGCTTTTCCTAAACAACATGTCATTTCTGGAAAGTCTAGTCATTAGACTTTCCTAATTCATTATTTGTGAATTGTGGTATGAATATGATGTATTTTAATCATTCAAAGCACACAACTCATTTTCCATATGATTACAAGCCATTAGTATCATCAACATAATTTTAGAACCACAAGAGCGAAAATTTGAAAATTTGCAAACTCCCAACCCGAGAGCTCATACTTTGATACTTAGATTATTTTTCAGTCTTTTTCTTCTTGTTGTTGTGTAGTTCAATAATTCCTTTAGTCCTAATTTTTAATTACAAGTGCAATGATTCATTGTAGTCCCATACCCATAATGAATTGATGTAAGTAATCCAAGGACTAAGGAATGATTTCCCTACCTTATAGTGAGTCATTATTTACACTATATATTAGTTGCATTTCAAAATCCATACTATATTGGTCATGCCATTTATTTCGTTACTTTCCTCTTAGGGAAGTTATGAGGTATTTATTTAAATTTACGTTTCTACTTTCGTTTATTTGCATCATATAAGAAGTCATTATAAGCAAATCTTATTTGACGTTGCCCATTATTTGCTGAAACTTCATGAGTGTGACATTTGGCAATTGACATTCTTAATCTCTTCATCATTGCTCACTTTGAACATACGTTCCATCATCATAATTCATTCTCATTTTCATGGAGACATCATAGTGAATAAGATCATGCGAGCTATCATGAAATCCAGTGTCTGCCCCACACCGAAAAGGGGTGCTTCACCGGTTAAAATGAATCTAGACCATGTGAGATACTCATGGAATCCATTGTCTGCCCCACACATGGAAAGGGGTGATCCCCGGCTAAGGCGAATCCATCTTAAGTGTTCACTCCACACCAAAAAGGAGTGGCTCACGACAATAGTGAACCAAGAACATATCGTGAGCATTAACCGACATAGATCATGTGAGCTAAACATGACATCCTGTGTCTACCCCACACCGAAAAGATGTGGAATCACTGGCCAAGGTGAAACCGTACATGCCTAGCTCGCTTAGGTGGAAACCACTAGCTAGTTCCTATGTTGGCTAGACATAGTTCGAAGACTAGGGACGTAATGATACTACTTATCCACCTCGGTGGTAGCCTCGTCTCATGAGAATTACACGTGCAAGCACATGCTCATAACTAGTCGATCGGCCCCAGACACTCACCCCAATGCAATTTCCCATCCCAACTAGACACTCACCCCAATGCTTCTTACCACACCTGGCGCAAGTAGGTTTCATGCTAGGTGAATTGCCACTTCTTGCCTTTTGAGACCTAGGGTTAGACTCCCTATCCTTGTTTTCCTTAGGGAAATTTGAAGGAACTTTGTTGGAAACCCTTTTTTTAAACCTAGGCTTATCTTGAATCTGAAGCCTACCCTTGGAAGTACCTCCTTCATAAGACTTGTCCCTCTTAAACTCCCTATTCTTCCTCTTGATTCTAGTCTACTCAACTTGTTGTGCATGAACCATCAAACGAGAGATATCCATATTGTCATGTATCATCTCCGAACGACACTTTCTAACTAAGTCAACGGACACTCCCGTCACAAAGCGTCTCATCTCATCCCTAGGATTAGATACGAAGGAAGGAGAATATTCGGACAATTTAGTGAACTTCAAGGAGTACTCTTGCACAGTCATACCTCGTTGATGAATGTTGATGAATTATTCCACTTTCACCTCCATTTTCTATCTAGGAAAGAACCGATCAAGGAAAGCCCTTCTATACACATCCCATGTTATAGGACCCGCTCTCAAGGACCTATGATCTCCATATTAGGTGTACCATGTTTGAGCTACGTCCTTTAGTTTATATGATGCTAACTCGGACTTCTCATTGGATGTCACCCCCATAGCATAAAGGATCTTATAGACATCATCCAAGAATTCTTGGGGGTCTTCGTTCACCTCTGACCCATAAAACATCGTAGGGTTCATCCTTGTAAAGTCTATCAAGCGGGAAGCCATGGTGCTATCATTTGGTTGAACATAGGACCAACCTCCCTATTTACTTAAGCCGTCATGGCTTGAGCTTGAGTGGCTAGAACTTGAGCTTGGGTAGTCATTGCTTGATACAAAATAACAAATGTCGACCTTACCTCTCCATCTATCATAAGTGGAGGAATGACCAGAGCATGGACTTGTGGAGTCACTTGGTTACCTTGTGAAGGGGCTTGGTTCTCTTAGGAAGGAACTCCCGCATTAGCCAAATTTTCCTCCAATCTCCTTGCGGCATCCCTTCACGTAGTCATCTTCTATATCCATAAGAAAAGATTAGAAAGAAAAAGGGACACATAGAGTTACCACTCATAAGGCACAACTTTCAAGATTATCAATAAGTGAGAAATCTTAAGCATCACATAGTCTCTCATTTATATGTATGGCGCTCTTCACACCCATGAACAAGACTCTACATAGACGTGGTTTAGTGAGACATCAATCCTAAGATTACTGCAACCTTATGCTATGATACAATGTTTGTCCTGACGGGGGAGCACCCTCTAGACGTAACCTGCATCGTCGTCCTCGAAGAGGAGTAAGACTATCCTCTTAGCATTCGTCGTAATATTTATTAGGTTAAAATGCAGAAAAATTAAAACTTGTATATATTGAGGTTTACATAGACCTCTTACATACTACTTAGGGAGTTTACTTAGATTCCTCGCATAGAAAGCTTACATAGGCTTATTATTTAGACAATATACATAACATATAAGAATTTAGTCTAATAATATCGTCTCACATTAAACCAGATAAAACAAACTAAAACATTCAGTCATATCCCTTAATACAAATTCATAATTGCCACATAGGGATTACAACAATATCCTCAACAATAGGAAAGAAATGAATATCTTTAGACTATAGCAATACTAGTAGGTAGACTATATGGTACCATCCTCAAAACTAGAGGAACTACCAAAACTTGAAGAAAAGTCCAAGTATTCTTGCAATCGACCTGGGTACCTCAATGGCCCGAATGTACATTGATTGGGAAAAAAAGAGAGAATATGGGTTAGTACATCCACTTGTACTAAGTATGGAAACATACGTAGATATAATCTTTGAAATCATGTTTAAAGGGAAATTTGGTTAGAAGTCATGCTAAGTCAGTTTTGAAAGCCTTAACGCTCAAATAAGAACACATACAAGACTATGATCACAAATTCATTAAGATAAGTCCATATACAACACAATACCAATATCATCAATAAAGTAAAGTCAACATGGATATCATCAATGTAAGGTCATATAACATGAATTCTAGAATATAAAATTCATATAACACAAACAACTCCAACATAATGTCATAACAAAAAGGCGTGTATAAGAGTTCATATCATCGTAGCTTATAAGACCCTTACCAACAATCCAATACCAAGCATACAATTGTAAGGCTCATGTGAAGTCCCATAACCCCACACAATCAAGTAAACAAGGAAACAGATCATAAGTAATGCCTTACTTCACATAACATAGTATCATGAGTATTCATCATCACATATAGCAATATAGACCAATAACATGTTCATAAGTGAAACTAACATCATATAGGATCATCAACATGTAAAGTCAACATATGCATATCATATACTTTATAAGATCATAAGAATAACCTCCTAGGACTTTCCTCAAGGCCAACTACGGAAATGTATGGGTAGAGTCCCATAACCCTACTTATACTAAGAAAAATCTCGTGTGTTCCTTATCATTGAGGTATGGTAGTCATCCTTGAAGCTTCTTTCATTAAAGGAGCAATTTAAAAGAGATTTCAAAAAGGATTAGAATGAGTTGTTCTTAGTTTAAAATGATGATTTTAATGTCAAAACCTCCAATGGAATCATGCCTATTCTTTTTATCAAATTTTAGCTTATGAATGGATTTAATGAGCATTATTAGATAATGTTAAAGTTATTGTTTCCTTGTGGTTTCGTTGAGGATTAGCTACTACCCTAAGGGATATTTTATGATGATTGTTCGATAAATTGTGGATAGGTGGTTAAAGATTCAATGAATGTTAAGTTGGATATGTTGTTTAATCCTTAATGTGAAATTCTCTTGAGTGGTATGGTCCACTTTGGTGGCGGTGTTTACTTGAAGTTTATGAAGTTATAAGTGTATTGTAAAAATGGCATTGAAGGCACGATATGTGGAGTGAAGTGATGATTTTGATATGTATATGTATGATATGTTCTAGGAGATTGAAATGAGTATCTTGAAGGGTTTATGTCTAAATGAATTATGTATTTGATATGTGAAGTATGATAATGCGTGAATTGTGATGAATGTTGGTTTAGGCATGTCTAGAAGTCAATGATATGTATAATGGTTATTATGTGAAAGGTATGCTCACATGTACTCACACACACACTTGAATGCATGAATTAAATCAATCAATGAAAATGTGGATTATAGGGTGGACACTCTTCATGAGTAGAGATGAAGTGTATAGACCATCCCTACTATTCTGATGTATTAAAAAAGTTTGTTTTTGCGTGAACACTCTTCGTGAGTTGAGGTGAAGTGTTTGGTAGCAACCTAACTATTCCCGATGAGCTTTTCAAATATAGGTTGGAGGTTGGATAGCCTTCGTGAGTTGAGAATTTGTGTTCAATAGTTACCTCTTAACCTATAGTCAATGAATGTTTAAGACTCCGTGGGGGTGTTATGCTTAGCACCAAGGATTTTAAGAAGGGGTGGGTACACTTCGTGAGTAGAGATGTCGTATCCAATGTACCTCTTAACATGGGTGATCCTCGTTAGTAGAGAATGAGTTACTTAGTAGAAATCTCATTATCCCTTCACTCTAATCCCGCGTAAGTGTAGCTACTGAAGAAACCATGCAAAGGGTGAAAAATATGACCCTACCTTAGTGAAGTAGGGATCCCTCATTCGGTAGGGGTTAATATCAAAATTCCATGTCTACCTCTCATGGTCTATGTCGGTTAAAGCTATCCCCCACAAATGTATGTAAAAGAACTAAGTCTTCATAAGGGTGTATTACTTAGGGTAGGTGGTGGACTGGGACGCTACCTATCCATTTCACAAGTAGACATTTGGAGGGAGTCTTTGTGTGTCTTTATATGAAATGTATGAATGGGTCATGATATTATGCAAATGAAAGTAATGTGACTTTATGTTTAATGTTAAAAAAGAATGTTGATGTTATGACTTGTATGATGAATGCTTAGTATGTGATGAATGTCATGTGCCTATTCAAAGGTTATTCCTAAGGATCGCTTAGTGGAAGTGGTAGTATGGGATGCTACTTTCACATAGCACCAACTTTAAATTGGGGGTTTCCTTGGAGGATGGTTCTTAGGTGAAGATCCTAAGTATATCTATGTTTGTATAGTGTCTTGTTAATGAGAGGTGACTTGTATGAATGTAAAGAATTATGCTTATCCATATTAGTCTTTAGGATCTCCTATGTAGGTATTGAGGAGATTGTATGGGAAATTTTCTTTTGTCTTACTTAGGGGTGCCTTGGGATATCTTAGGATGGGAGTAGTTAATGTGTGATTTATGGGTTTACTGTGAGTATGTTCCTATGTTAAGAAAAAAATGGAGTTTTACCTTATGTGCTAAATTATGATACTATGATGTTTTATATCTTAATTCATGAAGTTTTTATCAAAAAAGAATGACTTGTATGTTCCAACTAAATTGTTCCTTTTTGCATGATTTTGCATAATACCATACTTAGTACAATGTTTATACTAACCCCATAATTTTCTATACTATATAAGTATAGGTTGGAGGCAAGTTGAAGGTTAGAAGGCAAGATTGGGAATCAATTATCTCAAGACTAAGTATGTCCTCATATATTCGAGGGCATAGTCTTTGTTTCTTTAGTTCTTCTTTAAGACTTGCATAAGACTTAATATGTATTTTCTTTCAATGTAAAATGGCCATGTCCCTAAGATATTTATGTCGTGTCTTTAAGTTGATTTGTGAGGATGAGACTATCCTTTAGTATTGATAAAATATGTTTTCCTTATTATTATTTATCATGAAAATTTTTAATTTTGCACTACATTTCATGTCTTATGTAATGAATGATAGCTACGAGGCTAATACAAGACCTTCAAAAGGTCAAGTACGCCTTGTTAAGGCCTAAGGGTTGCCTAACTTCTATGGTGCACTTGCGGATTGTGACAAATTGAGATGGGATTCGTATCCGGTAACAAGTCAATACCAAAGTCTATTTCCTGCTGTGAGGAAATCCATGCAAGTTAACGGGGACTTCCGAAAAGTCCTTCACTATGAGGACCGACTCTATAAGAGGAATGTCGGACTCAAGATCTTTGACTCTTACAATATTGTAAAGACACCCTTTAGAGATTATTTTACAATCTTTTAAACAAGAAATGATATGACCTCTAGGAATTTAGTTACCCCCCTTCCACTCTAAGACGGGTTCATTAGAAAAGTTGAACTTACCCACTCTTGTTCAACAATCAATGGAACCAAAACAAGCATGCAACCAATCCATTCCAAAAATATAATAAAAATGAACAATATCTAGCTCTATAAAATCCACCATGTAACTCTATTGGTCAAAGATATAAGACAACTCCTAAATACTCTTCTAGCCACAACGGAGTCACCCACTAGGGTTGTAAACGAAAATGGTTCAATCAAAATATCGGGTAGAAAATCAAACTTTGTAGCTACTAGAGGAGTTACAAATGATAAAATCCAATTTCGAGATCAATTCGACAATGAAACTCTTTAAGCAATGATATTATCTATGTCATTTCTCTTTATGTATACAAAAGTTGACTTTTGAGAGTCACTTAGCCCCTTGACCTCTTTTCTCAACTCAAAAAAGACGCTGCGCGGGCAAGTCGATCAAAGTCAGAGCGGGGAGGGAATGTTTATTTACAGTTGTTGTAGTACGACTTTTCATTTCCTGTCCGGTCTTTCGATAAGTAGTCAGCTGCGGGAAGTACAACCGGGATCAACTAAAGCATAAACATCAATAGATAAGACTTTTAACATACCGGTGACCACATTGGGAGACTCTTCTTGTTAACCCCTATAACACAAAGCATAGAAGCGGTTCCTCTTTGGAGCATCAGATCTAGTACCGGTTGCTTGAGTTAGACCACTACCATTCTTTTGACTCCTCATATTAGGACAACCCCTGACCTTATGGTCCTATTTTCCACAACCATAGCAATTTCCCATCCCAACTAGACACTCACCCCAATGTTTCTTACCACACCTGACATAAGTAGGTTTCATGCTAAGTGAATTGCCACTTCATGCCTTTTGAGACCTAGGGTTAGACACCCTATCCTTGTTTTCCTTAGGGTAATTTCAAGGAACTTTGTTGGAAACCCTTTTCTTGAACCTAGGTTTATCTTGAATCTCAAGCCTACCCTTGGAAGTACCTCCTTCATAAGACTTGTCCCTCTTAAACTCCCTATTCTTCCTCTTGATTCTAGTCTACTCAACTTGTTGTGCATGAACCATCAAATGAGAGATATCCATATTGTCATGTATCATCTCCGAACGACACTCTCTAACTAAGTCAACGGACACTCCCGTCACAAAGCGTCTCATCTCATCCCTAGGATTAGATACCAAGGAAGGACAATATTCGGACAATTTAGTGAACTTCAAGGAGTACTCTTGCACACTCATACCTCGTTGACGAATGTTGATGAATTATTCCACTTTCGCCTCCATTTTCTATCTAGCAAAAGAACTGATCAAGGAAAGCCCTTCTATACACATCCCATGTTATAGGACCCGCTCTCAAGGACCTATGATCTCCATATTAGGTGTACCATGTTTGAGCTACGTCCTTTAGTTTATATGATGATAACTCGGCCTTCTCATTGGATGTCACCCCCATAGCATAAAGTATCTTATAGACATCATCCAAGAATTCTTGGGGGTCTTCGTTCACCTCTGACCCATAAAACATCGTAGGGTTCATCCTTGTGAAGTCTATCAAGAGGGAAGCCATGGTACTAGCATTTGGTTGAACATAGGACCAACCTCCCTATTTACATAAGCCGTCATGGCTTGAGCTTGAGTGTCTACAACTTGAGCTTGGGTAGTCATGGCTTGATGCAAAATAACAAATGTCTACCTTACCTCTCCATCCGTCATAGGTGGAGGAATGAACAAAGCTTGGACTTGTGGAGTCGCTTGGTTACCTTCTGAAGGGGCTTGGTTCTCTTGGGGAGGAACTCCCGCATTAGCCAAATTTTCCTCCAATCTTCTTGTGGCATCCCTTCACGTACTCGTCTCCTATATCCATAAGAAAAAGATTTGAAAGAAAAAGGGACACATAGAGTTACCACTTATAAGGAACAACTTTTAAGATTACTAATAAGTGAGTATTCTTAAGCATCACATAGTCTCTCATTTATATGTATGGCGCTCTTCACACCCATGAACAAGACTCTACATAGACGTGGTTTAGTGAGACATCAATCCTAAGATTACTGCAACCTTATGCTATGATACAATGTTTGTCCTGACGGGGGAGCACCCTCTAGACGTAACCTGCATCGTCGTCCTCGAAGAGGAGTAAGACTATCCTCTTAGCATTCGTCGTAATATTTATTAGGTTAAAATGCAGAAAAATTAAAACTTGTATATATTGAGGTTTACATAGACCTCTTACATACTACTTAGGGAGTTTACTTAGATTCCTCGCATAGAAAGCTTACATAGGCTTATTATTTAGACAATATACATAACATATAAGAATTTAGTCTAATAATATCGTCTCACATTAAACCAGATAAAACAAACTAAAACATTCAGTCATATCCCTTAATACAAATTCATAATTGCCACATAGGGATTACAACAATATCCTCAACAATAGGAAAGAAATGAATATCTTTAGACTATAGCAATACTAGTAGGTAGACTATATGGTACCATCCTCAAAACTAGAGGAACTACCAAAACTTGAAGAAAAGTCCAAGTATTCTTGCAATCGACCTGGGTACCTCAATGGCCCGAATGTACATTGATTGGGAAAAAAAGAGAGAATATGGGTTAGTACATCCACTTGTACTAAGTATGGAAACATACGTAGATATAATCTTTGAAATCATGTTTAAAGGGAAATTTGGTTAGAAGTCATGCTAAGTCAGTTTTGAAAGCCTTAACGCTCAAATAAGAACACATACAAGACTATGATCACAAATTCATTAAGATAAGTCCATATACAACACAATACCAATATCATCAATAAAGTAAAGTCAACATGGATATCATCAATGTAAGGTCATATAACATGAATTCTAGAATATAAAATTCATATAACACAAACAACTCCAACATAATGTCATAACAAAAAGGCGTGTATAAGAGTTCATATCATCGTAGCTTATAAGACCCTTACCAACAATCCAATACCAAGCATACAATTGTAAGGCTCATGTGAAGTCCCATAACCCCACACAATCAAGTAAACAAGGAAACAGATCATAAGTAATGCCTTACTTCACATAACATAGTATCATGAGTATTCATCATCACATATAGCAATATAGACCAATAACATGTTCATAAGTGAAACTAACATCATATAGGATCATCAACATGTAAAGTCAACATATGCATATCATATACTTTATAAGATCATAAGAATAACCTCCTAGGACTTTCCTCAAGGCCAACTACGGAAATGTATGGGTAGAGTCCCATAACCCTACTTATACTAAGAAAAATCTCGTGTGTTCCTTATCATTGAGGTATGGTAGTCATCCTTGAAGCTTCTTTCATTAAAGGAGCAATTTAAAAGAGATTTCAAAAAGGATTAGAATGAGTTGTTCTTAGTTTAAAATGATGATTTTAATGTCAAAACCTCCAATGGAATCATGCCTATTCTTTTTATCAAATTTTAGCTTATGAATGGATTTAATGAGCATTATTAGATAATGTTAAAGTTATTGTTTCCTTGTGGTTTCGTTGAGGATTAGCTACTACCCTAAGGGATATTTTATGATGATTGTTCGATAAATTGTGGATAGGTGGTTAAAGATTCAATGAATGTTAAGTTGGATATGTTGTTTAATCCTTAATGTGAAATTCTCTTGAGTGGTATGGTCCACTTTGGTGGCGGTGTTTACTTGAAGTTTATGAAGTTATAAGTGTATTGTAAAAATGGCATTGAAGGCACGATATGTGGAGTGAAGTGATGATTTTGATATGTATATGTATGATATGTTCTAGGAGATTGAAATGAGTATCTTGAAGGGTTTATGTCTAAATGAATTATGTATTTGATATGTGAAGTATGATAATGCGTGAATTGTGATGAATGTTGGTTTAGGCATGTCTAGAAGTCAATGATATGTATAATGGTTATTATGTGAAAGGTATGCTCACATGTACTCACACACACACTTGAATGCATGAATTAAATCAATCAATGAAAATGTGGATTATAGGGTGGACACTCTTCATGAGTAGAGATGAAGTGTATAGACCATCCCTACTATTCTGATGTATTAAAAAAGTTTGTTTTTGCGTGAACACTCTTCGTGAGTTGAGGTGAAGTGTTTGGTAGCAACCTAACTATTCCCGATGAGCTTTTCAAATATAGGTTGGAGGTTGGATAGCCTTCGTGAGTTGAGAATTTGTGTTCAATAGTTACCTCTTAACCTATAGTCAATGAATGTTTAAGACTCCGTGGGGGTGTTATGCTTAGCACCAAGGATTTTAAGAAGGGGTGGGTACACTTCGTGAGTAGAGATGTCGTATCCAATGTACCTCTTAACATGGGTGATCCTCGTTAGTAGAGAATGAGTTACTTAGTAGAAATCTCATTATCCCTTCACTCTAATCCCGCGTAAGTGTAGCTACTGAAGAAACCATGCAAAGGGTGAAAAATATGACCCTACCTTAGTGAAGTAGGGATCCCTCATTCGGTAGGGGTTAATATCAAAATTCCATGTCTACCTCTCATGGTCTATGTCGGTTAAAGCTATCCCCCACAAATGTATGTAAAAGAACTAAGTCTTCATAAGGGTGTACTACTTAGGGTAGGTGGTGGACTGGGACGCTACCTATCCATTTCACAAGTAGACATTTGGAGGGAGTCTTTGTGTGTCTTTATATGAAATGTATGAATGGGTCATGATATTATGCAAATGAAAGTAATGTGACTTTATGTTTAATGTTAAAAAAGAATGTTGATGTTATGACTTGTATGATGAATGCTTAGTATGTGATGAATGTGATGTGCCTATTCAAAGGTTATTCCTAAGGATCGCTTAGTGGAAGTGGTAGTATGGGATGCTACTTTCACATAGCACCAACTTTAAATTGGGGGTTTCCTTGGAGGATGGTTCTTAGGTGAAGATCCTAAGTATATCTATGTTTGTATAGTGTCTTGTTAATGAGAGGTGACTTGTATGAATGTAAAGAATTATGCTTATCCATATTAGTCTTTAGGATCTCCTATGTAGGTATTGAGGAGATTGTATGGGAAATTTTCTTTTGTCTTACTTAGGGGTGCCTTGGGATATCTTAGGATGGGAGTAGTTAATGTGTGATTTATGGGTTTACTGTGAGTATGTTCCTATGTTAAGAAAAAAATGGAGTTTTACCTTATGTGCTAAATTATGATACTATGATGTTTTATATCTTAATTCATGAAGTTTTTATCAAAAAAGAATGACTTGTATGTTCCAACTAAATTGTTCCTTTTTGCATGATTTTGCATAATACCATACTTAGTACAATGTTTATACTAACCCCATAATTTTCTATACTATATAAGTATAGGTTGGAGGCAAGTTGAAGGTTAGAAGGCAAGATTGGGAATCAATTATCTCAAGACTAAGTATGTCCTCATATATTCGAGGGCATAGTCTTTGTTTCTTTAGTTCTTCTTTAAGACTTGCATAAGACTTAATATGTATTTTCTTTCAATGTAAAATGGCCATGTCCCTAAGATATTTATGTCGTGTCTTTAAGTTGATTTGTGAGGATGAGACTATCCTTTAGTATTGATAAAATATGTTTTCCTTATTATTATTTATCATGAAAATTTTTAATTTTGCACTACATTTCATGTCTTATGTAATGAATGATAGCTACGAGGCTAATACAAGACCTTCAAAAGGTCAAGTACGCCTTGTTAAGGCCTAAGGGTTGCCTAACTTCTATGGTGCACTTGCGGATTGTGACAAATTGAGATGGGATTCGTATCCGGTAACAAGTCAATACCAAAGTCTATTTCCTGCTGTGAGGAAATCCATGCAAGTTAACGGGGACTTCCGAAAAGTCCTTCACTATGAGGACCGACTCTATAAGAGGAATGTCGGACTCAAGATCTTTGACTCTTACAATATTGTAAAGACACCCTTTAGAGATTATTTTACAATCTTTTAAACAAGAAATGATATGACCTCTAGGAATTTAGTTACCCCCCTTCCACTCTAAGACGGGTTCATTAGAAAAGTTGAACTTACCCACTCTTGTTCAACAATCAATGGAACCAAAACAAGCATGCAACCAATCCATTCCAAAAATATAATAAAAATGAACAATATCTAGCTCTATAAAATCCACCATGTAACTCTATTGGTCAAAGATATAAGACAACTCCTAAATACTCTTCTAGCCACAACGGAGTCACCCACTAGGGTTGTAAACGAAAATGGTTCAATCAAAATATCGGGTAGAAAATCAAACTTTGTAGCTACTAGAGGAGTTACAAATGATAAAATCCAATTTCGAGATCAATTCGACAATGAAACTCTTTAAGCAATGATATTATCTATGTCATTTCTCTTTATGTATACAAAAGTTGACTTTTGAGAGTCACTTAGCCCCTTGACCTCTTTTCTCAACTCAAAAAAGACGCTGCGCGGGCAAGTCGATCAAAGTCAGAGCGGGGAGGGAATGTTTATTTACAGTTGTTGTAGTACGACTTTTCATTTCCTGTCCGGTCTTTCGATAAGTAGTCAGCTGCGGGAAGTACAACCGGGATCAACTAAAGCATAAACATCAATAGATAAGACTTTTAACATACCGGTGACCACATTGGGAGACTCTTCTTGTTAACCCCTATAACACAAAGCATAGAAGCGGTTCCTCTTTGGAGCATCAGATCTAGTACCGGTTGCTTGAGTTAGACCACTACCATTCTTTTGACTCCTCATATTAGGACAACCCCTGACCTTATGGTCCTATTTTCCACAACCATAGCAATTTCCCATCCCAACTAGACACTCACCCCAATGTTTCTTACCACACCTGACATAAGTAGGTTTCATGCTAAGTGAATTGCCACTTCATGCCTTTTGAGACCTAGGGTTAGACACCCTATCCTTGTTTTCCTTAGGGTAATTTCAAGGAACTTTGTTGGAAACCCTTTTCTTGAACCTAGGTTTATCTTGAATCTCAAGCCTACCCTTGGAAGTACCTCCTTCATAAGACTTGTCCCTCTTAAACTCCCTATTCTTCCTCTTGATTCTAGTCTACTCAACTTGTTGTGCATGAACCATCAAATGAGAGATATCCATATTGTCATGTATCATCTCCGAACGACACTCTCTAACTAAGTCAACGGACACTCCCGTCACAAAGCGTCTCATCTCATCCCTAGGATTAGATACCAAGGAAGGACAATATTCGGACAATTTAGTGAACTTCAAGGAGTACTCTTGCACACTCATACCTCGTTGACGAATGTTGATGAATTATTCCACTTTCGCCTCCATTTTCTATCTAGCAAAAGAACTGATCAAGGAAAGCCCTTCTATACACATCCCATGTTATAGGACCCGCTCTCAAGGACCTATGATCTCCATATTAGGTGTACCATGTTTGAGCTACGTCCTTTAGTTTATATGATGATAACTCGGCCTTCTCATTGGATGTCACCCCCATAGCATAAAGGATCTTATAGACATCATCCAAGAATTCTTGGGGGTCTTCGTTCACCTCTGACCCATAAAACATCGTAGGGTTCATCCTTGTGAAGTCTATCAAGAGGGAAGCCATGGTACTAGCATTTGGTTGAACATAGGACCAACCTCCCTATTTACATAAGCCGTCATGGCTTGAGCTTGAGTGTCTACAACTTGAGCTTGGGTAGTCATGGCTTGATGCAAAATAACAAATGTCTACCTTACCTCTCCATCCGTCATAGGTGGAGGAATGAACAAAGCTTGGACTTGTGGAGTCGCTTGGTTACCTTCTGAAGGGGCTTGGTTCTCTTGGGGAGGAACTCCCGCATTAGCCAAATTTTCCTCCAATCTTCTTGTGGCATCCCTTCACGTACTCGTCTCCTATATCCATAAGAAAAAGATTTGAAAGAAAAAGGGACACATAGAGTTACCACTTATAAGGAACAACTTTTAAGATTACTAATAAGTGAGTATTCTTAGGCATCACATAGTCTCTCATTCATAAGTATGGCGCGCTTCACACCCATGAACAAGACTCTACATAGACGTGGTTTAATGAGACATCAATCCAAAGATTACTTCAACCTTATGCTATGATACAATGTTTGTCACGACTGGGAGCACCCTCTAGACGTAACTTGTATCGTCGTCCTTGAAGAGGACTGAGACTATCCTCTTAGCATTCGTCATAACATTTATTAGGTTAAAATGCAGAAAAATTAAAACTTGTATATATTGAGGTTTACATAGACCTCTCACATACTACTTAGGGAGTTTACTTAGACTCCTCGCATAGAAAGCTTACATAGGCTTCTTATTTAGACAATATACATAACATATAAGAATTTAGTCTAATAATATCGTCTCACACTAAACCAGTTAAAACAAAAGAAAACATTCAGGCATATCCCTTAATACAAATTTATAATTGCCACATAGGGATTACAACAATATCCTCAACAATAGGAAAGAAATGAATATCTTTAGACTATAGCAATACTAGTAGGTAGAGTAAGTGGTACCATCCTCGAAACTAGAGGAACTACCAAAACATGAAGAAAAGTCCAAGTATTCTTGCAATCGACCTGTGTACCTCAACGGCCCGAATGTACATTGTTTGGGGAAAAAAGAAAGAACATGGGTTAGTACATCCACTTGTACTAAGAATGGAAACATATGTAGATATAATCTTTGAAATCATGTTTAAAGGATAATTTAGTTAGAAGTCATGCTAAGTCAGTTTTGAAAGCCTTAACGCTCAAATAAGAACACATACAAGACTATGATCACAAATTCATTAAGACAAGTCCATATGCAACAAAACCAATATCATCAATAAAGTCAAGTAAACATGGATATCATCAGTGTAAGGTCATATAACATGAATTCTATAATATAAAAATCATATAACACAAATAACTCCAACATAATGTCATAACAAAAACGCGTTGCAATAGTTCATATCATCGTAGCTTATAAGACCCTTACCAATAATTCAATCCCAACCATACAATTGTAAGGCTCATGTGAAGTCCCATAACCCCACACAATCAAGTAAACAAGGAAACAGATCATAAGTAATGCCTTACTTCACATAACATAGTATCATGAGTATTCATCATCACATATAGCAATATAGACCAATAACTTGTTCATAAGTGAAACTAACATCATATAGGATCATCAACATGTAAAGTCAACATATGCATATCATATACTTTATAAGATCATAAGAACAACCTCCTAGGACTTCCCTCAAGGACAACTACGAAAATGTATGGGTAGAGTCCCATAACCCTACTTATACTAAGAAAAACCTCTTAAATCACCCTAGTTAGAGTTCACTTTATTACATTCATTTTACTTTCGGGAACAATCGTCTTAACCGAAAATCTACCATGTGAGCTTAACATGGAATCCCGTGTCATGAAACCTTACACGAAAAGAAGGTGGTCTACTTGCCAAGGTAGGACCAAAACATGAACAAAGCATTTTAGGTCGATAAACTATATAGTATTCCTATGGAGTAAACACAGTTAAGGAACTAGGAGATATGTCATGTACCCTCTGCATGCCCATTAGCAATTGGAGACCTCATCTCATGAGAATATTTGGTAAATGTCCCTTCTATGGGGGAGTCCACACCTCTCATTGTCATATTTAATAGGTGCTAACTCCCTATTATATTATATCATTTAGCTCATTGGGCATAGGATGAGAACTTCCTTTCATCACACAACCATTATTAGTGAGATCAACATATCATTGTCTTATCATCTAAGACACACAAGATAAATCATCTTCAAACATGCACTAACATAGCCTCAACATGATCTCACATTCAACATAATCAAATCATGCCATTATCATAATCATCATATCATGTCTTCATAATTTAATCATATATAATACTTCAATAGCATCACATCATCACCAATTACAATCCAACAATATTGAAGTAAATAGTATAGGATCACAATGTCTTACAAAAATAATCTCACCCTCAATTAATCATAATTATCCAATAACTTACCCATCATCATAATAATATAGTGAATTCAAAAAAAACATAATCAATTCTAACAACTCTAATCATCTACAAGCCTAATTCGTATGTAAATGCTCATGAAATAAAACAATTAACCCATAAAAATCTTATTATATCATGAATAATCAAAAGAAAATCAACATTAAATACAATTGAAAGACAATTCACGAAATTGGAAAGAAACCCATGTCTTTGACATCTTTTGAAATCAATTTGTAGGAGACTCTTGGGGAAAGAGATCCCAAGAGTGAAGAGTTCCCATACCTTTACAAACCGTGATTATTGATGGAGTGAAAGTTGAAATCTTGAAGCCCTAATGACCTTGAACCTTGTCTTCCATGGTGTTCTTTGGTGAAAGAGAGAGAAAGTAGAGAGATTTGAGTTTGGGAATTCTGGGGTGTTGGGTTAGTTTAATTTGGTTTATGTCTTATATATACCCTTAAATAACATAATTAGACACACCTTAACCCTTAATTAATTAACTAACCAAGTAAATAATTAATTCCCTCAACATAAATTTTGACAGTAACATAGATCCTGACCTACGAGACCTCGACCTATGGTCCATAGGTCCAACAACGACACCGTTATGTGCAAGCGTCATTTGCGACATAGACTTGG
The DNA here is from genome assembly GCA_016801875.1 of Solanum sitiens. Classification (NCBI taxonomy): domain Eukaryota; kingdom Viridiplantae; phylum Streptophyta; class Magnoliopsida; order Solanales; family Solanaceae; genus Solanum; species Solanum sitiens. The sequence continues at coordinate 2,275,724 of JABWTJ010000158.1, read as the reverse complement.
TTTCTGGGGAATTTATGGATAATTCTAAGTATTGTCCCAATATAACCATTGATGGAGCTTCAATCAATCGGCCGCTTGTCGTTTGGCTACTATCAATTTGAGTTTATTGGGTCTAATAGAAGTGTCCTCTCCAGGACCCTTAGGGTGGTACTTTGGGAGTCGTACGGAAAATTTTAGACCCTAAACACACTCATATACTTGTTTAACACCTTTATTCAAATTTTTCATTAACTTCCAACTCCTTAAAACCCATGAAACATGTCAAGGCCACTAGTGCACATTTTTCTGTTAACCGGACATCATGGACGTTCTTTGACATTTTAACTCTAACACTTCCTAAATGTTTTAAATACATTATTTAGGCTTATAAACAGTGTTCTAAGTATTAGTTCTTCATGTGATGCTCTAGATTAGGTGTTGGACTTCTGTAGTGTTACAATTATGGTTTAGGTAATGACAAAGAGATGGTACATTTTCATATGACCTTATGTGATTGAACTAACTCTATGAGAACATGGCTATAACTGAGAGAAGATGCTCGTGGTATTAGATCTACTTGAGAAGTAGAATAGAGTGCAAACAAGCCCTTAACATTCCTTAACAATGTGCGTACATGGAATGTGTCCTAGTTCTACCCTTGGCAAGGAGGACACTCTCCATTGGAGTGGGGTAGACTCTGGATTAAATGCCTAGCTAGTATGGTCTATGTCGGTTAATGCAAATTCCCATCATGTGGATACATTCTAGTGTTGGATATTTTTTATAACGTTTAGGTAGTGCAATGAGACGCTATCTAGACATGGCACCAGTATGCTTTGAAGGGTCTAGGGTATAGGTTCCCTAGATCTTCTCCAAGACCATTATGTGAAGTCTTCTAAATTCTTAAATGAATATTAATTGACTTCATGAATGATTATGACATAAGTTAATGTAAGTTGAATAAAAGGATCCTTAGGTAACTTTAAGGATTGATTAAGTAGGCTTGAAGAGGGTGTCTGGGCGGTCTCTTCATATCTTACTCAAGTGAATCTTAGAGTAACCTTAGCTGGTGATTTAATTGTTAGAAAGGGAATAATCTTATCTTATGTAGTCTTAAGGATTATCTAGGTGTGCTTGAAGAGGGTGTATGGGTGATCTCTTCCTTTCTTACTTAAGTAAGTCTTAGGATAACATTTTGTAGGAGGATTATATGCTGATATGGTTTGAAGTAATGTTAATGTTATTATGTGGATTACTTGGAATGTGACTTATATGTAAAGTTGGTGTTAAATGTGGTTCTTATATTTCATGAAGTTTTTCTCCAAAAAGAGCATGTTTTATACAAATGTCCTTTTAGCATAAGTTTATTGCATGTCACCGTACTTAGTGCATTCTAATGTACTAATCCATATATTTTGTCTTATCTCTGAAGATGTAGTTGGCATTTGAGAGGAGTCATTGAAGTGTAGATTGGATATTAGTATTCATTCAACCAAGTGTTGGTATGTATTCAATTTTTCCGAGGACATAACTATATTAAGATTTCTTATTCGAAGATACTGTATTAGAATTAGATATTTTCTATATTGTTTATTTATGGGCCATCACCCATCATATTCGTGGGTCTAAGATGGCTAAGAGAGACTTAGCATTTCCTATGTTTTCTATAAAAGTGATTTTAAGATGTAGTTGTGAAAAGTTTTAATTCCGCACTACTTTTAAATTATTTTTATACAAATAATGATCTCTAAGGGCTTGTATAAGACCTCCGAGAAGTCAAATACTCTATGTGGATATTTGAGGATGCCCTAACTTCAAGGGTATACGCTCGGGTCGTAAAAACTGTTCTCACTTAATGTTGGGTTGTGATGAAAGAAAGTTTTCATTCTAGAATATAAGAGCTATGATAATGTTATACAAGGGGTTAGTCTCCTAAGACCTATGATATTAACTAATGTGAAAAATGACTCTAAGATACTTCAAAAAGGGAATATGTTGCTTAGCATCGAGTGAACTTGACAATGAATGCGGTCCTTTATAGTGAGAAAGGTAGGTTATCCAAGGGTCTCATGAGATGGAAATTACAATGAGAATTAGCATAAAAAGAGTTTCTAGTAACAATCTCCTAGTTCCTTAACTATGTGTCCTCATAGGAAAGCCTAGCTAGTGGATCCACGTAAACACTATTATGATATATATGTCCTACCTTGGCAAGTAGGATGCCTGTAAGATCCAGAAAATGACTTAGATAAAGCTATCACCTAACGTGGTTGTCATGATGTTCTAAAGTCCTAAATTGGTCTATAATGTTGTATTGAGGCAGTGTCTCAGAGTTTAGGTGCATTGGAAGTCAAACGTCAAGTAACGACTAAGACGTTCAACGACTAAGTCACCTATGTGCCTAATATATGGTTTAGTGTGATTATATGTGATTGATGAGGTTGTGAGGTCCTTAAATGAGTTATTATGGTGTATATAGGCATTTTGTCAATTTTCGTGAAGTTTTGAGGTCAAACGTCCTAGAACATCCATGACGTTCCGAAGATGTGCGTTGAAATGACCTTGTGTGTCTAACCATGTTTCGTAGAGTTTTACGTGTTCGTTTTGGGTGAATTTCATGTGAGAGATATTAAAATTGTATACGAGAATTTTTGTGTTGGAAACGTCCAGTCAAACATCCCCAAGGACCTTCCAAGGGTCCTTGAGGAAGGACCCAAGGTGGTGAGAAAGACTGTCCAAGACAGCCAACCTATGGATGGCAATCGAGGCCCAGTGGGTCAGTCGATGCCCCGTAGGTGATGTCTCGTTGATGGAAACTTAGGCCTGGGAGAGGAGAGGCCAAAGACCAACCTCATTCCCAATCCATGGACCAGCAGGACGGTCCGTTGGTCAAGGGACGGGCCGTCGATGGTCCCTCCGTCTTTGAGGCTGTTCCTGCGCAGCTTAACTTTTAAGTTGAGGGGTGAAGTTGTAAATTCACCCAACGTCCAAATAACAGAAAGGGCAGTTACTTGAGCGTCTTTTGTGTATTTTAGATATGTATATAAGTCTTTAACACTTAGAAGAATTCATTCTTCAAAATCAAAACCCCAAAATCCCATAGAAATTCCTTAGGACTCCATCAAAGTCAAAACTCAAGGAAGATCTTCGATTGGATATTTGATTGGTGATTCTTCATCAAGTTGGAGGATTAGATTCATTGAGGTATGTTTTCGGATCATTGAAACTCTATTCAACAAGGAGTCCAAATTCTAATAAGTTTTCTAAAGTTTTCAAAGATAAATTGTCCAATTTAACGATCTAGCCATGTGTTCTTGCATTAATGTTTTTTAATCATTGAATAGTGATTGAATTGTTGTTAATTGTATGTTTTTAAATTAGTTAACCTATGAACCCATGTAATTGATGAACCATAGTTTTTGACTACTTTATGGGTTAAGTTATATTATCTTAATGCTTATGAATTATGATGTAGTTTTCTATGGGTTATCTAATGATGTAAGAATTGTATTCAATTGATGTATAGGATGTATTATATTGATAAATCTATGTTGAATTAACCTAGTTTCATTGGGTATCATGATTTATGCATTGAATTGATGTTCATGGCCATGGGTAAGGGCCTTATGGTATTGAATTGGATGATTTAGACATGATTTGAAGTGGAGAGAATGGAGTGGTGGTACTCTGACCTATTTATCCTTATTTTAAGTATTATATTTCTTCAATTATGTTATGATTGGTATGGTCCATTTATAATGGCAGTGTTATGTGATTGATATGGCCTTGTCGGCGTTATTTTAAGTATTATGATGATCATGGATTTGTCGGCAACTACTTGAAGTAATATGATGATTTTGTATAGTTTATTATGTGAAGTGTGATCATATCTACCTATATGTGAAGTAATGTGAAAGTATGTGTTTCTTCTATTGATGCTATTTAGGTGATCATGTTATATTATGACTATGTGTTCATGTTTGTAGTTTTAGAGTTGATGCATGATTGTTCCTACTTGACTATATGAGTTTATGATGGTTATATTGATGATGATACAGTAGTGTATTGGATGACTTAAAGATGATCATGGTTGTTCTTATGTGCTTCTATAATGACTAGTAATATGTGCTAAAGTAAAGTATGTTGTGTCTTATCTTAGTATACTTGTGTCCCTTACTTGATGCATGTATGAATATGAATATATGATGTCTTCATTGAGGATAATAAAGCCTCTTAGTCTTGTATGTATGAATGATATGAGACCTTGAATGGTTATAAGAGGGTGCTTTATGTGAAACCTTGAACCTAGTGGTAAGGCTATGAATCTTGAAGTAGAAAGTCATAATGGTATCCTTCTTGTAATGAATGATGGACTTAAGGTGATTGGATGTAACGACATCATATCAATTCTTAGGAAAGTCATTATGAGCTTCTTGTAGACATTGTAAGGCAGTCCTAGGGGACCTCTTTGGTAGGGTAAATGTAATTGGGTTATTAACTAGATATGGAACTCTTTGGTATGAACTTTAATGTGAATTACTCTATAAGAACAAAGGCTAGCACCGACTGAGTATGGTAAGGGAAGTAGTTCTAGTTAAAGTATGAGGATAGAATACAAAGTAAGCCCTTCATATTCCTTAACCATGTGCCTACATGAGATGTGTCTAAGTTCTACCATTGTCAAGTAAAACACCCTCATCGGGGTACGATAGTACTCCAGATTCCATGATTTGCTACCATGGTCTATGTCGGTTATTGCCTATTCTCATCATATGGGATACTTACTAGTATTGTAGAAGTTCTATGAAGTTTAGGTGGTGGTATGGGACGCTATCTAGACATTGCACAATAGGCTTTGAAGATGTTATTGAGAGTCCCTAGGTCTTCTCCAGGACCATTACTTGAATGTCCTATATGTGATCAATGTGTCTTAATGAAATAATGAAATAATTGCTTATTTTATGAAGCATGTAAATGAATGAGTATCTAATCTAGAGTGACTTAAGGATTCCTTAGTTAAAGTGTGAAGAGTGCACAAGGGATGATCTCTTCATGTATTATCTAGTGAATTCTTGAGAATGACTCTAGTTAGGGAAGTTGATTGATTCTTTAGGCATGATCTAAACTTAGGTTGTCTTAAGGATTATTGAGGTAACCTTGAAAAGAGGGTATGGGCGTTCTCTTCTAGGAGTACTTAAGTAAGTCTTTTGATAGCCTTGGTAAGGAGAATGTCATATTATGCATGTTATGTGTTTGGTGTATTGTATGTGTGTATGTGTCTTATTATAAGTAGTCTTGAGGATCGTTTAGGCATGCTTAGAGAGAGTGTATAGGCGGTCTCTGTTTGTCTTTCTTAAGTGAGTCTTAGGACATCTTTTAGTAGGATAATTACATGCTACAAAGTGTCTTAAGTGAAAATAAACAACTTCACTGTACAGTGAAGTGAGGTTACTGTAAATTTGTTCTAAAAATTGACTAAGTGATTTCTTATGTTTTTCTAAGATGTTTAAATGTTATTATTATGATTATATTATGACATTTAAATCAAAATATGCATATTTCCTATAAATATATGTTTTCATGATTTTTGTGCATTATGTCATACTTAGTACATGTGGTTGTACTAATTCAATGCTTTTATCTATATCTATAGTGTTTGGTAGGTGAGGAGCACTTGGGAATGAATATTGCTATATTAGTATTGTGTATGGTCCGTGTCCCAAGTACTATTGTGTCTATGTTTTGATTAGATTGAGAATTAGTATTTCCTATGGATTTTTATTTGAATGAGTTTTAAAGGCTATGAAATATTTTGTGAAAAGTATTAATTCCGCACTACTTTTCACTATGTATATGCGATGAACGATAAAAAAGGGCTTTTATAAGACCTCCGAGAGATTGAGTACACAAGTTGCACTCCGAGAGTGCCATATCATCTAGGGTGTGGTCCCGGGATGTGACAATGCCCTTGTTTCGGCGTGAGGGGTTGACACTGGATTCCATGTTTAGCTGACATGGTCTATTTTTGGTTATGGAAAATTTTTCCGAAAGCAAAATGAATGAATGGAAGTAAAAAGATGCATAATAACTAGGATGAATTGAGAGGTGCACTAGTGTAGGTAAGGGAATGGGACTTTACCAATAAATTTCACATGTAGACCTTGAGGGGATAATTTCTATAGTGGTTTCTTGATATTCATTTGCTATGAAAGAAATGATTAATGTTGATTCTATATAATGTTGGTGTCACGTGATTTTGCATTCACTTGATATACATGTTGTTGGTATATATAGTAATGTATGAGATTATGTACACTTGCTATGATGCTATATGATGTAAGGGAAATTCTTGTGGTCTCTTTACTAGTTTACTTAGTTTATGTGGGGATATGGGGCTTCACATAGACATTGCACTACTTGACTTTTATTGGGATTATGGTTAAAGTCTTGTAATGTATTGATGAATAGTTGCTTATGGCTTTACTATGATGTTGCTCATGACCATGTAATATGAAAACGTATTATTGTTGTTATGTTTTGAACTTGACTATATTATTGAAATGTGAATAAAGGCTTTTAAGTTAACTTAGCATGCTTATAAACCAAATGTCTTTTTAGCATATTTCTAAATGTTTAAATTGCATATGTCTTCATACTTAGTACATGTGGTTTGTACTAACCCATATTCTCTCTATTATTAAAATAATGTATGTTCGGGCCATGAAGAGTTTCAAGGCCAAATTTCAAGAATCTTGGATAGATTCCCAAGTTGGTGATTCTTCAAGTCTAAGGAAAAGCCTACAATTCTATTTCTTACTATTTGATTAGTCTAAGGACATTATTCATTTCATATATTGTAAAGACTATTTTGTATTCTCTTATGAGGATTATTGTAATGTTGTAAGGGCTATGTCTCATATTTTGTACTCCTTGTTAGATGGTTATGTGTGAGATGATTGTAGACTATTTTCATTATGTGATATATCTATGTAAACTTCATATGTAATGTTTTAAACTTTCCGTATTTTTATTATCGTATGAAATGCGATGATATATGCTAAAGGGCTTGTTTTAGGCCTATAAGATGACGAAGTCGCCGGTTACGATTATGGGGTGCTCCCCGGACGTGACAAACCTTGTATAAGAGAATGAGGTTAAATAATCATAGGAATGATGCCTCACTAAAGTAGGTCTACGTAGAGTCTTGTCCATAATTATGAAGCACGCAGCACGCCACACTTATTAATGATAGGCTAAGTAATGCTTAGGAAATTCTGACTTCTAAGGTATTCTTAAGTCGTCCCTCAAGGGTCTTACCTCTATGATTCCTTTTCTTCTAATCTTTTTCTTGTGGTTATAGGCTATGACTACTAGAAGGGCAGCTGCAAGAAGAGTTGAAGAGGAGATTGCTAATGCAGGAGTTCCTCCACAAGACAACTAAGCACCTCTTCAAGAACAAGCTCCTCGAGGTGACCAAGCTCCAGTCAAACCTCTGGATATCATTGATGGAGATATAAGGACAAATTTCATCAACCTGGATCAAGCCATGACTACTCTAGCTGAAGTTGTAGCTAACCAAGCTCAAGATATGGCGGCTCAAGCAAACTGGGAAGTTGCACCCCCGTGAATAAAAATGCTAAAACCATTGCTTCTCGCTTGAGGTACTGCTAAAGGATGAACTCTCCCATGTTCTTTGGGTCTAAGGTAAATAAATGATCCCCAAGATTTTTTTGATAAGGTTTATAAGATTTTGTATTCTATTGGGGTGAGTTCAAATGAGAAGGTCGAGCTGGCCGCCTATCAACTCAAGGATGTGGCTCAAACTTGGTACACTCAATGGAGAGATAATAGGGCTTTAAGAGTGGGTTCCATAAGTTTGGAAATCTTAAGGTGGGAATTTCTTGATAGATTATTACCAAGAGAGAAAATAGAGGCAAAGGTGGAAGAGTTCATCAACCTTCGTCAACGATGTATAAGTGAGCAAGAATACTCTTTGAATTTCACTAAGTTGTACAATTATTCCTCTTCTTTGGTGTCCAATCCTTGAGATGAAATGACTCATTTTGTGACGGGTGTTTCCGATGAACTTGAGGAAAAGTGTGGTGCGGCAATGCTTCATCACAGCATTGACATATGTCATTTGATGGTTGTAAGACCCCACAATGAGATACGGTGTCTAGAGACTTATATGTTCGTCTTAAGGTTATAAGGTCCTAAAATGACTAATAATATGATTTGGAGGCAGTGTGTAAAGTAGGAGGTGATTTGGAAGTCAAACATTAAGGGTCGACCAAAACGTTTGACGACTAGTCACCTATGTGCCCCATGTGTCTATGCATGCTTATATTTGTGTGAAATGATCTTAATAAGTCTTTAAATGGTTTATAATGATTTTTAATGGTATTATATGAAGTTTCAAGAAGTTTGGAGGTCAAACGACCAAGAACGTCCAAGGCGTTCGAAAGATAGCCCTTAAGACGTTCAACGTGTGTCTTGATGGGGCTTGACCTATTTGGACAAGTTACAGGTGGTTGTTTTGGGTGAAACTTTTGTGGAATGTTGATGAATTTTGAACGACATTAAGGTATGGGTTTTCTTCTCTCTTGGTCCCTTTCCCAAGAGACCCTTAAGGTTCAGTTTAAATCGAGATTGAAAGACTAAGGTCGTCCCTGTTGCATGCCCCTGTCATTAGATCCTCTGAACGATTCAAAGCATGCGTTGGTATGTCCTCTGGTAGATAATGTTAGGTCTCGTTGTGATTATGTGTTGAATGTGTGGTAGAAAATCATGTAAAGGATGATAAATATATTCCGGAAATGTGTATTAAGTGGACTGTTTTGAGCATGTGTGTGCTGAAAATTTGACTATGTTTGCTGCCTGAAGTTTGTATGTTAAATGTTGTATTTTGCGTGTGTAAAAATGCTAAAACGTGATGTTCATAAAAGGTTGAGGTGGCTGAGTGAATGTCACTAAACATTCTACAAAAAAATCAACAAAAGAATGAGAGAAAAATGGATTGGAAGAGACCAAATTTCCAGCTTCCTGGAAATTTGAAGTCTCGGCCAAGAGGTGAGAAAAATGACTATGTTTTAAAAAATTTTTAAAATTATGAGGTCGTTGGGAATGGAACCCAAGACCTCACCAAATTTAAATTACATAAAAATTTCATTAAAAAAATGAAAGGAAAAATAAATGTGGAGAGTGGGGATTGAACCCCCAACCTCTTGAATTGATGAGAGATTTAGGAGAAAAATAAAGGAGAAAAATAAATGTGGAGAGTGGGGATTGAACCCCCAACCTATTGAATGGATGAGAGATTTAGGAGAAAAATAAATGTCGAGAGTGAGGATTGAACCCCCAACCTCTTGAATGGATGAGAGAGTTAGGAGAAAACTAAAGGAGAAAAATAAATGTGGAGAGTGGGGATTGAACCCCTAACCTCTTGAATAGATGAGAGAGTTAGGAGGGAAAAAAAAGAAAGGAAATATTATGGGGTTGATGGGGATCGAACTAGGGTCCCTCAAATCTGAAAAATGCAATCACCAAGTTTAATGTAAGATTAAGTGTTGCCCAAGGGTTTCAAAATCGGGTCCCTTTTCCAAATTCCGTATTGACACATAAGTCATACGTAAACAATTATTTAATGAATGCTACCTCTAAAGATAGAAATCAATATCTTGGCATACCTACAAGATGCATAAGTCTTGTACCACATAATCTTGGGTAAATATGAATCACTTAGATACACTATGAATGAAGCCTCATGGCTTGTATGTGTGGACTCATAAGTCTAGCATACATTTTAAAAGTAAGTGAACCTAAGATATTATGTGATGAGATAATGAAACCCCAGAGGGGTCAAGTAAGAGTGTGACACACACTAAAGAGCCAAGTGCATTGGCATACGATGAAATGAACATTCATGTAAAGTGGTGAGTAATTATGAAATGTAAATGTGCTAAAGTTAAAGAATGTGGTGACAACATGATAAGAGGCTAATGTGAAAGATGAGAGCAATCTCAAATGAGCCTAAGTAAATGTTACCAAAACGTACTCACCTATGAGAGTGTAAAGTTAATGAAGAGACCAGTCTCTATCAATACTCTAATGAAAGTATTGAAGTTAATGCATACTTAATACTAATGATGAGATGAGAATTCATCTAATGATCTATGATGTCCTCATGCTAGAAACCAGCTTCCATGATGTATGAGTTGAAGTGGAACTTTATACTAAGCACCGATAGGCTAGCTATGAGTGGTGATGCCTTCCTTCGGGAAGGGCGGAGGTTCACGTAAATCTCATGAGCTAAGACTGTCCGGCATGCCGGGTATAGGTCTCCTTATATCTCCTAGTCTTTGAACCTATACTGCCAATATAGGGATCTAGCAGGGTTCAATTCCCTATATACGCTAGCATATTTTGGTTCACTTTGGCCGCTGATTCCACCTCTTTTTGGTGTGGCGTTATACACTGGATTTCATGATACTCACATGATCTATGTCGGTTAAGGTTAAAGTTCCCAAAGAAAGAATGAGGCCAGCCTCAAGTAATGCACATAATGAAATGAACGATACCAAAGGTGTTAGGATAGGATAATCAAGAGGTGAGCTTGACTTAAGTAATGATACTAGGTCATTTTTGGTCATTGCACAGCGAACCCGATTAAAGTCTTAAAATACATCCTAGGTATGGCTGGTGTTTACACTAGCTTACGAACGAATGAAAATGAAGTACGTATGAATGAATGAAGCAGACTCTGTCTTTGCTAAAGAAGGCTCCCTAGTTGAGGTCCCATATGTTGAGCCCTCATTTTGGGAATTCCTAATGTCAAGTCCATGATTCTGAGGTCTCATGGCATATGAAAGAATGATATGAACTATGTGATATGATATTTGTAATATGTTATGTGCTGTTTGCAAAATAATAAGTATGATGATGCATGTTACTCTCATGGCATGACTTTCCTAATCTGAATTTGGCAAGTCCACTGACTTGACTTTCCATAATTCATATCGTTAGGAAAGAGCTCTTCTTAATCATGTATGTCCTTGGTGTGTGCTTGCATATACCCATACTTAGTACAAGTGTGTACTAATCCCATAGAACTCTACATTTTTAGGTGCAGGCACAGGTGGACGTTAGAGCTTACAGGTTGACGCTGAAGCTATCCGGACGTGGAGCATTCATCCGGACTTGGTAGGCCCGCATGCTTTCGAGGAAGCTTGCCCATTAAATTCTAGCTTAGATATAGGTTTGAGTTAGTGGAGTATGTTCCACTAGCATTTCTTTCTCATCTTATTTCAGACATTGTATTGGTGCCAATTTGGCAAGTATACACTTAATGCAATATTGAACTATTTCTTTCATTTAATGATCCTAATATTAGATGGTTTATTGTGAACGTTTCTGAGTTTAAGTAGAATGTCTTATATGAATGTTAAATAACAAAAATTTCAAATTTTACGCTAAAATTAACCTAAATGAAGTAACAATGATGTATATAGGCTTGTCTGCGACCTCTGAGAGGTCAACGACGCCGGTCTCGTCTGGGGTCTTGACTCCGATCGTGACACCAACGTCCCTTTGGTCAGGTATGGTTGATTTTCACTTACCTTGGGCCCGTCACAAGCCTAATATTGGCTAAGTACCAATCTACGGAAGCCTAGGCACGGTCCGTTGACTGACCTACGGCCAGTAAGTGCCTCCGTCGATGGTGGTCTGTCAACTATTGCCTTCGACTGTTTTAATTAAGGGGTGAATGGGAAATTCACCCCACATCCTAACCTGACTCTAATGGGTTAATTTAGATAATTTTGGGTGTATATAATCCATCTAAAACGTGAACTACCCATTCCCCAAATCCCCTCACACGTAAGAAACCTTCCCTCCAAAAATGTTCTCTCTAAAACCACCATTGTTGGTGATGCTCAAGAACTGCTTGGAGCTCAGATTCCTATGGTTGATTCATAATTTTTTATAGGTATTCATGAAGATAAAGGTATGGTGATCTTCATCTCTAGTTATCTTTTCATCTAGAGAACCATTCTCAAAGATTTCAAAGAAGAAAAATATGATCAAACAATGTCTTCTTCAATCTGCCATAGGTTCTTTCTAAAAATGTTTTGAATGATTGAATCATGATTAATTGAAGTTAATACATTGGTTTTAAGTGAATTTTACTCCAATTGCATGATGAACCGATGCTCCTTCACTAAAACTATTTAGCCTTGCATGGGCTTTGTTATCTTGAATAGCTATCGATTGAATTATGATTCTATTGCGTTGAAGTGATTGTATATACTGCTATTTACATGAATTTATGTTGAATTGACGTTGAAGGATCCATGTATGAAGATTTGAACATGTTTAGCCTAATTTCCATAGTTCACTGCAACATTGGCTACAAATTGAATTAATGTGGATTTCGATCATGTTAAGTTGGTTGTATCTTTTGTTTTAGGTTAAGTTTCATGATTGAATTATGAATACAAATCTTTTATGATTGAAATAAATATGGATTATGTGAATTGACCTAGTCTCCTAGCCTATCGATTGATAATACTATGTATATGCTGATATCTTGAATTGTGGATAGATGAAGCATGATTCCTTTGATGTAGCGATATATCTAGCTGCTGCCTAGCATGTACATTATTGTTAAATTATGATTGATGATCAAGGTCTTAGAGAATTAATAGGGTTGGTTAATTCCCTCTCTATACTCTAGCGAAATTGACAAGTTTAATGTCTATGTTGTAGCTCAATCTTGGAGTGCTTTAAGCATGATTTATTTATGACTAAATGTATATTTAGCTACTGCGTTAGAGTGATATTATTGGTGAAATATGATCTATAATCTATATAATGAAATTGGCTAATGGTCTATGTTCTTCTACCCTCTAGTATGCTAAGGGGTTGTGCTAGTTTGTAGTATGGACTTGTAGTAGCTTATGAATGACTTTTTATATGATTATTATGTTTTAGATACTTCCCTATATTTGAATTATTTCCTAAAGAGTAGTAAAGGTCAATGATGACTAAAGACTAAACAATTGGTAAGAATTGCTCTACTCTTCTACTTCTCTATTCTATAATAATGTTTATGAAGACTTGTATGACATTGTGTGGTATAGTCCACTTATGGTGGCGGTGTTTACATTATGTCATTATATATGTGTTAACCATGGCCTTGAAGGAAATTTTATGAATATATGAAGGAGTAGTTATGATAATCACTTTGTGTGTAGCTTGTGCCTAGTCTTCTATTTATGTTGTCAATCTAGGTTATGTTCCCATTGTTATGAGAAAATGAAGGGCTGTGTAATATCATGTGTAGGTGCTGTCATGTCTTAGGTGATAATGGTTGATGATCCTTACCTATGTACCCCTATGTGAATGCATGAATAGCACAAGTTAGAAGTCTTAAGTGTATTATAAGTTGGCTTGTCTCCTATGTTATTGTGTGTTGTGTGGTCTATGCTTGATGAAGTATTATGATCTAAGAGGGTAGCTGCCTCAATGTGTTTTGATAGCCATTACGTGATCCTGTTGACCAATGTACACACACAGTCACTTTACATGCATGTTACAAGTAGTATAGGTCATGGTGTCTAAATGAAAGATAGTTCTCATATTCACTTGTGTCTACCACTATGCATGTCAGTTCATGAAAGTATGTTATGTGTTTCCTTATCTAGGATGACTTGATAGTTGTACCAGTATGGGCAACGGTATTGGACCTTGTCTATGCATTGAACATGTGTACCTAGATAGGATAGTTCCTAGGTTTGGTTTCTATGTGCATGAATATGAATGTATGGTCATGTGTGGTCTTAATGTGTTATGTGAAGGGTTTGCTCACATATATGTATGTACACACACACATGGATGATGATCTAGTAAATTAGAGGGGCCTTGATATGGGTGCCTAAGAATACTCTAACACTAGATAGATGCTTGAATATGCTATAAGCATATGAGGAATGAATATTCTAACTCTATGTTTTATAAATAAACATAATAAAGGCTTTTTCAATAAAGGAACTTAGCTTAGCACTGAGTGAACTTTACAATGGGAGGTGATGACTTTTAATGACCAGGAAAGTTTCACTCTATAGTTACCCATGTGATGTTAACTTCCCTTTTATTTTGGGATATGTCATCCGAGGAATTCCAATGAGAAGAGGCCCAATTACCACATGGTATGAAGAGGGAATACCTCTCTCCAAATTCCATAACTATGTTGCCACCATAGGATACTAGCTAATGGATCCACCTAGAAAGCTATGTTTATATTGGGTTCTACCTTGGTTGGTAGACCACCTTCCATCGGTGTTAGGTTTTGATGACAACGGATTCCATGTTTAGCATCACATGGTCTATGACGATTAAGGCTATGGTTTCCCTAAAGTAAAATGGACAATGGAAATAATGGAATAGGATCCTAATTGAGATGACTTAAGGAAGGATACTTAGTATAGGTGGAAGTAATGAACCCATCTAGACATTGTACAAGTGAATCCTTAGGAAGTCTTAGGAAGGTGACCTAATGTGTATGATTATGTTTATGTACATATGCATGACTTTGTAGTATTGGTCTACTTGTTATGAAGATGTGTATGGTATGAGTCTATATGCATGATTTGATATTATTAAATATATGATGAAGCTCTTGTATTGACATGCATGAGGTTATATTCACTTACTTATGTATATGAATTGAATGTTAAGGTTTGTGGTCTCATGAGTGGTTTTCTAAGAATGTATGGAGTTATGGGGCTTCATATGTTCATTGCACTAGTAGACTAAGATTGGGGTCATGAACTAGGTTTAACAATGATGTGTATACAAAGAAGTAAAGGTGTGTGTGACTTGATGTAGCTTACTGTAACTTTCTATTGTTTTGACCTATATGTGTCTTTGATGTGTTATGCTTATATGAGGACATGTGTTGGATTATAGGTTGTATGTACGCTTTCTTAGTGATCTTAAGGCGTTACCTTGCACCAAGTATCACTAGAGGGTTACTTGGTAAGTTAATGAATCAAAGGAAATAATGCTCACTGTTAAGGGAAAAAGAGCTCACTGTAATGTGACTCAAAAATGTAATAAATTCTATATGTGATCTTATGTAATGTTTGGACTTTGAATATGTTTAAATGATGTATGTTAATGATGTAAATGCTATTGGTTAAAGGTTTAATGGAGATTTCCTTAAAAAGCATGAAGTATGATTTTCAAGAAAATGTCCCTTTTAAATGCATGTTTTTGCATGGTTGCCATACTTAGTACATTCTTGTGCTAATCCCATTATTCTCTACTTTTTACACAAAGTGTAGGTTATGGATGCTTAAAGGATGTTTTGAATGGTGAAGAGCTTGCTAGATGATTTTCCAAGTTCAATGAAAGGAATCCTTAAAGTTCAAGGATCTCCTACTTATGTTTTTAATGTAAAGTCTTTAAATATTGTATATTTATGTAATGTGTCTTATGGGCCGTGTCCCTAATGTACTCTAAAGTTATTGAGTCTAATATGGAAAAGAGACTTAAGGTCTATATATTTATTATGACTTATGTTTTATACTTATATGAAGTAATGTTCTACCATATGATGTGCTAAGAAAGTTTTAAATTTTCCGCTAAATTTACTATGTCAATGCGATGAATGATAACTATGGGCTTTTATAAGACCTCCGAGAGGTCAGGTATGCCATGTTACTTCTGGGGGGTGTTCTCCGGACGTGACAAACGTGGTATCAGAGCATGGTTTATAAAGTGGTCTTAGTTTCAAAAAGTCTCATATTGCCACATCTAGTAGAGTCTCGTAGCATTGGTGGTGAGTCGCGACACATCATATGGTACGGGAGGCTATAGGACGATAGAGTTTGCCTTCTTCATCATTCTAATATTGTGCCATTGAACTTATCTCTATAAGATCTCTCTTTTATGTTTTCTTGTTCGGTGGTCTTTTAGACGTAATTGCTTGGATGAGGTTGTATCTCTATGCTTGAGGGAGAAAAAGGTGAGTTAATGCTTAACTTGGTTTTATGGTTGAATGAGTATGTGTAAAGGTGAATCTTGGCATGTTTTGATTAAGTGATGTCATTTATGGCTATGTATGAGACTTATGTGAAATAGCATATTATGTTGAAGAATGCATGGCATGATATAGTTAAAGCATGATTAGAAGTTATTATGGTTGACATGAGTTTCTTTTGAATTAATGTGTTACTATATTGTGTTGCCTGATGGTAGCCTTATATTATGATTTGAGCTTGAAATGCTTAGTGACTGCATATGGAAGCATGCTACCCTAGAATTTTGTACTTAAAGGTGTTCAATGTTTCCTTTTGTATACATGTGGTCCTTGATAAGTTGCCTAGTATGGATTGGAGTCCTTTGTTGTAATGACACAAATTCTTGAATCCGAATTGCCACCGGCGTCGTTGACCTCTCAGAGGTCGCAGACAAGCCTCATGTTGTATTCATCATATTCATCTAGTTAAATTTGCCGAAAATTTAAAACTTTTTATATGTCTGAAGTTTACTTAGACTTCATATATTCATTACATATTAAACATGATATACTAAGCTCAATACCAATAAACAACCATCTAAAATGAAGAATCAATTCAAAACTAAAAGTAAATATATCATAAATAGTTGCCAAACACGGCCTTACATCAAAAGGTTCGAAATGAAATAGGAAATAAACTCTAGGGACAACATCCACTAGCTATGACTATATCTAAAGCTGGACTAATGCTTGTAGCATCCTTGAAATCAAGAGGACCTACCAAATGGTCTGGAGAAACGCTGAAGTCCAAACCGCTGCAAGTGTCGTTTGTAAATAGTATGGGTGTATGCACACATACACATAAAGCTATGCATGATCAATGAAAGCTCTTCCTAAGCAACATGCCACTTCTGGAAGACTTTCCTAATTCGTTATTTGTTAATTGTGATATGAATATGATGTATTTTAATGCATTCAAAGCACACAACTCATTTTCTATATAATTACAAGACATTAGTATCATCAACATAATTTTAGAACAACTTGAGCGAAGATGTGAATTTTTTATCCTCCAAACCCGAGAGCCCCTTTTTCCACACTTAGTTTTATTTTCAATCTATTTCTTCTTCTTGTTGTGTAGTTCAATAATTCCTTTAGTCCTACGTTATACTTACAAGTGGTATGATTCATTGTAGTCCCATACCCACAATGAATCGATGTAACTAATCCAAGGACTAAGGAGTGATTTCACAACTTTATAGTGAGTCATTCTTTACACTATACATTCCTTACGTTTCATAAGCCAAACTATATTGATCATGCCATTTATTCATTACTTTCATCTTAGGGAAGTTATGAGGAATTTAATTAACATTACTTTTTACTTCCCTTTATTGGCATCATATAAGAAGTCATTATAAGCCAATTTTATTTGGCTTTGCCCATTATTTGCTGAAACTTCATGAATGTAATATTGGCACTTGACATTCTTAAGCTCTTAATCATTGCTCACTTTGAGCATACGTTCTATCATCATCATCATTCTCACTTTCATAGTGACATCACTAGGAATAAGATCATGCGAGCTTAACATCAAATCCAGTGTGTCCCCCACACTGAAAAGAGGTGATTCACCGGTTAAAATGAATCTTAGACCGTGTGAGATACTCATGGAATCCCGTGTATTCCCCACACCGAAAAGGAGTGGCTCATGGCTATAGTGAACCAAGAACATATCATGAGCATAAACCGACATATATCATGTGAGCTAAACATGAAATCCTGTGTCTACCCCACACTGAAAAGGGGTGGAATCACCGGCCAATGTGAAACCGTACATGCCTAGCTCGCTTAGGTGGAAACCACTAGCTAGTTCCTATGTTGGCTAGACATAGTTCGAAGACTAGGGACGTAACGAGACTACTTGTCCACCTCGGTGGTAGAATCGTCTCATGAGACTTACACGTGCAAGCACATGCTCATAACTAGTCTATCGGTGCTATGCTCACTTTCATTATCTTCTTTATCTTTTAGAGTTGACTCAAACATTGTGGAAGCTTACTTCTATATCAACCTTACTTTACATTGATGAAATGTGAATTGTCCTTACATATCATCCTTACTTTAAATTGATGAAATATGAATTGTCCTTAAATTTCATCCTTAGGTGTTAATGAGACTAGTCTCACACATTCTAGCACCTTCGTTCATGAGTGTTCTTTTAACATATTAACTTAGGTGTAAGTAAGACTTGTCTCACTTTCTTTAACACCCCATTCTGCTCACTTACTTAGTTTAGACCCCTTTAATTATGTTATAACTCACGTTACCTCTTTACTTTAGTGTAGTAGCTTTATTTCATCGTTTATTGTCGATGAGCACTTCTTTCAATGAGTTCCGTATGTTCATTGTTCATTCTTGTAGGGCATGTTGGGAGTTGTCCCAATGAATGTCATGTCCTTGGTTATGGATTCATTGATGTTACTTTAGAAGTGCTTGTAATATACTTGATACTCTTACTGCACAAGTATTGGCATATGATTAGTATTGGCTCAAGATTTGGGATGTTAGACTAGCAAACCATTTTTATTGGCATAAGCCAATTTTACGTATGTTCATATTTAAACTGCCATATGTATGAACCCTTAGCCAATCTTTTATTCATTTACATAAGTTCCTAACCATTAGCATATATTTTTTTCACTAAATAGTGTTAGCCAATTTTATTGGAACCAGATAGCCAATTCATGCAAGATATTATTTCCAAGTGGTCTTTTCAGCTAATCTTAGTTCATAACTTTAGGGTAACGTTTTTAAGACATATTCGAAAACATCATATTAACATTTGATTACTTTCACATCTTCATAACGTCACAACAACAACAATTCAACATTCGGCCAAGACACATAATCACCTAACACAATCACGGACGTTCTTAACATATCATTGATTCTTAGGTTTCCTGATAGTATTAACTTTACGTGACTACAAGTTTATAGGTTCATTCAATACTCATCATTCAAGAACAATACATGTTAAGAACAGCCAGAAACACATACCAACAACATGATCTCTAACCTATTCAACATGGAAAGCGAAAAGGAGACTAGGGACAAGGAGTCCGACAAGAATGGGAACAACCCTAGTTTTCAAGATCTTTGAATCGTTGGAGAGAAAGTTCTCTTGGAGAAAGAAGTCCAGGAGAGAAAACCATACCTTATGTAGAACTTAATCTACGAAGACCACCTCGAACGAAACCTTGAAGATACCTTGAAATCGCCTAAGAACGTCTACGCCCTTTTTCCATTTTAGCGTTCTTCGTTCACTGCTTCTTTCTTGCATTTTGTTCTAAGTGTTTTTATCGTGTATTCTAGGTTTTGAAATTGATCTTGAATTATTCAACTTTAGGTTAATTAACTTAATTTATAAATAAATTAGTTAATAACTAAAATACCCTTCCTAAGTTGACTAGACATAGGAGGACAATTGACTTAGCCAATTCCAAAAATTGGCTAAGTGTCACGGCTTGACCAAGGCTCTAAGTTACTTAATTAGTCTAAATAAGGGACCTAGGGAATTTACCAAAATGCCCTTCCTAAGTTGACTAAACATAGGAAGATGTTGACTTTTACCGAAATTTTGAAATCAACATTGACCCTTGTTTCGGTCAACATTTTGACATTTAATTATTAATTAAATCCTCTATTTAATTAATTTAGGGACTTAGGGAAATTACCAAAACATCCCTAAGTCACTAGGACCACAACTAACAACTTTGGACAATCCTAGGTTAGGTACTAGGTTGTCCCTAAGTTAGTTAGGTTAGTTAGGTGTCACCCGACTAGGTCTTAGGTTGTCGGGTCCATTGGCTGGTCATTTTTGATTGATCCTAGGTTAGTTATCTAGTTGATTAACTTAGTTAGGGTGTTGACTTGGTTATTAAACCCGGCCCCACACGGACAGACCCATGCACGCATGTCTTGCCTAACCTCCCTAACCAAATTCGGTTAGGGTGGTTCTGTGGTCCCCCTTGGCCGACTCCTTCACGTGTGATGACCATGTGCTTGCACATGGGTTTGTTGCACTTCCCTAACCAATTTATCTTGATGGCTCATTTTGGAATGTTTACTTATTGTCCCAATGACACGCACCATGTCCTTAGGCACTGCTTAATTTACATGATAATTTTAAATTGTCATGTCCTATGGTATCTAGGCTTGACACTTTGATACCTCATACCTTTTGTGAGTTGGACGACATATATTTTATTAGCTTAGGGTCTTCATTGCAAGTACATTTCATAAACATCAATCTTGGATGTGTATGACAACCGAAAAAGTATAATTCATATTCGTATATGGAAAATTAGCTAATATCCCTTAGCCAATTTTTCTATACTATGCCAAATATTTCTCAATATTGGTCATTGGGGTGCCTATGTACCCCTACTAGGCTATCCTAAGGGCATACTGGACTCTCCATTAGACGAATGATTTTCCAGAACGTTACATTATCCTCCCCTAGGAACATTCGTCCCCGAATGACACTTACACATCATTTAAACAAAGAGGGTGATTTTCAAAAGTTACTTTATCATGCTTAAACTTTTCTCTTTCGTGAATATCTGATTCACATTTATTTGGATGATGCATAACATTAAAGCTTATCTAAAGCCTCATATTTGAGATTGAGGAATTTCCTTCTTAATCACGCTTAACTTAATGCACATCACAACTCATGCAATACAAAAATCATGTCTATGCTACACAAAAAGAGCAACATGAAATGCAAACATGACTTAACTTTAACTCACATAGTGTTATTATAGGACATAAGATTAGTGGCCTATCACACCTAATCGACTGAAGCACATATACGAAGAGTTTTCTTAAACATAAACCAGACTTAGGAAGAGAATATCTAACCTTAAGAACTGAACAAATGAGGGTAGCGAGATCTCATGTCGGCCTCGGCATCCCACGTTGCTCCCTCAACAAGATGGTTCCGCCACAGGATCTTCACGGTGGAAACCTTTTTGTTCCTCAGTCGCTTCACTTGGCGATCTAAAATTTCGACTGGACCTCTTCATAAGAAACGTTCTCATCAACTCCTAACCCCTGAACAGGCAGGATTGATGTTGGATCACCTAGACATTTCTTAAGAATAGAAACGTGAAATACTGGATGAACTAAAGCCAAGTCTTGAGGTAATTTCAGCTCGTATGCAACGTTTCCCACTCGCTGCAAGATCTCATAAGGACCTATATAGCTCGGACTAAACTTACCTTTCTTACGAAACCTCATCATCCCTTCATGGGTGATATCTTCAGGTAGACTTGATCACCCACCTCAAACTCTAGAGGTCTCTTTCGGTTATCTGCAAAGGATTTCTAACGACTATAAGCAACAAACAATCTATCCCTAATCATCTTCACCTTCTCCACAGCCTCATGCACGATCTTGGGACCAAGGATGGCCGATTCTCCTACTTCAAACCAGCCAATCAGAGACCTACATCTCAGGCCATACAAAGATTCAAAAGGTGCCATTCCAATACTGGAATGGTAGCTATTATTGTAAGAGAACTCTATCAGCGACAAGTGATCATCCCAACTCACCTTGAAGTCAATAACACATGCTCTCAACATGTCTTCAAGAGTCTGGATGGTACGCTCTGCTTGTCCATCTGTCTGCAAATGGAAAGCAGTACTAAGCTTCACCTGTGAACTCAAACTTTTCTGGAAAGATTTCCAAAAATGAGAAGTGAATTGAGCACCTCTGTACGAGATAATAGATAGGGGAATCCCATGCCATCTCACTATCTCATCTATATAAATCTTGGCATAGTCTTCGGCCTTGAAGGTATACTTCACAGGTATGAAGTGAGAGGACTTGGTCATTCTGTCAACAATAACCCAAATGGAATCATGTAGTTTCCTAGTCTTTGGTAGATCAACCACAAAATCCATGTTGATATCCTCCCACTTCCACGTTGGTATCTCAATCGTCTGAGTGAGACCCAGGCTTAAGGTGTTTGGCCTTAACCTATTGGTAGTTCGGACACTCCTCCACGAACATAGAGATATCTCTCTTCATGCCTTCCCACCAATAGACCTCTTTAAGGTCTTGGTACATTTTGGTGGCACCAAGATGGATGGAATATCAAGAACCATGAGCTTCTGCCAAAATACTTGACCTCAGATCATTCACATTGGGCACACATAATCTGTTTTGATATCTGAGTACGCCATCTCCACCTAACGAGAATGACTCATTCAACTTACACAATACCGAGTCTTTTAACTCCTTGAGTAGTTGATCAAGGTGTTGATTAGCTTTAACATCTACAACAAATTAGGATTCGGAACTTGAGTGAACCAAAACACCACAACTTGGTGCATCTGTAAGCCGTACACCCAATCTTGCCAATTGGTGCACCTTTTTAACCAGCTCCTTCTTCTCATGATCAATATGTGAAATGCTGCCCATACTCAGTCTGCTCAATGCATCGGCCACCACATTGGCCTTACCTCGGTGATAGTACACACTCATATCATAATCTTTGAGAAGTTCTAGCCATCTGCTCTAACGAAGATTCAACTCCCTCTGCGTGAATACATACTGAAGACTCTTGTGGTCAGTATACACATCAACATGTATACCATATAAATAATGTATCGACATCTTCAACGCTAAGACAACCGCGGCTAGTTCAAGATCGTGAGTAGGGTAGTTCGTTTCTTGGATTTTCAATTGTCTTGATGCGTGTGCAATCACCTTACCATTCTGCATGAGAACACATCCCAAACCTACTCGGGAAGCATCACAATATACCACGTACCCTTCACCACTTCTCAGCAACTTCAACACTGGGGCCGAAGTGAGTTGGTCCTTGAGTTGTTGAAAACTCTTTTCACATTTCTCGGACCACTCAAACTTCGCCTTCTTCTTTGTTAATGCGGTCAATGGCAGAACAATAGTGGAAAATCCTTCCACAAACCTGCGATAATAATTGGCTAAACCCAAAAAGCTTCAAATATCTGTAGGAGTAAGGGGTCTCGGCTAATTCTTGACCGTCTGAACCTTCTTAGGATCAATTTCAACACCTTGGTCGGTCACAACATGACCAAGAAAGGTAACTGATCTCAACCAGAATTCATATTTACTGAACTTTGCATACAACTGATGTTCCCTGAGTACTTGCAATGTCTTTCTTAAGTGTACCTCATGCTCTTCTTTAGACTTAGAGCATATGAGGATGTCATATATGAATACTATGATGAACGAATCAAGGTACTCACGGAAGACCCTATTCATAAGGTCCATAAACGCGGCTGGTGCGTTAGTGAGACCGAATGACATGACCAGAAACTCATAGTGCCCATATCTAGTATGAACAGACGTCTTAGGACGTCTTCTTGCCTCACTCTAAGCTGATGGTAGCCTAACCGAAGGTCTATCTTGGAAAAGAAACTTGAATCTTGGAGATGGTCAAACAGATCGTCGATTTTGGGAAGAGGGTACTTATTCTTTATAGTGACTTTGTTGAGTTGCCGATAATCGATGCACGTTCTAAGGGTTCCATCCTTTTTCTTTATGAACAACACTAGAGCACCCCATGGGGATATGCTCGGCTGGATGAAGCCCTTATCAAGTAGATCTTTTGACTGCAACTTCAACTCTTTGAGATCAACTAGTGCCATCCTATACGGGGAATATAAATTGGCTTGGTGTTGGTATCTAAATCAACACCAAAGTCAATCTCACGTTCAAGAGGGACTCCTGGTAAATCCTCCAGAAAGACATTTGGGAACTCATTCACTATTGACACAGAATCTATGGAAGGGATTTCTTAATCTAAGTCATTGATTTTAACTAAGTGGTATAAATACCTCTTAGCTATCATCTTATTGGCCTCTATGTTTGAAACAATTTGGCTGACTAGATTTGAACCACGCCCTTCCCATTTCAGTTCTATCTCATTTGGAAACTGAAACCACACTACCCTGTTTCGACAATCTTTTGTGGCATAACACTGGTGAATCCAATTCATACCCAATATTATGTCAAAAATGAGTATGGCTAACTCCAATAGATCAACGTGAGTGACAATATCAAGGACCTTAATTGGGAAATTTTTATACACCTTCTCAGATCTAATGCCGTCCCCTATGGAAGTACTTCTAAATGGGGATCATGCAAGATTTCAGAAAGAACATCAAATCTATGTATCAATGGAGTGACAAATGATAGAGTGTATCCTGGATCTAATAATGCATACCCAAGGAAAGTAAAGACATGCAACGTACCCATGACTACATCAACTGACCTCTCTTGCTCTTTTCTACCTTTCAGCGCATAAAACATGTTCCTTTTGGAAGGTTCGTGTAACAACCCTAAAAATGGATATGATAAGTAATACTTAATGTGACAGAATGCCTACGATAAGACCGGGTTCACACGGATTGATGTGCGTAGAACCATACCAATGAACCCTTGCTAAAGCCAAGCCAACTAACTTGGGGAGTTATTTGAGCTAGGAAAGTTTGGGTCTAGCCATGTAGGGCTCTCGAATACGCTAGGGGTAAAATGGCCTTTTTCTTGGTTAAGGGTAGAATTGCAATTACCAAATATATGTAATTAATTATTTAATTAATATGGTGGAGGGCCAATTTGGGGAGATAGGGCCGAAAATTGGCTCTTGAAGTGAAGTCTTGCTCTACCCGGGTTCGAACCTAGGTGGAAGCAATGAATTAAAGTTTTTTTTATTTAAGTTGATAAATTAATGTAATTAATTAATATTTATTATTTATTAGCTGATTAAATTAAAAGGGAAATCAGATTTTTAATATTTAATAAAGACCTTATTTGACTAAGTCCTAAACTAGACTCCTAAGCCTAAGGTAACTCTGTCTTCTCACGTCTATCTCACTTTCACGTTCGATCTCTCTTCTTTTTCACGATTCTCTCTGCCAAATAACTTCAAAAGCAGTAGGTAAACCAAAGTTCTTCACACTTGAAGAACTCACAAAGAAAATATAAGAAAACAAACGAAATCAATCACGTAGGCAAAGAGAACTTTGTCCGTCGAGTTGGTGTTGACATTGAGGGGATTTGGACGTGATCTTTGGAGACGTTTTTGGGCAGCAAGTCAAGGTTTGAACGTCAAAATAAGGTATGGGCTTTGTTCTCTCTTGTTCCCTTTCCCAAGAGACCCCTAAGGTACAGACGAATATATTCTGAAAACTAGGGTTGTTCCCCGTTGCATGTCCCTGTCACTAGTTCCCAATGATTTGTAGGTTGGGTATGTTTTCTAGTAGATATTAGGCGTGTATTGTGTTTTCGTGAAAGAATATGTTCATGAATGTGTGTTAAAAATCGTATGAATGACAACCTATGTGTTCCGAAACTATGTGCATGTGTGTGCAAAAATGTAGCAGTGACTAGGTGTTCTCGGGTTAAGGCTCAAAAATTGTGATGTTATGGTTGTTATCTTACGTGCATAAATTTATGTAAATAGTAATGTTCATATGAGTTGAAATGTGGCTGATTTGAATGATAATCTCTTGGCTAAACAAATCCATGAAAAATGCACCTAAGAAAATATTAAATGATCTAAGAATTACCCTATGAATTTACGTGTAAATGTTGATGAAAGTATGCTGAAATTGTTTTTAAAAAAATCCATATTTAAGAGGGGAATTTCGGTCAAGTTAAGGGGTTTCAAAATGTTGTGAAAAATGAATTAAAACATGTTAGGTCATGGAGGATTGAACCCGTGACCTCACCATGTTAAAAACCATGAAAATAAAGAAGCATAAAGAAATGTGGTGAAGGGGATTCGAACCATGGTCTTGGCTGGTAAATACGCTATGAAAAATAAGAAATGGGAGGAGTGGGATTCGAACCCACAACCTCTCAGACAACTTCACGAAAAATGAAAAGAAAATAAATGTGAGGCGTGGGAATCGAACCCACGACCTCTAAGCAGTAAATAAGAATTAAGAAAATGAAAAGAAAAGAAATGTGATGTGTGGGAATCGAACCCACGACCTCTAGGCAGTAAAGGAGAATTACAAGAAAAATAAGGTGAGGCTGTGGGTGTTTGATCCCACAACCTTATGGTCAACTCGAAATAGACAAGGAGAAATAAATAAAAAAATAAAAGGGGCTGTGGGGGTTCGATCCCACAACCCCTCGGCCAAGGAAGAGAAAATTCAAAGGAGAAAAATAAAAAGCAAACGTTGATGTTGGGGCTCGATCTAGGTCCCAATGTCATGTGGACCAAAAATAAAATAAATGAAAAATGTAAGTGTTGTCCAAGGGATTCGAAACCGGATTCCATTGCCCAAATTTCCGTATTGATACATAAGTCATACGTGAATTAAATATTCAAGAATAATGCTGCCTACTTAGATCCAAATCGAGATCTTGGCATACATACAAGATGCATAAGTCTTGTACCACATAATCTTAGGAAGATATGAATCACTTAAACGAACTATGAACGAAGCCTCATGGCTTATATGTATAGACCCATAAGTCTACATACGTTTAAAAATAAGTAAACCTAAGATGTACGTAATGAAATGATGTAACCCTAGAAGGGTTAAGTGAGAGTGTGAAACACACTAAATGGCCAAGTGCATTGGCATACGATGAAATGTATACTATGTAAATAAATGATGAAACCCTAGAAGGGTTAAGTAAGAATGTGAAACACACAAATGGCCAAGTGCATTGGCATATGATGAAATGAACATTCACGTAAAAAGGGGTGGGTAATTATGAAGAGCAAATGTGCTAATGTTAATGAATGTTGTGACAACATGATATGAGGCTAATGTCAAAGATGAGAACAATTTCAAATGAGCCTAAGTAAATGTTACCAAAACGTACTCACCTATGAGAGTTTAAAGTTAATGAAGAGACCTGTCTCTATGAACACTCTAATGAACGTATTGAGAATAATGTATACTTAATACTAATGATGAGATGAGAAATCATCTATTGAGCTATGATGTGCTCATACTAGAAGCCAGCTTCCATGACGTACGATTTGAATGAAATGGAACTTTATAATGAGCACCGATATACTAACTATAAGTGGTGATGCATTCTTTTGAGAAGGACAGAGGTTCATGTAACTCACATGAGATGAGACTGTCCGGCATGCTAGGTATGAGTCTCCCTATATCTCCTAGTCTTCGAACCTATACTGCCAATATAGGGATCTGGCGGGGTTCAATTCCCATGTACGCTAGCATGTTTTGGGTCACTTTGGCCGGTGATTCCACCTCTTTTCGGTGTGGGGAAGACACTGGATTTCCTGATGCTCACATGATCTATGTCGGTTAAAGTTAAAGTTCCCAATGAATAAATGAGGCAAGCCTCAAATGATGCACATAATGAAATGAATGATACCAAAGGTGTTAGGATAGGATAATCAAGAGGTGAGCTAGACTCAAGTAATGACAATAGGTTATTCTTGATCATTGCACAGCAAACCCGATGAGAATCTTAAACTACATCCTAGGTATAGCTGGTGTTTACACTAGCTTATGAATGAATGAAATGAAGTATGTATGAATGAATGAAGCAGACTCTGTGTTTGCTAAATAAGACTCCCTAGTTGAGGTCCCATATGTTGAACCCTCATTTTGGGAAGTCTAAATGTCAAGTCCATGATTCCAAGGTCTCATGGCATATGAATGAATGATATGAAAGATGTTATGTCCTATATGCAATATGATATGTGCTATGTGTAAGATGTTATGTGCTCTGTGCAATATGATAAGTATGATGATGCATGTTACTCTCATGGCACGACTTTCCTAATCAAAATTTGGAAAGCTCACTGACTTTTCTAATCCAAATTTTGAAAGCTCACTGACTTTCCTAATCCAAATTTGGAAAGATCACTAACTTTCCTAATCCCAATTTTGCAAGTCCACTGACTTGACTTTCCATAATCATATTGTTAGGAAAGAGATATTCTTACTCATGCATGTCCTTGGTGTGTGCTTGTATATACCCATACTTAGTACAAGTGTGTACTAATCCCATAAAACTCTATATTTTTAGGTGTAGGCACAGGTGGACGCTAGAGCTTACAGGTTGACGTTGCAGCTATCCGGACGTGGAGCTTTCATCTGGACTTGGTAGGCCCTCATGCTTTCGAGGATGTCTATGGTTACTATCTAGCTTAGATGTAGGCTTTAGGTAGTGGAGTATGTTCCACTAGTGTTTCATTCCATTTTTATTTCAGACATTGTATTGGTGCCATTTTGGCAATTATACATTTGATGCAGTATTGAACTATTTCTTTCAGTTGATAATCTTAATGTTAGATGGTTGATTGTGAACATTATGAATGTAAGTAGAATGACCTTTATGCATGTTAAGAAATAAAAAGTTTCAAATTTTCCGCTAAAATTAACCTAGATGAAGTAAGAATGACGTAAGTAGGCTTGTCTGCGACCTCTGAGAGGTTAACGACGCCGGTCTCGTCTGGGGTCTAGACTCCGGTCGTGACAAAGTTGGTATCAAAGAACTAGGTTAAATTCCAAAGATAATAAGTTCACATCAACCAGATTGAGTAGTTTCTAAGTCATGGTAGTGAAGTGCACCACTATCCTAGATTAGAGACTGCATAATGCATAGGAAAATTTCCCTTCTTCTGATATCATCGCGCCTTTCCTAATGTCTGATTTTCTTGGTGTTATGAGCGTGTCTAACATCAATCCTTGTTGTAATCAGAGAATGAATACTAGGAGAAACATTGGTCAGAGGAGAGGAGCAGCAGCTGCTGGGGACAATCAGGTTCCACCCCAGGCTCCAGCTGAAGGAGTGGCTATGCCGGTTAACCCTGCTGGGTTGACTGATCCGGAGGTACGGGCATCTCTAGCACAGATGGCACGGGCCATCACTATGCAGGCCCAGGCCATGACTGACCAGGTCAACCGACAGAATGTTCAGAGGGAGAACCTACTGGTTCGTAGCATGGCTGACAGGCTGAGAGATTTTACGAGGATGAATCCTCCTATTTTCACAGGGTCTACGACTTCATAGGACCCCCAGGAGTTTGTGGATGAGGTGCATAAGATTTTGGTGGCTATGGGGGCCACAAATATTGAGAAGGCTGAGCTGGCTTACTATCAGCTCAAGGATGTAGCACAGCTTTGTGCAGGATGTGGCAGGATAGCCGAACTTTGGGCGGAGTTCCGATCACTTGGGCGCTATTTAAGACAGCCTTCCTGGAGAGATTCTTCCCTAGTGAGATGAGGGAGGCCAAGGTTGAGGAGTTTATCAACCTTAAGAAGGTATCAATGACAGTTACGGAGTATTCCCTAAAGTTTGTTAATTATCCAGGTATGCTACTTCCCTTGTGTCTAACAACAGAGATGAGATAAGTAGATTCTTGACAGGGATTGCTGAGGATCTCGAGGAGGAGTGTAGGGCAGCTATGCTGCATGACAGCATGGACCTTTCAAGGCTTATGGTCCATGTCCAGCAAGTGGTGGAAAGCAGTAAGAGGAAGCACACTAGGGCAGGGAATAGGTCAAGGAAAGGTGAGCAGAATTTTTCAAGGAAGAGTAGTACTCAAATCAGTAATAAGCCCAGGTTTAAGAAAGGACTCTCCCACCAAGGGGAGTCAAGTTCATCCAAGGGTCGCTATGATAGGGATTCCGAGTCCAGAGTTAAGAGAAACAGTGAAGTAGATACACCTCAAGAGAGACCACCTTGCAAGAAGAGTGGAAAACTGCATGGAGGAGAGTGTATGATGGGCACTAACGCTTGTTACAGTTGTGGCAAACCGGGTCACATGGTGAAGGATTGTCCGAATAGGAGAAGTCAAGAACAAGGGAAGGAGAGAGTTCAGCCTAATGGTCCAAGTGAAGAGGCTCCAAGGAGGCAACGATTCTTCGCACTCAAGTCTAGGGGTGCAGGTGAAAGCACCTCTGGTGAAGTTTCGGGTGCGTAGCCTTAATTAGTCTTTCATGTATTTGACTGTGTATGGTGTTTATGCACTAGTATGAGATTAATATGTTTGAGTCATCATGTTGGTTGCTGATTTGTATGACTTATATGTTTACTTATGTTGTATGCTTTGATGAGACTAGTTTAGGAAAGAGTTCCTTAGTCTATTAATGTGAAGCTACTAGTAGGTTTCAAGGATGTGCACCATCATGTTAATATGTGAATCAGATATTCACCAATGGGGAGTATTGAATTACCTATCTATGCATGCATTCTATAGATAACTTACTTATTGTTAGTAAGGAGTAGTGTAATTCGGGAACGAATGTTCCTATGGGGGGGATAATGTAACAACCCTAAAAATGGAGATGATAAGTAATACTAATGTGTCTAAAATGCCTACGATAAGACCGGGTTCACACGGATTGATGCGCGTAGAACCAGACCTCTGAATCCTTGCTTCAGCCAAGCCAACTAACTTGGGGAAATATTTGAGCTAGGAATGGTTGGGTCCAGCCATGTAGGGCTATCGAATACGAAGATTTACTCGAATGAGTCTTTACCGAACATAAAAAGGCAAAGTCATAGTTTTGGAGGGTCTAGGGGTAAAATGGTCTTTTTACAGGCTAAGGGTAGTATCATCATTACCCAAAATATATAATTAATTATTTAATTAATAAGGTGGAGGGGCAATTTGGGGAGAGAGGGCCAAAAATTGGCTCTTGAAGTGAAGTCTTGCTCCACCCGGGTTCGAACCTAGGTGGAAGCAATGAATTAAAGTTGTTTTTATTTAAGTTAATAAATTAATGTAATTAATTAATATTTATTATTTATTAGCTTATTAAATTAAAAGGGAAATCATATTTTTAATATTTAATAAAAACCATATTTGACTAAGTCCTAAACTAGACTCCTAAGCCTAAGGTAACTCTCTCCACTCACGTCTATCTCACTTTCATGTTCAATCTCTCTTATTTTTCATGATTCTCTCTTCCAAATAACTTCAAAAACAGTAGGTAAACCAAAGTTCTTCACACTTGAAGAACTCACAACGAAAATATAAGAAAACAAACGAAATCAATCACGTAGGCAAAGAGAGGTTTGTCCGTCGAGTTGGTGTTGACATTGAGGGGATTTGGACGTGATCTTTGGAGAAGTTTTTGGGCAGAAAGTCAAGTTTTGAACGTCAAAATAAGGTATGGGTTCTCTTCTCTCTTGGTCCCTTTCCCAAGAGACCCCTAAGGTATAGACGAATCTATTCCAAAAACTAGGGTTGTTCCCCGTTGCATGTCCCTGTCACTAGCTCCCAATGATTTGTAGGTTGGGTATGTTTTCTGGTAGATATTAGGCGTGTATTGTGTATTCGTGAAAGAATATGTTCATGAATGTGTGTTAAAAATCGTATGAATGACAACCTATGTGTTCCGAAACTATGTGCATGTGTGTGCAAAAATGTAGCAGTGACTAGGTGTTCTCGGGTTAAGGCTCAAAAATTGTGATGTTATGGTTGTTATCTTACGTGCATAAATTTATGTAAATCATAATGTTCATATGAGTTGAAATGTGGCTGATTTGAATGATAATCTCTTGGCTAAACGAATCCACGAAAAATGCACCTAAGAAAATATTAAATGATCTACGACTTACCCTATGAATTTACGTATAAATGTTGATGAAAGTATGCTGAAATTGTTTTTAAAAAAATCCAGATTTAAGAGAGGAATTTCGGTCAAGTTAAGGGGTTTCAAAATGTTTTGAAAAATGAATTAAAAAAAGTGAGGTCATGGAGGATTGAACCCGTGACCTCACCATGTTAAAAACCATGAAAATAAAGAAGTAAAAAGGAATGTGGTGAAGGGGATTCGAACCATGGTCTTGGACGGAAAATAAGCTATGAAAAATAAGAAATGAGAGGAGTGGGATTCGAACCCACAACCTCTCAGACAGCTTAAGGAAAAATGTAAAGAAAAGAAATGTGAGGCGTGGGAATCGAACCCACGACCTCTAGGCAGTAAAGGAGATTTAAGAAAATAAAAAGAAAAGAAATGTGAGGCGTGGGAATCGAACCCACGACCTCTAGGCAGTAAAGGATAATTACAAGAAAAATAAAGTGAGGCTATGGGGGTTTGATCCCACAACCTCATGGTGAACTCGAAATAGACAAGGAGAAATAAATTAAAAAAATAAAAGGGGTTGTGGGGGTTTGATCCCACAACCCCTCGGCCAAGGAAGAGAAAATTCAAAGGAGAAAAATAAAAAGGAAATGTTGATGTTGGGGCTCGATCTAGTGTCCCAATGTCATGTGGACCAAAAATAAAATAAATGAAAAATGTAACTGTTGTCCAAGAGATTCGAAACCGGGTTCCGTTGTCCAAATTTCCGTATTGATACATAAGTCATACGTGAATTAAATATTCAAGAATAATGCTACCTACCTAGATCGAAATCGATATCTTGGCATACATACAACATGCCTAAGTCTTGTACCACATAATCTTAGGAAGATATGAATCACTTAAACGAACTATGAATGAAGGCTCATGGCTTGTATGTATAGACCCATAAGTCTAACATACGTTTAAAAATAAGTGAACCTAAGATGTACGTAATGAAATGATGTAACCCTAGAAGGGTTAAGTGAGAGTTTGAAACACACTAAATGGCCAAGTTCTTTGGCATACAATGAAATGAATGTTATGTAACAAAATGATGAAACCCTAGAAGGGTTAAGTAAGAATGTGAAACACACAAATGGCCAAGTGCATTGGCATATGATGAAATGAACATTCAAGTAAAAAGGAGTGAGTAATTATGAAGAGCAAATGTGCTAATGTTAATGAATGTGGTGACAACATGATATGAGGCTAATGTAAAAGATGAGAACAATCCCCAATGAGCCTAAGTAAATGTTACCAAAACGTACTCACCTATGAGAGTGTAAAGTTAATGAAGAGACCAGTCTCTATTAACACACTAATGAAAGTATTGAGAATAATGTATACTTATTACTAATGATGAGATGAGAAATCATCTATTGAGCTATGATGTCCTCATACTAGAAGCCAGCTTCCATGACGTATGGGTTGAATGAAATGGAACTTTATACTGAGCACCGATAGACTAGCTATGAGCGGTGATGCCTTCTTTTGGGAAGGGCGGAGGTTCACGTAACTCTAATGAGATGAGACTCTCCGGCATGTCGGGTATGGGTCTCCCTATATCTCCTAGTCTTCGAACCTATACTGACTATATAGGGTTCAATTCCCATGTACTCTAGCATGTTTTGGGTCACTTTGGCCGGTGATTCCACCTCTTTTCGGTGTGGGGGAGACACTGGATTTCATGATGCTCACATGATATATGTTGGTTAAAGTTAAAGTTCCCAATGAATGAATGAGGCCAGCCTCAAATGATGCACATAATGAAATAAACGATACCAAAGGTGTTATGATAGGATAATCAAGAGGTGAGCTAGACTCAAGTAATGACACTAGGTTATTCTTGATCATTGCACAGCAAACCCGATGAGAATCTTAAACTACATCCTAGGTATAGCTAATGTTTACACTAGCTTATGAATGAATGAAATGAAGTATTATGAATGAATGAAGCAGACTCTGTGTTTGCTAAATAAGACTCCCTAGTTGAGGTCCCATATGTTGAGCCCTCATTTTGGGAAGTCTAAATGTCAAGTCCATGATTCCAAGGTCTCATGGCATATGAATGAATGATATGAAAGATGTTATGTGCTATATGCAACATGATATGTTCTATGTGTAAGATGTTATGTGTTGTGTGCAATATGATAAGTATGATGATACATGGTACTCTCATGGCATGACTTTCCTAATCCAAATTTGGAAAGCTCACTGACTTTCCTAATCCAAATTTTGAAAGCTCACTGACTTTCCTAATCCAAATTTGGAAAGCTCACTAACTTTCCTAATCCCAATTTGGCAAGTCCACTGACTTGACTTTCCATAATTATGTTGTTAAGAAAGAGATATTCTTACTCATGCATGTCCTTGGTGTGTGCTTGCATATACCCATACTTAGTACAAGGGTTTACTAATCCCATACAACTCTATATTTTTAGGTGTAGGCACAGGTGGACGCTAGAGCTTACAGGTTGACGTTGCAGCTATCCGGACGTGGAGCTTTCATCCGGACTTGGAAGGCCCTCATGCTTTCGAGGATGTCTACCATTACTATCTAGCTTAGATGTAGGCGTTAGCTAGTGGAGTATGTTCCACTAGTGTTTCTTTCCATTTTTAATTCACACATTGTATTGGTGCCATTTTGGCAATTATACATTTGATGCAGTATTGAACTATTTCTTTCAGTTGATAATCTTAATGTTAGATGGTTAATTGTGAACATTATGAATGTAAGTAGAATGACCTTTACACAGGTTAAGAAACAAAAAGTTTCAACATTTTCTCTAAAATTAACCTAGATGAAGTAAGAATGACGTAAGTAGGCTTGTCTGCGACCTTTGAGAGGTCAACGACGCCGGTCTCGTCTGGAGTCTAGACTCCGGTAGTGACAGTTCGGCTGCAAAATTTGCATTCGGCCGAGGCTGAACGTTTAGATGGATTATTCACTTGAGGACAGTCTATGACCATGTGTCCACTCTTGGCGAACCCGAAGCAGGTGTTAGTACCTACCAAACATTCACCTCCATGTGAACGCCCACACTTACCACAAGGCCTGTTGGTTCGCTGGACATTACGGTCATTGCCCTTTTTGGGGCCAAACTTATTCACCTTCACTCTTGAGTTACTTGAAGGAGAGAAGTTACCTGAGTGCCTCTTGAACTTAGGACTATTTTGGACTCCAAATAAGCCCCTACACGAGCTCGAACTAGGCTGGTCCGTGGCCCTAGGCTTCTTGCCTTCGTGAATCTTTCTCTAACGGTGACTCTTTTCCACTTATTGAGCATGCACCATCAATATGCTCAGATCCATATTGTCATGCAGCATGGCTTCCCGACAATCCTCTACCAGATCCTCATATACGCGAGTGACGAATGTGCTCATCTCATCCCTGCTATTTGCCACCGGAGAAGAAGCATACTTTGACAATTTCACAAATTTCAAGGAATACTCCTTGACAGACATACCTCCTTGTCTCAGGTTGATGAACTCTTCAACCTTTGCTTCTCTCTGCTCCCTTGGGAAGAACCTTTCCAGAAAGTCAATCTTGAGAACATCCCAAGTGATGGGAACAACTCCTCTAGCTCGGCCAT
This sequence comes from Solanum sitiens, assembly GCA_016801875.1. NCBI lineage: Eukaryota > Viridiplantae > Streptophyta > Magnoliopsida > Solanales > Solanaceae > Solanum > Solanum sitiens. The sequence continues at coordinate 2,240,499 of JABWTJ010000158.1, read as the reverse complement.
CAGCCCAAATCCTATACCAAACCTGTGCCACATCCTTGAGTTTATACGCAGTAAACACAACCTTTGCCTCCTCATCAACTCCCATGGCACATAGAATCTTGTAAACCTTGTCTACAAACTCTTGAGGATCTTCGCTGGCCTTGGACCCGTAGTACACTGGGAATTCATTCTGGTGAAGTCCCTCAGCCTGCTAGCCATGGTACTAGCATGCGGGTTCTCTCTGGGAGCACCCTCTCTCGCGGCTTGAGCCGTGATTGCTTGAGCCTGAGTCATGATGGCCTGTGCCATCTACAGCAACGCATTCCTTACTTCACCATCCGTCAACCCATTTGGGTTAATAGGCACTTGTTCAGTAGTAGTTGGGGCTTGAGAAGGATCTTGATTACCTTCTGCAACTGCTTCCTTATCTCTTCTCACGGCATTCCTCCTTGTGTTCATTTTCTACACGTATACATAAGAAGAGAGTTAGATCCTCAAAATGACATAAAATATCACAGCCCTACATGGCACAATAAAGAATAGAAGAAGGGAGAATTTCCTATCATCGCGTAGTCTCTAAGTTATGATTGTGGTGCGCTTCACAACCATAATGTAGAAACTACGTAACGTGATTGTGTTGAGCTTTAGATCCTAGGTAATTTAACATCATGCTCTGCTACCATTTTTCTAACGACCCGAATTCTTGAATCCGAATCGCCATCGGCGTTGTTGACCTCTCAGAGGTCGCAGACAAGCCTCATCTTGTATTCATCACATTCATCTAGTTAAATTTGCGGAAAATTTAAAACTTTTTATGTGTATGAAGTTTACTTAGACTTCATATAGTCATTACATATTAAACGTGATATACTACTCAACATCAATAGACAACCATCTAACATGAAGAATCAATTCAAAACTCAAAGTAAATATATCGTAAATAGTTGCCAAACACGGCCTTACATCAAAAGGTTCAAAATGAAATAGGAAAGAAACACTAGGGACAACATCCACTAGCTATGACTATATCTGAAGCTGGACTAATGCTTGTTGCATCCTCGAAATCAAGTGGACCTACCAAATGGTCTGGAGAAACGCTAAAGTCCAAACCGCTGCAAGTATCGTCAATCTGCTCTCTGACCTACACCTATAAAAATAGTAAATAGTAGGGGGTTAGTACACCACTTTTACTAAGCATGGGTGTATGCACACATACACATAAAGCTATGCATGATCAATGAAAGCTCTTCCTAAGCAACATGCCATTTCTCGAAAGTCTAGTCATTAGACTTTCCTAATTCGTTATTTGTTAATTGTGATATGAATACGATGTATTTTAATGCATTCAAAGCACACAAGTCATTTTCTATATGATTACAAGACATTAGTATCATCAACATAATTTTAGAACAACTCGAGCGAAGATTTGAATTTTTGATCATCCAAACCCGAGAGCCCCTTTTTCCACACTTAGTTTTATTTTCAGTCTTTATCTTCTTCTAGTTGTGTAGTTCAATAATTCCTTTAGTCCTATGTTTTACAAGTGCAATGATTAATTGTAGTCTCATACCCACAATGAATCAATGTAAGTAATCCAAGGACTAAGGAATTATTTCACCACTTTATAGTGAGTCATTCTTTACAATGTACATTCCTTACGTTTCATAAGCCAAACTATATTGATCATGCCATTTATTCATTACTTTCATCTTAGGGAAGTTATGAGGTATTTAATTAACATTACTTTCTACTTTCCTTTATTGGCATCATATAAGAAGTCATTATTAGCCAATCTTATTTGGCTTTGCCCTTTATTTGCTGAAACTTCATGAGTGTAATATTGGCACTTGACATTCTTAACCTCTTCATCATTGCTCACTTTGAACATACGTTCCATCATCATCATCATTCTCACTTTCATAGTGACATCATTAGGAATAAGATCATGCGAGCTTAACATGAAATCTAGTGTCTCCCCCACACTGAAAAGAGGTGATTCACCGGTTAAAATGAATCTTAGACCATGTGAGATCCTCATGGAATCCCGTATCTGCCCCACATATGGAAAGGGGTGATCCCCGGCTAAGGTGGATCCATCTCAAGTGTTCACTCCACACCTAAAAGGAGTGGCTCACGGATATAGTGAACCAAGAACATATCGTGAGCATTAACCAACATAGATCATGTGAGATAAACATGAAATCATGTGTCTACCCCACACCGAAAAGGGGTGGAATCACCGGTCAAGGTGAAACCGTACATTCCGAGCTCGCTTAGGTGGAAACCACTGGCTAGTTCCTATGTTTGCTAGACATAGTTCGAAGACTAGGGACATAATGAGACTACTTGTCCACCTCAGTGGTAGCCTCGTCTCATTAGACTTACACGTGCAAGCACATGCTCATAACTAGTATATCGGTGCTATGCTCACTTTCCTTATCTTCTTTATCTTTTAGAGTTGACTCAAGCATTATTGAAGCTTACTTCTAGATTGATATTTATTTACTCTTTTGATGACTTGTAATTCTTACTTTACATTGATGAAATGTGAATTGTTCTTACATATCATCCTTACTTTACATTGGTCAAATGTGAATTGTCCATACATATCACCCTTACTTTACATTGATGAAATGTGAATTGTCCTTACATATCATCCTTACTTTACATTGATGAAATATGAATTGTCCTTACATTTCATCCTTAGGTTTTAATGAGACTAGTCTCACACATTCTAACACCTTCATTCGTGAGTATTCTTTTAACATATTAACTTAGGTGTAAGTAAGACTTGTATCACTTTCTTTAACGCCCCATTCTGGTCACTTACTTAGTTTAGACCCCTATAATTATGTTATAACTCATGTTACTTCTTTACTTTAATGTAGTAGATTTATTTCATCGTTTATTCATGATGAGCACTTCTTTCAATGTTTTTCGAATGTTCATTGTTCATTCTTGTAGGGCATGTTGGGAGTTGTCCCAATGAATGTCATGTGGTTATGGATTCATTGATGTTACTTTAGAAGTGCTTATATTATACTTGATACTCTTACTACTCAAGAATTGACATATGATTAGTATTGGCTCAAGATTTGGGATGTTAGACTAGCAAACCATTTTTATTGGCATAAGCCAATTTTACGTATGTTCATATTTAAATTGCCATATGTATGAACCCTTAGCCAATCTTTTAATCATTTACATAAGTTCTTAACCATTAGCATATATTTGTTTTTACCAATTAGTGTTATCCAATTTATTGGAACAAGATAGCCAATTCATGCAATATATGATTTCCAAGTGGTCTTTTAAGCTAATCTTAGTTCATAACTTTAGGGTAACGGTTTGAAGACATATTGGACAGCATCATATTAACATTTGATGACTTTCACATCATCATAACGTCACAACAACAGCAAGTCAACATTCGGCCAATACACATAAATCACCTATCACAATCACGGACGTTCTTAGCATATAATCGATTCTTAGTTTTCATGATAGTATTAACTTTACGCTACAACAAGTTTATAGGTTCATTCGATACTCATCATTCAAGAACAATACATGTTAAGAATAGCCAGCACCACATACCAATAACATGATCTCTAACCTATTCAACATGGAAAGCGAAAAGGAGACTAGGGACAAGGAGTCCGACGAGAACGGGAACAACCCTAGTTTTCAAGATCTTTGAATCTTTGGAAAGAAAGTTCTCTTGGAGAAAGAATTCCAGGAGAGAAACCCATACCTTATGTTTAAATTAATCTATGAAGACCACCTCAAACGAAACGTTGAAGATACCTTGAAATCGCCTAAGAACATCTATCCCTTTTTCCGTTTTAGCGTTCTTCGTTCACTGCCTCTTTCTTGCGTTTTGTTCTAAATGTTTTTATCGTGTATTCTAGGTTTAGGAACTGATATTGAATTATTCAACTTTAGGTTAATTAACTTAATTAATAAATTAATTAGTTAATTACCAAAATACCCTTCCTAAGTTTACTAGACATAGGAGGACCATTGACTTAGCCAATTCCGAAAATTGGCTAAGTGTCACGGCTTGACCAAGAATCTTAGTTACTTAAATAGTCTACTTAATTAATTAAATAATGGACCTAGGTAATTTACCAAAACGCCCTTCCTAAGTTGACTAAACTTAGGAAGATGTTGACTTTGACCAAAATTTGGAAATCGGCATTGACCCTTGTTTCGGTCAACATTTTTACTTTTAATTAATTAATTAAATCCTTAATTTAATTAATTTAGGGACTTAGGGAAATTACCAAAACACCCCTAAGTCACTAGGACCACAACTAACAACTTTGGACCATCCTAGGTTAGGTACTGGGTTGTCCGTAAGTTACTTAGGTTAGTTAGGAGTCACCCGACTAGGTCTTAGGTTGTCGGGTCCATTGGCTTGTCATTTTTGATTGATAATAGGTTAGTTAGATAGTTGGTTAATTTAGTTAGGGTGTTGAGTTGGTTCGGAATCCCGGCCCCACACGGACGGACCCGTGCACGCATGTCTTGCCTAACCTCCCTAACTAAATTCGGTTAGGGTGGTTTCGTGGTCCCCCTTGGCCGGATCCTTCACGTGTGATGCCCATGTGCTTGCACATGGGTTTGTTGAACTTCTCTAAGAAATTTATCTTGATGGGTCATTTGGGAATGTTTACTTATTGTCCCAAGGACACTCTCCATGTCCTTGGGCACTGCTTAATTTACATGATAATTTTAAATGGTCATGTCCTATGGTATCTAGGCTTGACACTTGGATGCCTCATACCTTTTGTGAGTTGAACGACATATATTTAATTAGATTAGGGTCTTCATTGCAGGTACATTTCTTAAACATCAATCTTAGATTGTGTATGACAACCCAAAAAGTGTAATTCATATTCGTATATGGAAAGTTGGCTAATATCCCTTACCCAATTTTTCTATACTATTCCCAATATTTCTCAATATTGGTCATTGGGGTGCCTATGTACCCCTACTAGGCTATCCTAAGGGCATACTGGACTCTCCATTAGACGAATGATTTTCCAGAACGTTACATTATCCCCCCTAGGAACATTCGTCCCCGAATGACACTTACACATCATTTAAACAAAGAGGGTGATTTTCGAAAGTTACTTTATCATGCTTAAACTTTACTCTTTCGTGAATATCTGATTCACACTTATTTGGATGATGCATAACATTAAAGCTTATCTGAATCTTCATATTTGAGATTGAGGAATTTCCTTCTCAATCACACTTAACTTAATGCACATCACAACTCACGCAATATAAAAATCATGTCTATGCTACACAAAAACAGCAACATGAAATGCAAACATTACTTAATTTTAACTCACATAGTGTTAATATAGGACATACAATTAGTGGCCTATCACACCTAATCGACTAAATCACTTATGCGAAGAGTTTTCTTAAACATAAACCAGACCTGGAAGAGAATATCTAACCTTAAGAACTGAACAAATGAGGGTAGCGGGATCTCATGTCGGCCTCGGCATCCCACATTGCTCCCTCAACAAGATGGTTCCGCCACAGGACCTTCACGGTGGCAACCTCCTCGTTCCTCAGACGCTTCACTTGGCGATCTAATATTTTGACTGGACCTCTTCATAAGAAACGTTCTCATCAACTCCTAACCCCTCAACAGGTAGGATGGATGCTGGATCGCGTAGACATTTCTTAAGCATAAAAACGTGAAATACTGGATGAACTAAAGCCAAGTCTTGAGGTAATTTCAGCTCGTATGCAACGTTTCCCACTCGCTGCAAGATCTCATAAGGACCTATATACCTCGGACTCAACTTACCTTTCTCACAAAACCTCATCACCCCTTCATGGGTGATATTTTCAGGTAGACTTGATCACCCACCTCAAACTCAAGAGGTCTCTTTCGGTTATCTGCATAGGATTTTTGACGACTGTAAGCAGTGCACAATCTATCCCTAATCATCTTCACCTTCTCCACAGCCTCATGCACGATCTTGGGACAATGGATGGCCGATTCTCCTACTTCGAACCAACCAATCAGAAACCTACATCTCTGGCCATACAAAGATTCGAAAGGTGCCATTCCAATATTGGAATGGTAGCTATTATTGTAAGAGAACACTATCAGCGGCAAGTGATCTTCCCAACTCACCTTGAAGTCAATAACACATGCTCTCAACATGTCTTCAAGAGTCTGGATGGTACGCTCTGCTTGCCCATCTGTCTGTGGATGGAAAGCAGTATTAAGCTTCACCTGTGTACCGAAACTTTTCTGGAAAGATTTCCAAAAATGAGAAGTGAATTAAGCACCTCTGTCCGAGATAATGGATAGGGGAATCCCATGCCATCTCACTATCTCATCTATATAAAGCTTGGTATAGTCTTCGGCCTTGAAGGTAGACTTCACAGGTATGAAGTGAGCGGACTTGGTCATTCTGTCAACAATAACCCAAATGGAATCATGTAGTTTCCTAGTCTTTGGCATATCAACCACAAAATCCATGTTGATAGCCTCCCACTTCCACGTTGGGATCTCAATCATCTGAGTGATATCCCAGGCTTAAGGTGTTCGGCCTTAACCTATTGGCAGTTCGGACACTCCTCCACGAACTTAGAGATATATGTCTTCATGCCTTCCCACCAATAGACCTCTTTAAGGTCTTGGTACATTTTGGTGGCACCTGGATGGATGGAATATCGAGAACCATGAGCTTCTGCCAAAATACTTGACCTCAGATCATTCACATTGGGCACACATAATCTGTTTTGATATCTGAGTACGCCATCTCCACCTAACGAGAATGACTCATTCAACTTACACAATACCGAGTCTTTTAACTCCATGAGTAATTGATCAAGGTGTTGATTGGGTTTAACATCTACCACAAATGAGGATTCAGAACTTGAGTGAATCAAAACACCCCAACTTGGTGCATCTGTAAGTCGTACACCCAATCTTGCCAATTGGTGAACCTCTTTAACCAGCTCCTTCTTCTCATGATCAATATGTGAAATGCTGCCCATACTCAGTCTGCTCAATGCATCGTCCACCACATTGGCCTTACCTGGGTGATAGTACACACTCATATCATAATCCTTGAGAAGTTCTAGCCATCTCCTCTAACGAAGATTCAACTCCCTCTGCGTGAATACGTACTGAAGACTCTTGTGGTCAGTATACACATCAACATGTACACCATATAAATAATGTATCCATATCTTCAACGCAAAGACAACCGCGGCTAGTTCAAAATCGTGAGTAGGGTAGTTCTTTTCGTGGATTTTCAATTATCTTGATGCGTATGCAATCACCTTACCATTATGCATGAGAACACATCCCAAACCTACTCGTGAAGTATCACAATATACCACGTACCCCTCACCACTTCTCACCAACTTCAACACTAGGGTCGAAGTGAGTTGGTCCTTGAGTTGTTGAAAACTCTTTTCACATTTCTTGGAACACTCAAAATTCACCTTCTTCTTTGTCAATGCGATCAATGGCGCAACAATAGGGGAAAATCCTTCCACAAACCTGCGATAATAATTGTCTAAACTCAAAAAGCTTCAAATATCTGTAGGAGTAAGGGGTCTCGGCCAATTCTTCACCGTCTCAACCTTCTTAGGATCAACTTCAACACCTTGATCGGTCATAACATGACCAAGAAAGGTAACTGATTTCAACCAGAATTCACATTTACTGAACTGTGCATACATCTGATGTTCCCTGAGTACTTGCAATGTCTTTCTTAAGTGTACCTCATGCTCTTCTTTAGATTTAGAGTATATGAGGGTGTCATTTATGAATACTATGATGAACGAACCGAGGTACTCACGTAAGACCCTATTTATAAGGTCCATAAACACGGCTGGTGCATTAGTGAGACCGAATGACATGACCATAAACTCATAGTGCCCATTTCTAGTATGAAAAGACGTCTTAGGGACGTCTTCTCGCCTCACTCTAAGTTGATGGTAGCCTAAGCGTAGGTCTATATTGGAAAAGAAACTTGAACCTCTGAGTTGGTCAAACAGATCGTCGATTCTAGGAAGAGGGTACTTATTCTTTACAGTGACTTTGTTGAGTTGCCGATAATCTAGGCACGTTCTAAGGGTTCCATCCTTTTTCTTTACGAACAACACTGGAGAACACCATGGGGATATGCTTGGCTGGATGAAGCCCTTATCAAGTAGATCTTTTAACTGCAACTTCAACTCTTTGAATTCAACTAGTGCCATCCTATACGGAGGAATATAAATTGGCTTGCTGTTGGGATATAAATCAACATCAAAGTTAATCTCACGTCCAGGAGGGACTCCGGGTAAATCCTCCGGAAAGACATCTGGGAACTCATTCACTATTGACACGGAATCTATGGAAGGGATTTCTTAATCTAAGTCATTGATTCTAACTAAGTGATATAAATACCCCTTAGCTATTATCTTATTGGCCTCTATGTTTGAAACAATTTGGCCGACTAGATTTGAACCACGCCCTTCCCATTCCAGTTCTATCTCATTTGGAAATTGAAACCTCACTACCCTATTTCGACAATCTTTTGTGGCATAACACTTGTGAAGCCCATCCATACCCAAGATTATGTCAAAAACGAGTATGGCTAACTCCACTAGATCAGCGTGAGTGACTATATCAAGGATCTTAATTGGGCAATTTTTATATACCTTCTCAGCTCTAATGTTGTCCCCTATGGGAGTACTTACTAAATGGGGATCACGCAAGATTTCAGGAAGCACATCAAATCTACCATGTATCAATTGAGGGACAAATGATAGAGTGGATCCTGGATCTAATAATGCATACACAGGGAAAGTAAAGACATGCAACGTACCCGTGACTACATCAACTGACCTCTCTTGCTCTTTTCTACCTTTCAGCGCATAAAACATGTTCCTCTTGGGAGGTTCGGCTGCAGCATTTGCATTCGGCCGAGGCTGAACGTTTCCCTTGGCTGGATTATTCAATTGAGGATAGTCTATGACCATGTGTCCACTCTTGCCGCACCCGAAGCAGGTGTTAGTACCTACAAAACATTAACCTCCATGTGAACGCCCACACTTACCACAAAGCATGTTGGTTCGCTGGACATTACGGTCATTGCCCTTTCTGGGGCCAAACTTATTCACCTTCACTCTTGAGTTACTTGAAGGAGAGAAGTTACCTGAGTGCCTCTTGAACTTAGGCCTATTTTGGACTCCAAATGATCCCCTACCCGAGCTCGAACTAGGATGGTCCGTGGCCCTAGGCTTCTTGCCTTCATGAATCTTTCTATTACGGCGACTCTTCTCCACTTGTTAAGCATGCACCATTAGTTTGCCCAGATCCATATTGTCATGCAGCATGGATTCCCGACAATCCTCTACCAGATCCTCAGATACGCCAGTGACAAATGTGCTTATCTCATCCATGCTATTTGCCACCAGAGAAGAAGCATACTTTTATAATTTCACAAATTTCAAGGAATACTCCTTGACAGACATACCTCTTTGTCTCAGGTTGATGAACTCTTCAACCTTTGCTTCTCTCTGCTCCCTTGGGAAGAACCTTTCCAGAAAGTAAGTCTTGAGAACATCCCAAGTGATGGGAACAGCTCCTCTAGCTCGACCATCAGCCCACATCCGATACCAAACATGTGCCACATCCTTGAGTTGATACACATCAAACACAGCCGTTGCCTCTTCATCAACTCCCATGGCATACAGAATCTTGTAAACCTCATCTACAAACTCTTGAGGATCCTCGCTGGCCTTGGACCCGTAGTACACTGGGGGATTCATTCTGGTGAAGCCCTCAGCCTGCTAGCTATGGAACTAGCATGCGGGTTCTCTCTAGGAGCACCCTCTCTCGCGGCTTGAGACGTGATGGCTTGCTCCTGAGTCGTGATGGCATGTGCCATCTACAGCAACGCATTCCTTACTTCACCATCCGTCAACCCATTTGGGTTAATAGGCACTTGTTCAGCAGCAGTTGGGGCTTGAGGAGGAGCTTGATTACCTTCCGCAGCTGCTTCCTCAACTCTTCTCATGGCATTTCTCCTTGTGTTCATTTTCTACACGTATACACAAGAAGAGAGTTAGATCCTCAAAATGACATAAAATGTCAGAACTCTACATGATACGATAAAGAATAGAAGAAGGGAGAATTTCCTATCATCGCGTAGTCTCTAAGTCATGATTGTGGCGCGCTTCACAACCATAAGCTAGAAACTACGTAACGTGGTTGTGTTGAGCTTTAGATCCTAGGTAATTTAACATCATGCTCTGATACCAAGTTTCTGACGACCCTAATTCTTGAATCCAAATCGCCACCGGCGTCGTTGACCTCTCTGAGGTCGCAGACAAGCCTCATCTTGTATTCATCACATTCATCTAGTTAAATTTGCGGAAAATTTAAAACTTCTTATATGTATGAAGTTTACTTAGAATTCATATAGTCATTACATATTAAACATGATATACTAATCTCAACATCAATAGACAACCATCTAACATGAAGAATCAATTCAAAACTCAAAGTAAATATATCGTAAATAGTTGCCAAACACGGCCTTACATCAAAAGGTTCGAAATGAAATAGAAAAGGAACGCTATGGACAACATCCACTAGCTATGACTATATCTAAGGCTGGACTAATGCTTATAGCATCCTCGAAATCAAGTGGACCTACCAAATGATCTGGAAAAACGCTGAAGTCCAAACCGCTGCAAGTGTCGTCAATCTGCTCTCTGACCTACACCAATAAAAATAGTAAATAGTAGGGGGTTAGTACACCACTTTTACTAAGTATGGGTGTATGCACACATACACATAAAGCTATGCATGATCAATGAAAGCTCTTCCTAAGCAACATGCCACTTCTGGAAAGTCTAGTCATTAGACTTTCCTAATTCATTATTTGTGAATTGTGATATGAATACGATGTATTTTAATGCATTCAAAGCCCACAACTCATTTTCTATAAGATTACAAGACATTAGTGTCATCAACATAATTTTAGAACAACTCGAGCGAAGATTTGAATTTTTGATCCTCCAAACTCGAGAGCCCTTTTTTCCACACTTAGTTTTATTTTCAGTCTTTTTCTTCTTCTTGTTGTGTAGTTCAATAATTCCTTTAGTCCTACGTTTTACTTACAAGTGCAATGATTAATTATAGTCCCATACCCATAATGAATCGATGTAAGTAATCTAAGGACTAAGGAATTATTTCACCACTTTATAGTGAGTCATTCTTTACACTGTACATTCCTTACGTTTCATAAGCCAAACTATATTGATCATGCCATTTATTCATTACTTTCATCTTAGGGAAGTTATGAGGTACTTAATTAACATTACTTTCTACTTCCCTTTATTGGCATCATATAAGAAGTCATTATTAGCCAATCTTATTTGGGTTTGCCCATTATTTGCTGAAACTTCATGAGTGTAATATTGGCACTTGACATTCTTAACCTCTTCATCATTGCTCACTTTAAACATACGTTCCATCATCATCATCATTCTCACTTTCATAGGGACATCATTAGGAATAATATCATGCGAGCTTAACATGAAATCCAGTGTCTCCCCCACACTGAAAAGAGGTGATTCACCGGTTAAAATGAATCTTAGACCATGTGAGCTACTCATGGAATCACGTGTCTGCCCCATATATGGAAAGGGGTGATCCCCGGCTAAGGCGGATCCATCTCAAGAAGGAGTGGCTCACTGATATAGTGAACCAAGAACATATCGTGAGCATTAACCGACATAGATCATGTGAGATAAACATAAAATCATGTGTCTGCCCTACACCGAAAAGGGGTGAAATCACCGGTGAAGGTGAAACCGTACATGCCTAGCTCGCTTAGGTGGAAACCAGTGGCTAGTTCCTATGTTTGCTAGACATAGTTCGAAGACTAAGGACGTAATGAGACTACTTGTCCACCTCGGTGGTAGCCTCGTCTTATGAGACTTACACGTGCAAGCACATGCTCATAACTAGTATATCGGTGCTATGCTCACTTTCTTTATCTTCTTTATCTTTTAGAGTTGTCTCAAGCAATATGGAAGCTTACTTCTAGATTGATATTTATTTACACTTTTGATGACTTGTAATTCTTACTTTACATTGATGAAATGTGAATTGTTCTTACATATCATCCTTACTTTACATTGGTGAAATGTGAATTGTCCTTACATATCACCCTTACTTTACATTGATGAAATGTGAATTGTTCTTACATATCATCCTTACTTTACATTGATGAAATATGAATTGTCCTTACATTTTATCCTTAGGTTTTAATGAGACTAGTCTCACACAATCTAACACCTTCATTCGTGGGTATTCTTTTAACATATTAGCTTAGGTGTAAGTAAGACTTGTATCACTTCCTTTAACACCCCATTCTGGTCACTTACTTAGTTTAGACCCCTTTAATTATGTTATAACTCATGTTACTTCTTTAATTTAATGTAGTAGATTTATTTCATCGTTTATTGATGATGAGCACTTCTTTCAATGAGTTCCGTATGTTCATTGTTCATTCTTGTAGGGCATGTTGGGAGTTGTCCCAATGAATGTCATGTGGTTATGGATTCATTGATGTTACTTTAGAAGTGCTTATAATATACTTGATACTCTTACTACACAAGAATTGACATATGATTAGTATTGGCTCAAGATTTGAGATGTTAGACTAGCAAACCATTTTTATTGGCATAAGCCAATTTTACGTATGTTCATATTTAAATTTCCAAATGTATGAACCCTTAGCAAATATTTTAATGATTTACATAAGTTCCTAACCATTAGCATCTATTCGTTTTGACCAAATAGTGTTAGCCAATTTTATTGGAACCAGATAGCCAATTCATGCAATATATGATTTCCAAGTGGTCTTTTAAGCTAATCTTAGTTCATAACTTTAGGGTAACGTTTTGAAGACATATTGGACAGCATCATATTAACATTTGATGACTTTCACATCTTCATAATGTCACAACAACAGCAAGTCAACATTTGTCCAAGACACATAAATCACCTCACACAATCATGGACGTTCTTAGCATATCATCGATTCTTAGTTTTCATGATAGTATTAACTTTACGGTACAACAAGTTGATAGGTTCATTCGATACTCATCATTCAAGAACAATACATGTTAAGAACATCCAGCACCACATACCAACAACATTATCTCTAACCTATTCAACATGGAAAGTAAAAAGGAGACTAGGGACAACGAGACCGACGAGAACGGGAACAACCCTAGTTTTCAAGATCTTTGAATCGTTGGAAAGAAAGTTCTCTTGGAGAAATAAGTCGATGGAGAAACCCATACCTTATGTAGAAATTAATCTATGAAGATCACCTCGAACGAAACCTTGAAGATACCTTGAAATCGCCTATGAACGTCTATGCACTTTTTCTGTTTTAGCGTTCTTCGTTCACTGTCTCTTTCTTGCATTTTGTTCTAAGTGTTTTTATCGTGTATTCTAGGTTTAGGAACAGATCTTGAATTATTCAACTTTAGGTTAATTAACTTCATTAATAAATTAATTAGTTAATTACTAAAATATCCTTCCTAAGTTGACTAGACATAGGAGGACCATTGACTTAGCCAATACCGAAAATTGGCTAAGTGTCACGGCTTAACCAAGACTCTTAGTTACTTAATTAGTCTACTTAATTAATTAAATAAGGGACCTAGGGAATTCACCAAAACGCCCTTCCGAAGTTGACTAAACATAGGAATATGTTGACTCTAACAAAAATTTGGAAATCGGCATTGACCCTTGTTTCGGTCAACATTTTGACTTTTAATTAATTAATTAAATCCTCAATTTAATTAATTTAGGGACTTAGGGAAATTAACAAAACACCCCTAAGTCACTAGGACCACAACTAACAACTTTGGACCATCCTAGGTTAGGTACTGGGTTGTCCCTAAGTTAGTTAGGTTAGTTAGGTGTCACCCGACTAGGTCTTAGGTTGTCAGGTCCATTGGCTGGTCATTTTTTTATTGATCATAGGTTAGTTAAATAGTTGGTTAAGTTAGTGATGGTGTTGAGTTGGTTAGGAATCACGGCCCCACATGGACAGACCTGTGCGCGCGTGTCTTGCCTAACCGCCCTAACCGAATTCGGTTAGGGTGGTTGCATGGTCCCCCTTGGCCGGATCCTTCACGTGTGATGCCCATGTGCTTGCACATGCGTTTGTTCCACTTCCCTAACTATTTTATCTTGATGGCTCATTTGGGAATGTTTACTTATTGTCCCAAGGACCCTCACTATGTCCTTGGGCACTGCTTAATTTACATGGTCATTTTAAATGGTCATGTTCTATGGTATCTAGGCTTGACACTTGGATGCCTCATACCTTTTGTGAGTTGGATGACATATATTTTATTAGCTTAGGGTCTTCATTGCAGGTACATTTCTTAAACATCAATCTTGGATTCGGTATGACAACCCAAAAAGTATAATTCATATTCGTATATGGAAAATTCGCTAATATCCCTTAGCCAATTTTTCTATACTATGCCCAATATTTCTCAATATTGGGCATTGGGGTGCCTATGTACCCCTACTAGGCTATCCTAATGGCATATTGGACTCTCCATTAGACGAATGATTTTCCGGAATGTTACATTTGTATAGACTTGATCTTAGGTGTGATGATAGTATGCTTGTCTTGGTAAAGTTTTGTATCTCATATTGTCATAAGTGTTGCATTTTTGGAATGTTGAAGCATATTCACTGTAAATGCTAGGCAACTTACTGTAATCTTTTTGGGAAAGCAACTAAATTGTTCTTTGATTGAAAGTTCTTAAAATGTGTATAGAATTGATGCATATGATCATGATAATGAATGTAAAAAGGGGATTTTCTATTTGGAATAAATAATGAGAGTCTTATGGCATGATTAGTCGTAGATTTGATTCTAACTTCTTATTGTGTTGTGAGTCTCCTTGTTGTCTTCCCCTAATGAGATATGACCTTGGTGTCTATTGTATTGTATGAAAACCTTATGTGTTTGAATGAGATGACCTAACTTGTTAATTGTGGATAAATTACCTAGGTGATAAGGTTTACAATACCTTGGTCTTCCTATGTTAACTTACTGTAAATCCTTCTAAAGTTGTAATCACTTTTATGTGATGAAAAATGAAGGTTGTTATGTTAAGATCCTCTTATGTTTGGGTTAAGTTGCTCTTAAATAGGTTTACCCTAAGTGGGGGATGGTGATGGAGTAGTAAGGTTGTAGATATTTTCTACCATTGACCTTTTATTTTGGCTTGAACTTGAATCTTATGAGTTCTTAGTAAGCTTTATCATGAATAGAGTTTTTCATAAAGTATGAATTGCATGACCTTTATATGTTTGGTATGTATTGATTGACATTACCTTAAAGATATTGTACATTTCCAAAGTGCATGAAGGAAAATTTTGATAAATATTCATGTTTTCTCATGTTGATTTGCATCTTGATATCATAGTTGTGCATTTGACTTCATGAGGTAAGATAAGAAACATGGCAATACTCACATGTGAGGTGTAATGTTTAGCATTAAAATGAAAAGTTGAGTCTGCAACAGTAAAAGTGTACAGTCTCTTGAAAGTTATGTGACTTGTATGGTTTGGGAAGCATTAATGTAGGATCATTTTTTAAATGAGAAAGCATGTTTTAGCTAATGTTCATGTGTTCACCAGTAACTTGCATTTTCTTTTCCGTATGATGCTTAATGTGAAGGTGAGTACTATGCAAGAATTTGAATTTTTGTAAAATGGCTTCCTATTTGTTGTGTTGTATTTTGTGAGACTTGCCATTTGGAATTCACTAGGAAGAATACATGCTCATGTCTTGGTTTGAAAAGTTGAGAATTCTCATTTTATGAAGAATTGACCTTGTACCTTGTTAACATGTGGACTCATGATACATGTAAGTGTGTTGAGGAGAAGGACATTACTCCATGGACACCACTAAGCATGGTATGGCTGAGTATGACCTTCATCGAACTAGGTCTAACTAATAAAGATCCTTGTTGATTCAATTAACACAAGACAATGTGCATTGAAGTAGGAATGCTTAAATGACTTTTTGAGTATATGTTGTAAGCTGTCTATGAGTGGCCTTGAGATATTATGTCTCAAAGAATTAAAGTGTAATGACCATGTTATGATTAGGAGAAGTATGTTCCTCCAATGAACATGATAAGAGCCTTTTGATTGATGTATTAAAGAGTGAGTGAATTGAAGTTCTGTTTGCTTGTGTGCATTGAGTGCTAAATGATATGAAGTTGTATTCCTTTTAAATTTTGGTACATTAATTTCTATGTGATGATGTTATGAGTAAAATGACCTGCTCTATGATGCTTTGAATTCCTAGTTGTTGTTAAAGTGTTCTAAGTGTCATTCGAGGATGAATTTTCCCAAGTGGGGGATATTGTAAGACCCCACAATGAGATAAGGTGTCTAGAGACTAACATGTTCGTCTTAAGGTTCTAAGGTACTAAAATGACTAATAATATGATTTGTAGGCAGTGTGTAAAGTTGGAGGTGATTTTGAAGTCAAACTTCAAGGGTCGACCAAAACGTTCCACGACTAGTCACCTATGTGCCCCATGTGTCTATGCATGCTTATATTTTTTTGAATTAATTTAATAAGTATTTAATTGTTTATACTGATTTTTAATGGTATTATATTAAGTTTCGAGAAGTTTGGAGGTCAAACGACCAAGAACGTCCAAGGTGTTCGAAAGATAGCCCTTAAGACGTTCAACGTGTCTCTTGATGGGGCTTGGCCTTTTTGTACGAGTTACAGGTGGTTGTTTTAGGTGAAACTTTTGTGGAATGTCCACAACCTTTTAAGGGTTGTATTTAGGTTGGAAACTTCAGCGTACAACCTATAAATGTCTCCACAAAAGGTCCCATAAGAAGGACCATAGGCCGGTCGAGACACTGCCTGGGCAGTGTCAATTGACGGACCAAACGACGGCCGGTTGATCAACCAACGGCCCGTTCGTCAGGTCTCGTCGATTGTAAATTACCTTGGACAGGTCTCAAGCAAAATATTGGCTAAGTACCAATCGACGGAAGACTAGTCACGGTCTGTTGACTGACCTACGGCCAGGAAGTGCCTCCGTCGATGCTTGTCTCTCAACTACTGCCTGCGACTGTTTTAATTAAGGGGTGAATGTGAAATTCACCCCACATCCTAACCTTACTCTAATGGGTTAATTTAGATGATTTTGGGTGTAATAAGCTATCTAAAACGTGAACTACCCATTCCCAAAATCTCCTCACACATAAGAAACCTTCCCTCCAAAAATGTTCTCTCTAAAACCACCATTGTTGGTGAAGCTCAAGAACTGCTTGGATCTCAGATTCCTATGGGTGATTCTTAAAGTTTTAGAGGTCTTCATGTAGATAAAGGTATGGTGATCTTCATCTCTAATTATCTTTTCATCTAGAGAACAATTCTCAAAGATTGCAAAGAAGAAAAGTATGATCAAACAATGTCTTCTTCATCTGCCATGGGTTCTTTCTAAAAAGGTTTTGAACGATTGAATCATGATTAATTGAAGTTAATACAGTGGTTTTAAAGTGAATTTTACTCCAATTTCATGATGAACCCATGCTCCTTCACTAAAATGATTTAGCCATGCATGGGCTTTGTGATCTTTAATAGGTATCGATTGAATTATGATTCTATTACGTTGAAGTGATTGTATATACTGTTATTTACAATAATTTATGTTGAATTGTTGTTGAAGGATCCATGAGGATCAATGTATGAATATTTGAAAATGTTTAGCCTAGTTTCCACAATTCACTGCAACATTGGCTACTAATTGAATTAATGTGGATTTCGATCATGTTAGGTTCGTTGTATATTCTGTTTTATGTTATGTATCATGATTGAATTATGAATACGAATCTTGTATGATTGAAGTAAAGATGGCTTATGTGAATTGACCTAGTCTCCTAGCCTATCAATTTATAATATTATGTATATGATGATATCTTGAATTGTGGATAGATGAAGCATGATTCCTTTGATGTAGCGATATATCTAGCTGCTGCCTAGCATGTACATTATTGTTAAAATATGATTGATGATCAAAGTCTTAGAGAATTAATAGGGTTGGCTAATTCCTTCTCTATACTCTAGCAAAATTGACAAGTCTAATGCCTATGTTGTAGCTCAATCTTGGAGTACTTTAAGCATGATTTCTTTATGATTAAATGTATTATTAGCTACTTCCTTAGAGTGATATTATTGGTGAAATATGATCTATAATCCATATAATGAAATTGGCTAATGGTCTACGTTCTTCTACCCTCTAGTATGCTAAGGGGTTGTGCTAGTTTGTAGTATGGACTTGTAGTAGCTTATGCATGACTTCGTATATGATTATTATATTTTAGCTACTGACCTATACTTGAATTATTGGAGAAAGAGTAGTAAAGGTCAATGATGACTAAAGACTAATGAATTGGTAAGAATGGCTCTACTCTTCTACTTCTCTATTCTTCTATAATAATGTTGATGAAGACTTGTATGGCATTGTGTTGTATGGTCCACTTATGGCGGCGGTGTTTACTTTATGTGATTATATATGTTTTAACCATGGCCTTGAAGGCAAATTTGATGAATATATGAAGGAGTAGTTATGATAATCACTTTGTGTGTAGCTTGTTCCTAGTCTTCTATTTGAGTTGTGAATCTAGGTTATGTTACCATTGTTATGAGCAAATGAAGGGCTGTGTAATATCATGTGTAGGTGCTGCAATGTCTTAGGTGATTATGGTTGATGATCCTTACCTATGTACCCCTATGTGAATGCATGAATAGCACAAGTTAGGAGTCTTAAGTGTATTATAAAGTTGGCTTGTCTCCTATGTTATTGTTTGTTGTGTGGTCTATGCTTGATGAAGTATTATGATCTATGAGGGTGGCTGCCTCAATGTGTTTTGATAGACATAATGTTATCATGTTCACCAATGTACACACACTCACTTTACATGCATGTTACAAGTAGTATAGGTCATGGTGTCTAAATGAAATAAAGTTCTCATATTCACTAGTATCTACCACTATGCATGTTAAGGTGATGTTCATGAAAGTATGTTATGTGTTTCCTTATCTAGGATGACTTGATAGGTGTACTAGTATGGGCAAGGGTATGGGACCTTGTCTATGCATTGCACATGTATACCTAGACAGGATAGTTCCTTGGTTTGGTTTCTATGTGCATGAATATGAATGTATGGTCATGTGTGGTCATAATGTGTTATGTGAAGGGTTTGCTCACATATATGTATGTATACACACACATGGATGATGATATACTAAATGAGAGGGTCCTTGATAGGGGTGCCCAAGAATACTCTAAAACTAGATAGCTGCTTCAGTATGCTATAAGCATATGAGGAATGAATATTCTAAGTATATGTTTTATAAAGATACGTAATAAAGGGTTTTTCAATAAAGGGAACTTATCTTAGCACCGAGTGAACTTGACAATAGGAGGTGATGACTTTTCATGAAGAGGAAAGTTTCACTCTATAGTTGCCCATATGATGTTAACTTCCCTTTTATTTTGGGATATGTCATCCGAGGGATTCCCATGAGAAGAGGCCCAATTACTACATGGTATGAAGAGGGAATACTTATCTCCAAGTTCTATAACTATGTTGCCACCATAGGATACTAGCTAGTGGATCCACCTAGAAAGCTATGTTTATATTGGGTTCTACCTTGGCCGGTAGACCACCTTCTATCGGTGTAATGTTTTGAAGACATCGGATTCCATGTTTAACATCAGATGGTCTATGTCGGTTAAGTCTATGGTTTCCCTAAAGTAAAATGGACAATGGAAATAATTGAATAGGATCCTAACTAGGATGACTTAAGGAAGGCTACTTAGTATAGGTGGAAGTAATGAACCCATCTAGACATTGCACAAGTGACTCCTTAGGAAGTCTTAGGAAGGTGACCTAATGTGTATGATTATGTTTATATCCATATGCATGACTTTGTAGTATTGGTCTACTTATTATGAAGATGTGCATGGTATGAGTCTATATGCATGATGTGATATTATTGAATATATGATGAAGGTCTTGTATTGACATGAATGAGGTTATATTCACTTACTTATGTATATGAATTGAATGTTAAGGTTTGTGGTCTCATGAGGGGTTTGCTAAGAATGTATGGAGTTATGGGTCTTCATATGTTCATTGCACTAGTAGACTAAGATTCGGGTCATGAACAAGGTTTAATAATGATGTGTATAAAAAGAAGTAAAGGTATGTGTTACTTTATGTAGCTTACTGTAACTTTCTAAGGTTTTGACCTAAATGTGTCTTTAATGTGTTATGCTTATATGAGGACATGTGTTGGATTATATAGGTTGTATATATGCTTTATTAGTGATCTTAAGGTGATACCTTGCACCAAGTATAACTAGAGGGTTACTTGGGAAGTTAATGAATAAAACGAAATAATGCTCACTGTTAAGGGAAAAAGAGCTCACTGTAATGTGACTCAAAAATGTAATAAATTCTATATGTGATCTTATGTAATGTTTGGCCTTTGAATATGTTTAAATGATGTATGTTAATGATATAAATTCTATTGGTTAAAGGTTTCATGGAGATATACTCAAAAAGCATGAAGTATGATTTTCAAGAAAATGTCCCTTTTAAATGCATGTTTTTGCATGGTTGCCATACTTAGTACATTCTTGTGCTAATTCCATTCTTCTCTGTTTTTTACACAAAGTGTAGGTTATGGATGCTTAAAGGATGTCTTGAATGGTGAAGAGCTTGCTAGATGATTTTCCAAGCTCAATGAAAGGAATACTTAAAGTTCAAGGATCTCCTACTTATGTCTTTAATGTAAAGTATTTAAATATTGTATAGTTATGTAATGTGTCTTATGGTCCGTGTCCCTAATGTAATATAAAGTTATTGAGTCTAAGATGGCAAAGAGACTTAAGGTCTATATATGTATTATGACTTATATTGTATACTTATATGAAGTAATGTTCTAGCATATGATGTTCTATGAAAGTTTTAAGTTTTCCGCTAAATTTACTATGTCAATGCGATGGATGATAACTATGGGCTTGTATAAGACCTACGAGAGGTCAAGTACGCCATATTACTTCTGGGTGGTGCTCCCCAGACGTGACAATGGTGTATGTTCCACAAGTTGAGGAGAGTAGCCTCAAGAGGAAGAATAGGAAGTTTAAGAGGGAAAGGTCCCATGATGGAGGTGCTTCTAAGGGTAAGTGTCACGACCAGGGAGCACCCCCTAGACGTAACCGACGTTGTTTGTCTCGGAGAGAACTAAGACTAGCCTCTTAACATTCGTCATTACATATCATAGGCTAAAAATGAGGAAAAGTTAAAACTTTTCATACACATCTATATAGTGTGGTTTACATAGACCTCTCACATACTATTTAGGGAGTTTACATAGACTCCTCGCATAGGAAGATTACATAGGCTTCTACTTTTACATAACAAAATCGATACATAAGAATTAGTCTAATAATTTGTCTCATATTGAAATATCTAAACGAGTACAACTCTTGGACATAGCCAATACAGAGTAACCACGCAAATATAGGCTTACGTCAATATCCAAATTAAAGAGGAATGAACAATGTCTTTAAGACAAAACAACATTAAAGATAGAATAAGGAACAAGGTAACATCCCCGAACATGAGGACCTACCAACACTTGGGGAATAGGATCCAAGTCTTCTTCAATCATCCTTCCGGAATTAAAACATTTCACAACATGCGAATAGTCTTTAAAAATCTCTTTCATATAAAAACAATAGGAAATACTGGCTAGTGGATCCACATAGATGCTATGTTCATGTTTTGGTTCTACCTTGACAAGTAGTCCGCCTTCTTTCGGTCTAGAGTTCCATGACACCGGATTCCACATTAGCTCATGTGGTGTATGTAGGTTAAGACATGATGTTCACTAAAGGTAAAATGAAGTAATGAAGTGAACTTTAACTAGGATGCCCTAAGGGGTTTAGCTTAGTCTAGGTAGGGCTATGAGAATCTACCTATACATTGCACTAGTTTTTGGGGAAACATGGAACGGGGAAACATTCCTAGTTTTTGGATTAGCTAGTGACAGGGACATGCAACGGGGAAACATTCCTAGTTTTCGGATTAGAATAGACTGAATCTTAGGGGTCTCTTGGTAAAGGGACCAAGAGGAAGAAAACCCATAACTTTTTTGTCGTTCAACACCTTCCAAACCTGCTCCAATGTACAGCCAACTCCCACTACACCAATGCCTCACCACCGAAACTTCAAGCACAACCCGTCGAGAATAATGTTTTTGCTTTTCGTTTTTAGTTTAGTTTTTCTTTTGAGTTTTAGCGTACAAGTTCTTCAAGTGTGATGAACTTTTGATTTTTTTCTTTTACTGATAATGAAGCGTGAGAATGAGAGTGGAGAAACGTGAGAATGAGAGTGGAGAGATATGAGAGTAAGCTTAGGACTATGAGTTTTAGGTAAGGACATAGTCAAACTAGGACTCTTTGTTATTTTAAATAAAAATCTGATTTTCTAAGGCTTAAGTGAAAAGACTAAAATTCCCTTACTTAAATCCGATAATTAAATACCAATTAATTCAACTTAAATATTGATTCCACCAAGGATAGAACCTGGGTGAAGCTTTTCTCGCGAACGGGTCAATCCGGGTCGACCCAACCCGAACCATCTACTAAAATACATTAATTAATTAATTAAATCCTTAAGTCAATACTACCCTTAGCCTGGAAAAGACCATTTTACCCCTACACCCTCCAAACCTAATATTACCCCTTTCAAGTCCGGTTAAGACTCATCCGGGTAAATCTTAATATTCGAGTGCCCTATATGGCTGGACCCAACCTTGCCTAACTCAACTAACTCACCAAGTTGGTTGTCTTTGCTGGTGCATAGGTTCTGAGGTCTTGTTCCACGCGCATCAAGCTGTGTGAACCCGGTCTAATCTAGGCATTCTAGGAACGTTTAGGCATTACTTCGCATAGTCATTTTTGGGTTGTTACATTATCTCCCCCTTAGCAACATTCGTCCCCGAATGACACTACTCTTTACTAGCAACAAGACAGTCATCTATAGAACATATGCATACATAGGCAATTCAATACTCTTCATTGGTGAATAGCTGATTCACATATTAGCATGATGGTGCACATCCTTGAAACCTACTAGAAGCTTCACATTAATAGACTAAGGAACTCTTTCCTAAACTAGTCTCATCAGAGCATACAACATAAGTAAACACATAAGTCACACAAATCAGCAACCAACATGATGACTCAAACATATTAACTTCATACTAGTGTGTAAAACCATACACAGTCAAACACATGAAAGACTAATTAAGGCTACGCACCCGAGACTTCACCAGAAGTGTCTTCCCCTGCACCCGTAGACTTAAGTGTGAAGAATCGTTGCCTCCTTGGAGCCTCTTCACTTGGACCATTAGGCTGAACTTTCTCCTTCCCTTTTTCTTGACCTCTCCTATTAGGACAATCCTTCATCATGTGACCCGGTTTGCCAAAACTGTAACAAGCGTTAGAGCCCATCATACACTCTCCTCCATGCAGTTTGCCACATTTCCTACAAGGTGGCCTCTCCTTTGGTGTATCTACTTCATTGTTTCTCTTAACTCTGGGCTCGGAATCCCTATCATAGCGACCCTTGGATGAAGTTGACTTCCCTTGGTGGGAGAGTCCCTTCATAAATCTGGGCTTATCCCTGATTTCAGTACTACTCTTCCTTGAAAAATTCTCCTCAACTTGCCTTGACATGTTACCTGCCCTAGTCTGCTTGCTCTTCCTGCTTTCCTCCACTTGCTGGACATGGACCATAATCCTGGTAAGGTCCATGCTGTCATGCAGCATAGCTTCCCTGCACTCCTCCTTGAGATCCTCAGCAATCCCTATCAAAAATCTACTCATCTCGTCCTAGCTGTTAGACACGAGAGAAGTGGAATACTTGGAAAGTTTTACGAACTTTAGGGAGTCATCCTAGACTGACATCGAGCCCTGCTTAAGGTTGATGAATTCCTCAACCTTAGCCTCCTTCATTTATATGGGAAAGAACCGCTCCAGAAAAGCCGTCTTGAAAAGATCCCAAGTAATATGACCTCCTCCTAAGGCCCTGCTATCCTGCCACATCTTATACCATGATTGAGATACATCCTTTAGCTGGTAGGATGCAAGCTCAGCCTTCTCCACATTAGTCAAACCCATCGCACACAGTATCTTGTGGATCTAATCCACAAACTCTTGGGGATCCTCCGCAGTCTTAGATCCTGTGTAAATGGGAGGATTCATCCTCGTGAAGTCCCTTAACCTTCTAGCCATGGTGCTGGCAGGTGGGTTCTCTCTGGGAAAACCTCGTTGCTCCGCCTGGGCTGTCATAGCCTGAGCTTGTAATGTAATGGCTTTGGCCATCTGTGCCAGGGATGTCCTCACTTCTCCATCTGTCAACCCAGTTGGGTTAACAGGCATCTCTATTGCTGCAGCTGGAATCTGGGGATGAACTTGATTTCCCCCAGCAGCTGCTCCTCTAATCCCTATGCCTGCATTTATCCTCGTATTCATCTTTCTGAAACACCAGAGTTGATGTTAGATACGCTCTTAACACCAAGTAATCAAAATTTCTCAAGGCACGATAAGATTAGAAGAAGGGAAAATTTCCTAAGCGTTATGCAGTCTGTAATTCATGATAGTGGTGCACTTCACTACCATAACATAAAAACTACTTAACGTGGTTGACATGAGCCTGATGTCTTGGATATTTACCCTAATGCTCTGATAGCAAGTTTGTCACGACTGGGGTCTACACCCTAGCCGAAACCGGCGTCGTTGACCTCTCAGAGGTCGCAGACAAGCCTACTTATGTCGTCATTACATTCGTTAGGTTAATTTTAGCGGAAAATTGAAACTTTTTGTTTTGTTTGAAGTGTACATAGACTTCATAGTTATAACATGCATACTCGTATAAAGAAGTTCATTTCTCATGTTTATCAACAATCTAATAAAGGATCATTCAATCTTGAAATAAATAGTCTTATAGCATAAGTAACAGTTGCCAAAATGGAACCATTACATAAGTCTGAACAAAATAGGAAAGAAATACTAGTGTAACATGCTCCACTACCCTAAACCTATTACTAAGCTAGAAACATAACGGCAGGCATCCTCGAATGCCTGAGTACCTACCAGGTTCGGATAAAAAGCTCTGATGTCCGAACAGCTGCAATGAATGTCTTCAACACCCTCCTGAACCTGCACCTAAAATAGTATAATGTATGGGATTAGTACACACTTGTACTAAGTATGGGTGTATGCAAGCAAACACCAAGGACATGCATGATAAAGATGATCTCTCTCCTAACGATATGAATTATGGAAAGCCAAGTCAGTTGGACTTGCCAAACCAGATTAGGAAAGTCATGCTATGAGAGTAACATGCATCATCATTCTTTTCATATTTCACCCAGCACATAACATATTTCATATAGCACATACATATATCACATATCATTCGTTTATATAGCATGAGACCTTGGAATCACGGATTTAACATTAGGACTTCCCAAATGAGGGCTCAACATATGGGAACTCAACTTGGGAGCCTTCTTTAGCAAACACAAAGTCTGCTTTCTTCATTTATACGTACTTTATTTTTTCATTCATTTGTATACGTAAGATGTTGTTTAGGACTCTCTTTGGGTTCACTGTGCAATGACCAAGAATGACCTAGTGTCATTACTTGAGTCTAGTTCACCTCTTGATTATCCTATCCAAACACCTTTGGTTTCATTCATTTCATGGTGTGCATTACATGAGGCTGGACTCATTCTTTCTTTGGGATCTTTAACTTTAACCGACATAGATCATGTGAGGTCATGAAATCCAGTGTCTACCCCACACAAAAAAGTGGTGGAATCACCGGCCAAAGTGAAACCAAAACATGCTAGCGTGTATAGGGAATTGAACCCTGCTAGAACCCTATGTTGGCTGCATAGGTTCAAAGACTAGGAGATATAAGGATACCCATACCCACCTAAACGGACAGTCTCATCTCATGAGATTTACACGAACCTCTGCCTTCCCAAAAGAAGGAATCGCGACTCATAGCTAGCCTATCAGTGCTCCGTATAAAGTTCCATTACATTCAGCTCACACATCATAAAAGCTGGCTTCTAGCATGAGGGCATCATTGCTCATTAGATGATTTCTCATCTCATCATTAGTATTAAGTGTGCATTAATCTCAATACTTTCATTATAGTGTTTCTTAGAGAGTGGTCTCTTTATTAGTTTTACACTCTCATAGGTGAGTACGGTTTTTGGTAATACTTATTAGGATCATTTGAGATTGATCTCGTCTTTCAAATTAGCCTCTTATCATGTTGTCACAACATTCATTAACTTTAGCATATTAGCTCTTCATAATTACTCACCCCATTACGTGAATGTTCATTTCATCATATGCCAATGCACTTGGCCTTTTAGTGTATTTCACACTCTTACTTAACCCTCTTGGGATCACATCATTTCATCATATACATCTTATGTTCACTTACTTTTAAACGTACGCTGGACTTATGAATCCATACGTACAAGCCATAAGGCTTCGTTCATAATTCGTCTAAGTGACTTATACTTACCCAAGATTATATGGTACAAGACTTATGCATCTTGTAAATATGCCAAGGTCTCGATTTCGATTCCTATAGGTAGCATTCATTAAATATTTATTCACGTAAGACTTATGTATCAATATGGAATTGGGCAAGGGAAGCCGATTTTAAATCACTTGAATAACACTTAATCTCATATTAAACTTTTTGGTTTATATTTTCGGCTTGGGGACCCGAGGTCGATCCCAAAGGCCTACACTTCCTTTTTTCTTTCTTTTCTTTCCTCTCTTTTTCGTTTGAGACCAAGAGGATGTGGGATCGATCCCCCACAACCTCATTTTATTTTTCTTTTGTTTTTCTCCTAATTTTCTCACCTATCCGAGGGGTTGTGGGTTCGATCCCCACACTCCCCATTTTACTTATTTACCATTTTCATTTGTTTTTTCACCCAACCTTACCCCATTTCGAAGCCCCCTTACCTCACATTTAATATCAAATTTTTCAGCAGCCTGCATATGGTGAGGTCTCGGGTTCAATCCCTGATGACCTCACATATTTTAAAATGATTTTTGAGACTCCAATTCTTCAAGTTGCATAGCCGAAACCAAATTTCCATTAATCTGGAAATTTGATCACGTTTTCCACTCTCTTTTCTAAACATTTTATATGTTAGATTTTAGGACAATTCGTGGAACATTTCGTACATTATTAGGTGCATTTTCGTGGTTATATTTAGCCAAGAGTTTTCACTCAATTCAGCAACATCAAACCTCATATGAACATCACGATTTTTACAAATATTTGCGCATAAAATACAAGGATTTAGCATGTTTTTTTTTTCACACTTCAATCTGTGACCAAGAGTCATGGCATACACAATGCACACACATACTTATCACCTAGTTTCGGAAAGACATAATTAATAGTCATATAATCCGAACATACAATACATGAACATAATCATCACGAAAACACGTTACATCCCTAATTTCTACCAGCAATCATACCCAACCTACAACAATCGATGGGAGCTAGTGACATGGACATGCAACGGGGAAATATTCCTAGTTGTCAGATTAGAATAGACTGAATCTTAGGGGTCTCTTGGCAAAGGGACCAAGAGAAAGAAAACCCATACCTTTTCTATCGTTCAACACCTTCCAAACCTGATCCAATGTACAACCAACTCCCATGACACCAATGCCTCACCAATGAAACTTCAAGCACAACCCGTCGAGAATAATGTTTTTGCTTTTCGTTTTTAGTTTAGTTTTTCTTTTGAGTTTTAGCGTACAAGTTCTTCAAGAGTGATGAACTTTTGATTTTGTTCTTTTACTGATAATAAAGCGTGAGAATGAGAGTGGAGAAACGTGAGAATGAGAGTGGATAGATGTGAGAGTACGCTTAGGAGTAGGAGTTTTAGGTAAGGACTTAGTCAAACTAGGACTCTTTGTTATTTAAATAAAAATCTGATTTTCTAAGGCTTAAGTGAAAAGAATAAAATGCCCTTACTTAAATCAGATAATTAAATACCAATTAATTCAACCTAAATATTGCTTCCACCAAGGATCGAACACGGGTGAAGCTCTTCTCGCGAACGGGTCAATCTGGGTCGACCCAACCCAAACCATCCACTAAAATACATTAATAAATTAATTAATTAAATCCTTAGGGTAATTACGATACTACCCTTAGCCTGGAAAAGACATGTTTATCCCTAGACCCTCCAAACCTAAGATTAACCCTTTCAAGTCTGGTTAAGACTCATCCGGGTAAATCTTAATATTCGGGTGCCCTACATGGCTGGACCCAACCTTGCCTAGCTCAACTAGCTCACCAAGTTGGTTGGCTTGGCTGGTGCATAGGCTCTGAGGTCTGGTTCCACGCGCATCAAGTCGTGTGAACCCGGTCTAATCTAAGCATTTTAGGTACATTTAGGCATTACTTCGCATAGTCATTTTCGGGTTGTTACAATGATGACAAGGTGGCTAAACCTAGAGCTCAAAAGGGGAAGAGTGGGAAATCACCTAATGAGAAACCTACATGCGGTGAGTGTGGAAATAATCATTGGTACTTGCCTCATTGGGACGGATAAATGCTTTAGTTGTGGTAAAGTGGGGTAAGAGGTTTCGAGATTGTCCTAACATGAAGGGGAAAGAAAGAGTTGTCAAGCAATTGGTTCTAGTGATTCTTCAAAGAAGAACCACTTCTATGCTCTTCGTACTAGGGGTGAGCAACAGACCTCTCTGATGTGGTTACCGGTATGTTACAAGTCTTTTCCATTGATGTTTATACTTTACTTGATTCGGGTGCTACTTTGTCTTTTGTTACACCTCTTGTAGCTAAATAGTTTGATACTTTACTCGATATTTTGCATGAGCCTTTCTTAGTGTCTACATCGGTGGGTGAGTAGGTTGTTGCAAAGAGGGTATATAGAAATTGTCCTATCATGTTGCCCAATAGAGTTTCTAATGTTGTTCTAGTTGAACTAGATATGCTTGATTTCGATACTATTTTGGGTATGGATTGGTCGCATTTTTGTTTTGCCATTATTGATTGTAGAACAAGGGTAGTGAGGTTTAATTTCCCTAATGAACCCATTGTTGAGTGGAAGGGGGAAGTTCTATTCCTAGAGGTCGCATCATTTCTTATTTAAAGGCTTGCAAAATGATCTCTAAGGGCTGCCTATATCATAAAGTGAGAGTCCAAGATCTTGACTTCGAAATTCCTCCCATTGAGTCGATTCCCGTTGTGAGTGAATTTCTGGAGGTCTTCCCTAATGACCTTCCCGGTATTCCTCCCGAACGGGAAATTTATTTTGGTATTGATTTGCTACCGCAAACAAACCCCATTTTGATTCCTTCTTATCGAATGACTCTGGCCGAATTGAAGGAGTTGAAGGCAAAACTTAAAGATTTGCTAGACAAGGTCTTTATAAGGCCTAGTATATCTCCATGTTGTGCTCCGGTCTTGTTTGTGAAGAAGAAAGATGGGTCCTTGAGAATGTGTATTGATTATCGCCAACTCAACAAGGTCACAATTAAGAACAAGTATCCTCTCCCTCGGATTGGCGATTTATTTGATCAACTCCAAGGGGCAAGCTACTTCTCAAAATTGATTAGAGGTCGGGGTATCACCAAATTAGGGTGAGAGGTGAGTATGTACAAAACACGGCTTTTCGGACTCGATATGGCCACTATGAATACCTTGTTATGTCCTTTGGTCTCACTAATGCTCCGGCGGCGTTCATGGACCTAATGAATAGGGTGTTTTGAAGTTACCTAGATTCTCTCGTCATTGTGTTTATTGATGACATCTTGGTATATTCGAAGAATGAAAGTGATCACATGGGTCATTTGAGGGTGGTATTGCAAATCCTTAAAGAGCATCAATTGTTTGCCCAATATAGCAAATGTGAATTTTGGTTGAGGTCGGTGGCATTTGTTGGTCACATCATATCTAGTGAGGAAGTTGAGGTTGATCCAAGGAAAACGGAGGCGGTGAGAAATTGGGTGACACCATTGACTCCAACCAACATACGGAGTTTCTTGGGTGTTGGGGTTATTATTGGAGGTTTGTAGATAATTTCACGTCCATTGCATCTCCCTTGACTACTTTGACCCAAAAGAGTAAGAAGTTTGAGTGGTAGGAAGCATGTGAAAAGAGCTTCCAAATGGTTAACGATAGGCTTACTTCGGCTCCGGTACTGACCTTACCAGAGGGTACAAAAGGTTTCGTGGTTTATTGTGATGAATCCCGTGTGGGTTTGGGGTGTGTGTTGACACCCAATTTTAACCCTCCCGATAATTATTAATTTTCGAGTTTCTTCTATTTCAAACGATCTAAAATAATTGGTTTTATAGAATTATAAGTAGAATATAAAGTTTACTAATTGTTTTTAATATGTTTTGTCGCCTTTAATATTTTAGAAATATAGGTCTTATATAATTGCGTACTTATAGACTTATTTTGTAAACATTCCAAAAATCCTCTCAAAAAGATTTTATTTTAAATATTTTACCAACTAGCTTAAGTATATAATAATTTACTTTTTTTTTTGATTAACTATGACTATGTCAATTATTTTATTTCGTTAAGACTAAGAAGCTCCTTAATTATTTTTATAGTTTGTCTTATTTAAATCCTACTCAAATTCTCCAAATTAAATTATTGGGCTAACTTCTTAACTCCCAATTCCCAGGCCCAATTTTAGCCGTCCAGTCCACTCCTTAACCTCAACCAATTTCTTCAGGCTCAATTTCCCTTAATTCCTTTTCCCAAATCTGTAGCCCATTCTCACTTTTGTTTTTCTCCCCTTTAACCCAGCCCAAACACCTGTTGACCTGGCCCAATCTCTCCCTCTATCATTCCACAACTGGGTGACCCTATTTAGCGTACAATTTCCAGGAAGCATACACTGGATACAATGATGCCAAGCGAGACGCGACTCTTACTCGTTGCCTTCTCCCGTACGCGCTGCGAAATGCAGAAGAGGTCATCCAGCAAGATAGATGAATGAAACGCGACCCCAAATAGCGTGATTGCGGTGATCTTCCCAGAGAGTACGCTCGTACGATGGAGCAGGTAAAGCAACTGCGATTTTCTCGTCCTTCCAGCCGCGACTTTATCCTTATGACTGCGAGATGACGCCACGTCAATGTTGAGGACGTTGGGAGTGAATCCATACCGTCCGCGTCACTTCAAAAGCCGATCCTTGCGGTATTTCGGATGGTTTTCTCTCCAAACCCAGTTGTCCCTTGTCCTTTGGGAGGTTTCAAATTTTGAACTGGGACTTGGATTGTTGATTTTGCCCAGGGTTTCCCAAAATCAGTCCGCCTTTTCCCCCCTTTAAGCCCTAAATCACGACCCTATATAAGATCTCTTTATCTGTTGAAGAAGGGGGATTTTTTTTCGAAAAAGGGTGAAAAACTACTTTAGTCTTGATAATTCTTTCATAAGAAAGACATGGGATTTTTTTTTTGGAGGCGGAAAATCTGAAAAAAGAGGGTTGGCTGGAAATTTTCTTTTTGCATCAGGAATAGTTCAAGCAAAAGGTGATAGTAATATATAAAATATATTCGAAAAGGAAGAGGAGTTTCAGCTCTTTCCGAGTTTCATATTCCCTGTTGGCTCATCGCTTGTTTCCCAAGCTGACTCGAGTTGCCTCTCAAGCCTCAGATTTGTTGACCGTACCCAACTCTGCGGTGAAATCTCTCTTGAAAGCTTCAATCTCAGAACGCTGCCCGAAAAGAGGTAATCTCTAATCAGAGTTCATATTTTTTTATTGGCATGTTTTGATCGGCAAACTGATTAGATGTTAGAAGACTAGGCTGTTTCGACTTCTTTCTGACTTCAAATCACAAGCATAACTTTATTTTGTTCTTATGTTTTATCAAGTTATTTTTCAGTTCCTTCTCTCTTTCGTGAACTCATCTTTTTTCGCCAAGCTTATGGATAAGAGTTGGGGGTTATTTGTTCTCTCTTGTAGTTAGTCCGGGTTATGACATGAGTATGTATGTGGATATTGGGGGATTGGTCATCATTTGTTGATGTTCTTATTTTGTATTTTCCTAGCATTATTGTGTCTAAATTCAAAGTGTTTTACTAGTTTGTGTGTTCAATGTATAACGTCATATTATTCTTTCTGTCACCCCGGTTGAATGAAGGAAACAATATGTCAAGTTTTTTTAGTATCGTGCCTTGTATGCATAACATTTCGCCTCGAATGTCCTCATTCGAGTGATTGTCGAGTCTTCGTTGAAGTATAATGTATGTTCTCCGTCTTTCTGATCATAATGTGTCCTGTTTCTAGCCTCTTTTTTCAGGTTTGTTGTCTACTGTTCATTCTTTTCGTCCCTTAAGTTGTTGTATTTTATTTCTTTGGAGAATTTGTGTGCCATCTTTATTTGAGGGTCAGATTTATTTAGCATAGAGCTTCTTTCTTTACCATGTAGTATCATGAATCATATAGTAATAGCATTTATCTGTTCATCACTTCTTGGAGCTTAAGTTCTCTATTAATAATCCTCATTTTGGTACATTTGTGAGTCTCATTTACATCTTATTTGGTTCCTTTATCTATGTTGTTGCTTGAAATCCAGATTAGAGCCTTTTATTTTAATATCTTCATGTCGCACCTTAGAGAAATTTCCATAGGCAGCACTGTGTTAATACCACCCAAAGGTTGACCTTGATTGCTTGTTCATCCTTTTTATCTTTTTTTTAAGAGCTTGGGTAATGTGTTTTACGTATTTAGTACATTCAAATTATTCGTTAAAAAAATATAATCTATTTTCTTCTCTGTTTTTGAGCTTATCAGTTGTATTTACATTTTCTTTTAACGAGAATTAGTTTGATATCGTGTCCTATTAGATGTATTTTTTTTTAAAAAAAAATATCATCTCGAATTGGTAGCAATATCTTGATTTATTCGCTTGGTATAATAGCATGAATCCTGGGCTTTCTTGGAAATGAGAGGAATAATTAGCTATAGCAGAAAATTAGTTGGTATAATTTGCCTATGTGCAATTGTTTTTTTTACTTTATTTTTTTATTTTTTATGATTACTATTAAATCTTTTTAATTTATAAGAGTTGCCCTGCTTGATGCCTGTGGCTGTTAAAAATTCAATGACAATTTTATAAGTTGTTTTCTTTTGGTGCCTTGTGAACTTGCTATGTGTTCGGGTTCGCCCTTTAAACTTTCTATATGAACCGATCTACCTTCTTAAGTTTGAATTCTCTAACCGCAATATTTGAATCTTATTTTGTTCTGTATATCAATAAATCTTCAACATGAGAGCGAATACCCATTTTCGTCCTGCTCCTTGAAAAAAAAATATTAGTAATTTATCGCTTCCCATATAGTTAGAGCGGCATGTAAATTTATAACATATACTTTTAAACCATGATTTTCCTTTCATGTAATTGATTGGTTAAGTTAGGATTTGGAATTTTGTGCCATGTTCCCATCCAGTGAGCTTGCGTGATGTCAGTTTTTTTTTAAATTTTCTTTTTGCTATAGCAAATTATGATTGTTCACTGATACGCCCAAACTTACTTCTCAAATAAGAAGTAAAGCAGTCGTATCAATTAAAGAACCCAACTAATGAGGTTGGGGTCGATCCCACGAGGAAACTGATTCAGACTTCACTTTATTCTATTATTACTTCTATTTAGTCAATTATATTCCGAAAACAAATAACTAAAAGGGGGTTTTGATTAATGAAAGTAATTAACTAAATTAAAGTAAATAACACAGGTTCAAGTATTGGAGTTTAATCAAGTAATGAGAGTAACTAGGGCAAAGTGTTCCCCACAAGCTCCGAACTCGGTAATTCTAACTATAACAATCCCTTCCTAATATCTTGCACGCAAAGTGATAAGTTGTGTATCCCTAAATCCTTGGTTCGGTATCTAGAGAATTTCACTCCGCACCTTGGTCCGGCTACGTGTGTTGCTTTACTAAACCTTACCTTTACCTCATATTAAGCATCATAATCGATATTTTACTAAGTTGTTACCTCGTACCAACCAACACTAGCCTATTAGATAGTATACACTAAATCTACGTTGATAATTCTTTTCCTATTATCTACCTGCTTGGTCCGGCAAGTAGCAATAAGGCGAGTTCTAACGTTCGCCATCCGTTAAAAAGACTTCTAAACGAAAGAATTATCAATACATGCAAGACACTATTTTAGGATTGTTATTTTAGCTAAGTTATACCTTGTTATTTGCCCATGGTTCCCACAACCCTAGTTATAGAGTTTAGTTACCCATGCTAATATTCACACAATTCATATTGATAATATAAGAATTCATGCACTTACTTTAATGAGAATGAAGAAAATCCAGAAATTCACTTGAATAATTCACAAAAACACTAACAATCGATTCCGGATAAGTATGATCAAATACCAAAATCAAGAGTTCAATACTTAAACAAGAGAACTAAAAATATCCAAAAGTCTAACCCCAAAAACGAGGTTTTTTGAACTATTTATAATAAACAAAACCTAATAAAAGAGGTAATCTAATTAAGAAAAATCTGCCTAAAACGCGTCTGAGTCGACGACCCTTGTGACGGACCATCGTGGCCACGACGGACCGTCGTCGCCTCCGTCATTCCATATTTAACACAAATCTCTGCTGCTTTCTTCATCAACTCTCTGTTACCCTCGACAGACAGGTATGACGGACCATTTCAAGCACGACGGTCCATCGAGAGGTTCCGTTCCACGACACTTAGAAACATCTTGAAATTGCGTACTGGGACTACTCTCTGACAACCACGACGAATGTGCAGGACGGACCGTCGTGGCTATGACGGTCCATCGTAAGCTTCCGTAGTCCCACACTTGGTCTGACTTCCCCAACTTCCTTCAGCAGCTATTTTCTTCTCACTACGGCTGCCACCTACGGACCGTCACTATTATGTGGATCATCGTGGGCTCCGTAGGTGGTCACTTCTGCAATTTCTGCTCAAATTCTCCGCGTTCTCCTTTGGAAAGATTTCCTGCAAATAAAGAGAAAACTACATCAAAAATCAATACAAAAAGGCTTTAGACCCACACTAAACTTAAGGAAAAAGCATTGAAAGTACCGTGGAACCACGGTACATCAACACCCTCAACTTAAATTTGTTGTTTGTCCTCAAGCGATGCACTATGACTCACTACAAAATCTTTGTACAAGAGTATCTGTATTTTAGCTTTCGCAATCATTTGGCTATCAATCCCGATTATTCTCATTATGTTCATGCATGCTATCACTATTAGGATTGAATTATGTGGATCAGACCATAACACAGACTCACTACACACTGACACCTATCCTCTTTGATGTCTCACCAAGGTGCTAATTTTCCCGGTATTGCAACTAGTGTCCTCACTTCAAACTAACATCCTCATTTTTCACACAATGACTTCTGTTTGAGTATAAGGATTACTTTTCAACACTCGCTCTCAGAACAACTTCACAACTCATTTATACATATTGCCATTGGCTTGCCCTTATTTTCACTGCTTTAAGTTTGCCGTAATACCTCTTAGGATCACGATAGGACTTTCTTAGCTTGTAACATAGGCTCAGGGTCAGGTAGGGTATATTTATGTATACTTTAGTGACTTGTTGCCCTACTTGACATATCGGCTAAGTGTACTACCTTTTTATCGTTTTATTTTGCCCTATTGCTCAATTTTCTTTCACCTTGCTATTCTCCCTTTCTTCTCTTTATGTGTAAGTGACTTCTCTTTTCTTGTGTTTATTTTATTTTATATATATATATATATTATTATTTTTTTAAGACACTTTTATTTTGTTCTTTCTTCCTCTTTATTCTTTCAACCCCACTTTTCGGAGTATTCCTCATAACAGCCACCCTCAACTCATAATTTTGCCATGACTCAAGGTTCACAATACCCATGGTTGGGTCAGGGCCATGATAAGGTTGCTTTCTTCATTAGCCAACCTCAACTTATGCCTTTGGCTTGCTGAGGTGCAAATGTCCAAGGAGGGACCAGGGCCAACACATTGTTCCAAGAGAAGATCAGTTGGGGTGAAAAAGAAAGATCTATTTTAAGCTCAAATCATTTGGATCAATAAAGGATTAACTTCATTTGGTTTTCTATTATTTTAGGCTCAAGATTGACTATTTCGAACAAGGGCCTATGATCCTTTCCTAATTGTTTATTACGGCTTACTTTTAGCAGGACTAACCAGGCAAGTTCTAGCTCAGTACCAATGGTAGATCATTCGACTTTTCCTCACACTCACTTGACATCTCATTACTCTACCAGATTATCAAACACCTAGTTCGAATCTTAGATTTAGGGTCATGCAGTAGTGTATCTCTATGTCATGCTTAGAGCCACACATTTATCAATTACTATACCTAGTTATGCATCATTTTTATTACGTCAGGATCTCATTTCTGTTTTAGCCATCATGCTTCAGAGTTATACTATGTACACAAGATATAAACATGCCGGTTCAACAATAAAAGTAATTAGTCTCTTGGGGCCTCAAGTATTTGGACCCTAGCAAGTGGGACCAGAGTAGTGGAAGGATTCGAGCGAGAGGAGCTCAGGGCGGTGCTACCACCCGGGATAGACTCGACCGGGGTGGTGTCAATAGGCTCTGATGTAGCCTAAGTAGCCACTCGGGCTTGGTCTACTG
The DNA here is from genome assembly GCA_016801875.1 of Solanum sitiens. Classification (NCBI taxonomy): domain Eukaryota; kingdom Viridiplantae; phylum Streptophyta; class Magnoliopsida; order Solanales; family Solanaceae; genus Solanum; species Solanum sitiens. The sequence goes on along the minus strand of JABWTJ010000158.1, from coordinate 2,203,614 downwards.
TATCCGCCAGGTTCTCACCAAGAGAAAGCACCTTCGGGCGGGGCCCTCTGTGTGGAACCAACTCATTGGCCTCATCCCTGATGAGGCCGATATAAACATTGCTCGGTGGGGCCTTGAGTTGAGCTATGTGCCAAATGGTCACACCTGCGGACCTGCACAAAGAAAACACCATGCACGGAAATGGGTAAGTAGTAGTGACCTTGAAGGCCCTCTAGTGCATGACCGCGTGAAGAAGCCAAGTGAAGTCCACCTCGAACCCCGCTATCATTGCTGCAATCAGAACTACCCGATCCCATGTGACAATATTGTCTGCAGCAGTGGGGGAAAGGTAGTGGCGGATTATAAACCATAAAAACTTGGCCGTGAAGGTCAGGTTAGCCTTCTTTATGGCTCCCTTCGGCTCAAGTACCCAGTCAGCAGCCTCTCCATCAACGGACAAGTACTGGGCAATCCACATCTTGGTGGTCTCTCTCAACTTTGGCTCACGCATGAACCGTCCATCTATAACAAGTTTCCACCGGTAGTTGAACTCGGCGGTGAGAGGAGTCCGGGTGGCATCAACATCATCGCATTGCCATATAGATACCGGTGGCTGGCTGGCAATGAGATGTCTATCCGCTTGCCGCGGACTCGGATGTAATCTAGCGGGGCCTCTTTTGTGGGGGCAGCCCACTTATCTATCTAAGATCGGAGAGTCGCCACATACGAGGCGTAGAACTCTCTGACCAACTCCTCACTGTATCGGCCCACATCACGAGCCATCCATTCTAACCGGTGCTTGGTGAAGAGGGCATGGAGTGCCGGCATGGTGGGGAGACTCCTCGTAAGGACCCGCCTCTACAGTGTAAGGGTCCGAGTCATGACCCCCTTATCATTCGGCAGCTTGGCGTCGAAGTACACCTGATACTGCCCCTCAACACACCATCGGTTGGGCTGATCGGCAACCGGGGCGAGGATCCAAGTCTGTGGTGCTGGAGTGGAATCAGAACTGTCGGCCTTATCAGCCGAGGCAGACTGGGATTCGGTGGCTGGAGCAGAAGCCTCCTCAGACCCGGAGACTTCTTCTGAACCCGACACTTCCTCAGAACTGTAAGCTTCCCTGGAGTGTGCAGTAGACCCTGAAGGCGTGCCGGTCAGTTTGCGCTCCTCTTCAGACTCAGAAGCAGTGACTATGCCGGGCGCCACCTTCGTGGGCGTGGCTCTGGTGGTAAGTGCAGCCCGTGCAGGAGTGAAAGTGCCTGGGGGCACGTATTCGGGGTCACGCTCATCGTAAGAGCCAATGACCAGTCGGGCAGATGGGGCGACGGACTTTGAACGCCCTGGTGAGTACACGAGATCTTGCTTAGGTGCCATTAGTGTTAGTACCTGAAAAGGACAATAATTAGTACCACTAGAAGCAAACAAGACATGCATGGAAGAAAACAAATACGTAAAACCAAATCTGAAATAGTATTGTTGTAGTATCTGTGCTACACGACGGACCAATTGACAATCCGTAGTGAGCATGATGGACCGTCATTGGGGTCCGTCATGAAATACTTGGGAAAATATTTGGAGACTCTCAGAAAGAAAGTGTCTAACAATCTTGACGGTTGTGCAGGACGGACCGTCGAGGGCACGACGGTCCGTCGTTGGACACTTAGAAAATTTTTTGAGACCCTTAGGAATAGGGTCTCTGACAACCATGACGGTTGTGCAGGATGGACCGTCGAGGGCACAACGGTCCATTGTTTGACACTTAGAAAAATTTTTGAGACCCTTAGGAATAGAGTCTCTGACAACCACGACGGTTGTGCAGGATGGAGCATCGAGGGCACGATAGTCTGTCGTAGAGGTCCGTCGACGGACATTTAGTGAAAACAAAAGGGGATTGGTGGGACGGACCCCACGAAGGTTTGTCGAGGGAACGAAGGTCCATCGACGGGGTCTCGTTCTGTCCTTCAGTTACAGAACTGAGGATGCCTCAATCGTCCCCTAAAATTCTAATATGAAGAACACTCATCAACCCACAAATTCTAACAAAATTACCCAGCATAGTAGCAATCCTTAGGCAATAATTTCTCGGATTTAGCATGCCAATTTGGAAAACTATCAACCTAGGTCAGAAACAATTATCATAAAAATACACCCCCTTTTTGATTTAGTTAACACAACACCCCTATTCTGTTTACTGTATGAAGGGTCTTAAGGCACGTACGATTAACGGGGTGAGTTCGTAGCATGCAATAGGGGTCAAATTTTGAAGACCCAACATTCAAAGACATGCATATAGTATGGGAAAACAAGAATGAAATGTAGATTAGCTAGAGATCAGAACCACATACCTGATACTTGGAGAAGATGAAAACAAAGGAAGGCACAAAACTCTGGTGATCAGTAGACGAACACTTGACTCCGACCGGCAGATTATTTGAAGAAGCAGGGAGTTTGGGAGAGGGAAGATTAGGGGAATTTGGCAAGGGATGGGAAATTTGATGTTTTGGGGAGAGTATGAGAGTTCTAGGGAGTTGAAGAAGGAGTAAATGGAGGAAATGAGGGAAAAAAACGGTTAGAATGAAGAGATGGGAAGTTAAAAGGTTTAAAAACTTTTAATATTCACCGGTCGGGTCGGGTCGGGTTTACGGATATTGATGCGATGAGTCCCCGTCGATTGTCCATCACAGGTGTGATGGTCCGTCGTGTGGTCCGTCATGGGTGCCCTAACTTAGAAATGGAAAAACATACCTGAGCCCGACGGATGCTTGCGACGGTCCGTCGCAAGCGTGACGGTCCGTCGATGGGTTAGTCAAATGGGTGCTGCAGACCAATTTTCCGCAGATTTTCTGGTGATGTGCTACCTGCAAATTTAACACCCATGAAGGTTTTCTTTTTGTATTTTCTGGACACTTTTTGGACACGGACCCTAAACTACGCTCTAGCCAACACTTCTAACAAAAAGAAAAGCAAAGAAGATGCAACTATTACTAGAAAGTCATAAGAAAAACCTATAGTTGGCTTAGAGGATACTTATTGGGTTGCCTCCCAACCAGCGCTTGATTTTACGTCGCGGCACGATGGATGACACTTGATTACTCAGACTTCATTAAGATGGTATGCCTTGATCACTTCATTCGCTGTTTTAGCATGCCCTAGATAGATTTTGATTCGTTGTCCGTTCACCTTAAACCGCACACCCTCCTTGTTTTTCAACTCAACCGCTCCGTGAGGGAATAGTTGGGTGATCAAGTAAGGGCCAGTCCATTTGGACTTGAGTTTGCCCGGAAAAAAGCACAACCTAGAATTGAATAAAAGCACCAAATCCCCTACCATAAAATTGCGTTTCTCAAACTTTTGGTCATGGTACTTCTTCATCTTTTCTTTGTAGAGGGCTAAACTTTCATAAGATTTTAGGCGAAATTCATCGATTTCATTCAACCCATTTAACTCTGTTCCGCAACTTTATTCCAATCCATTTTCAACTTCTTCATTGCCCACATGGCTTTATGCTCTAATTCAACCGGTAAGTGACAAGCCTTCCCATATACAAGTTGGTATGGGGACATACCTATGGTAGTCTTGTATGCTGTCCGGTAGGCCCAAAGAATATCATCAAGCCTCCTTGACCAATCCGTTCTACTAGCGTTCACCTTTTTCGCCAAAATCTGCTTAATCTCCCTATTTGACACTTCAACTTGCCCACTAGTTTGAGGATGGTAAGGAGTGGCCACTTTATGGCGAACCCCATATTTCTCCAATAATCCCTTAAACAATTTGTTGCAAAAGTGGGATCCCCCATCACTAATAATAGCCCTTGGGGTGCCAAATCGGGAAAATATATTCTTTTTCAAGAACGCGGTGACACTCTTCCCTTCATTATTTGCGAGTGCGATAACTTCCACCCATTTAGACACATAATCAACCGCTACTAAAATATTCTTCATCCCATGTGAACTCACAAAAGGTCCCATAAAGTCAATACCCCACACATCAAATAACTCAATCACAAGAATGGGATTTAAAGGAAGTTCTTGCTTTCTTGAAATGCCGCCATCTCTTTGGCATCTGTCACATGCTTTGGCGAACTCATGAGCATCTTGATGAATAGTTGGCCAATAGTAGCCACATTGCAAGATCTTGTGAGCGGTCCGGATACCACTATGATGTCCACCTACGGGTGAAGAATGGCATGCCTCCAAAACACTCAACATCTCAACTTTTAACACACAACGCCTATTAAGCCCATCGGCACAACTCCTATATAAGTGTGGTTCATCCCAAAAGAACTTTTTCACATCGTACATGAACTTTTTCCTTTGATGAAAGGACAAGTCCGGTGGGACAATATCGCTAGCCAGATAATTCGCAAAATCTGTGAACCATGGAATCAAGTCTTGAGAGGCGGCCAATACATGCTCATCGGGGAAAGTATCATCAATTTCAGTCTTATCCCCCAACTCTCTCATAGCTTCATCTTCTAAATGGGGCAAGTGATCAGCGACTTGATTCTCGGTCCCTTTTCTATCTCTCACCTCAAAGTCAAATTGTTGCAATAGTAACACCCAATGAATCAACCTCAGTTTTGCATATTTCTTTGCCATGAAATATCTCAAAGCAGAATGATCAGTATGCACTATAACACTAGTGCCTAGCAAATAAGAGCAAAATTTCTCGAAAGCAAAGACTACTGCAAGGAGCTCTTGCTCAGTCATTGTGTAGTTATTTTGGGCTTCATTGAGGGCTTTACTAGCATAGTAAATGGGGTGAATGATTTTGTCCCTTCTTTGTCCCAATACCACACCAAGAGCAACCCCACTAGCATCGCACATCACCTCAAATGGAATGCTCCAATCCGAAGAAATAATGATGTGTGCAGACACCAACTTTTCTTTCAACTCACCGAATGCCTTAAGACAGGATTCATCAAAATAAAATTTACACTCCTTCTCAAGCAACTTGCACAGAGGATGCGCAATTTTTGAAAAGTCCTTGATGAACCTCCGGTAAAACCCTACATGCCCAAGAAAGCTTCTCACACCTTTTACAGATATAGGTGGGGGGAGTCTCTCTATTACCTCAACTTTAGCTCGATCAACCTCTATACCCTTCTTTGAAATGCGATGACCCAATACAATACCCTTTTTCACCATAAAGTGAAATTTTTCCCAATTTAGTACTAGATTGCAGTCTTCACACCTCTTAAGAACCTTAGACAAATGACTCAAACACCGCTCAAAGCAGTCACCAACCACAGAAAAATCATCAATAAACACCTCAATACTGTCCTCCACAATATCAGAGAATATCAACATCATGCATATCTGAAATGTGGCGGGTGCATTGCACAACCCAAACGGCATTCTCTTGAACGCGAAGGTCCCATATGGGCAAGTAAATGTGGTTTTCTCTTGATCTTTCGGTGCAATAGAAATCTGATTATACCCCGAATAACCATCAAGAAAATAGTACCACCCTTTTTCGGCAAGTCTATCCACCATCTGATCCATGAAGGGCATGGGAAAATGGTCTATCTCGGTCCATGCATTTAATTTCTGGTAATCCATACACACCCTCCATCCAGTCACCGGTCTCATCGGAACAAGCTCATTTTTCTCATTAGGGACCACAGTCATTCCCCCTTTCTTAGGTACATATTGTACAGGGCATACCCAACTACTATCAGCGATCAGATATATTACTCCGTCATCCAACCACTTAATAATTTCTTTCTTCACTACCTCTTGCATAGGTGGATTTAAGCGTCTCTGGTGCTCAACACTTGGCTTATGATCGGGCATGAGTTAAATTTTATGAGAACAAATACCGGGAGGGATCCCAATAGTATCTGCAATAGTCCACCCAATAGCTCTTTTGAACCTTTTTAACACTTTCACCAAACTCTCAACTTGTTGTACATTTATATCTGATGCAATGATTACCGGCAAAGTGTCACCATTTCCTAAGAATTCATACCTCAGATGAGGTGGTAGAGCTTTTAGTTCTAACTTTGGAGCCTCCTCTATAGATGGTTTCGCGGGTGGAGACTTGCGATTCATCAAATCTAACTCATATTTCTTTGGTTTAAACCGAACATCAACTCGATCAAGTGCCGCGACCAATGACCCTTACTGTTCAATGCAATCGCTATCAAAATTCATGATCCCTGCCGCTAGTGCTTCTACACCCAGACGTTCTTCTATTTGTACCTCAGATGACTTTTCAACTTTGTAGGATATGGCAGATACCGATTAGAGCTCACCACTCTGCCTCATGGACCTACAAATGTTGAAGGTCATTTCTTCAATGTTCAACCAAAATTTCACTGCCCTTTTTCCATATCAACCAAGGTTCTACCGGTAGCAAGGAATGGCCTCCAAAGAATAATAGGCACCTCAAAATCGACCTCACAATCAAGAATAACAAAATCGGCCAGAAATATGAATGACTCCACTTTTACTAGCACATCGTGGAGTATCCTTATAGGCCTTTTTACTGTTCGATCGGCCATTAGTAGCCGCATCGCAGTGGGATTTGTGTCGCCCAAACCCAACTTCTTGTAAATCGAGAGGGGCATGAGATTTATGCTTGCCCCAAGATCACATAATGATTTCGCAAAATGTAATAATCCGATTGTACAAGGAATATTGAAAGCACCCGGATCTTCTTTCTTTTGCACTAGAGATCTTGTAGTAATAGCACTACAGTGCTGCATTCTATCATCATCCTCAAAAGTGACTGATCTTTTCTTCGTAACCAGATGTTTCATGAATTTGGCATACGCGGGCATTTGTTCCAGAGCTTGTACCAAAGGGACATTGATGGAAAGCTGTTTCAACATCATTATAAAATGCCGGTATTTACCATCCTCGGTCTTTTTCACTAATCTTTGTGGGAAGAGGGGGGGGGTCTAGGCATGGGAGTCACCTTTTTGGGCATTTCAACATCTTTTCCCGTTTTATCTTCTAACTCACCACTAACCTCCACCACCTTATCATCATCTCTTATCACCTTTTCTACATCAGACGGCATAGGTGGGTCAATGGTTTCCTTACCACCCCGAGTAGTGATTACCATATAGTGTCCATTATTTTTCGGATTTTGGACAATGTTGCTAGGGAGAGTGCCCGGTTGCCGTGTGTTCACAGACGCAGATAATTGTTCCATTTGCAAGTCAAGCTGCTTAATCGAGATTGCATGTGTATCAACATTCTGCCCAATACCCGCTAAGTCACTCCTTAACTCTTTAGTGTGCTCATCACTAGCATCAAACCTCCTCATCATATTGTGCAACATATCCTCAACTCGTGCCATACTACCTCCACCATCCCTAGGAGCACCTTCACGATTTTGAGGAGGAACATAGGGCCCACTCCTATCATTTCTGTTACCATAGTTACCCCGGTTGAAGTTGTTGTCGCGGTTGTAATTCCCATCTCAGACATAATGACCCTCGCGGTTATAATTACTATAGTTCCGACCTTGGCTTCCTTGACCTTAGCACCAATTCTCCTGATTGGAGCCTTGGGTGTTCGGTCGAAAACCACCCGTCTGCTCATTCACCGCATATGAATCCTCCTCATAATAATATTCATCATTTGGCGGTGGTGGTTTAGACAAGTAGTTCACTGCATTTACCTTTTCTGCACCCCCAGTGACATGTTTTAATACCAACCAAAGCTCAGTTCTCATCCGAGCCATCTCTTCACAAATCTTGTATGTGGCTGGGTTGTGTGCGGATTGCACTGCGAAGGTGTTTCTTCCAGTATCTGACTTCCTAGTACTCCAAGCATTATTATTTCAGGAGATTTTCTCTAACTTTTCAGCAATCTTGGCATAAGGACACTCCCCATAAGAACCACCCACTATCGTATCCAACACCGCTTTATTATTATCATCCTATTACCGATAGAAGTATTCTTTCAGTGAATCATCATCAATGCAGTAATTGGGGACACTTCTCAAGAATGAAGTGAACCTATCCCAAGAACTGCTAACTGACTCTCCCGGTAGTGCCATAAAGTTGTTCACTCTGTCTTTGTGGTTTAGTTTCTTAGAGAACGGGTAGTAACGTTCTAAGAAAGCATCCCTCAGTTCATTCCAAGTGAAGATTGAGTTATAAGGGAGCTCAATAAATGAGATAGCAGCCTCTCCCGTCAGTGAAAGAGGAAATACTCTTAGCCCTACTACATCTATATTCAAATTGGGCCTCCCTACACAACATTTGCACACTGCCCTTACTTTAGCGATGTGGGCATGTTGATACTCAGAAGGTAGCCCTGAAAACAAACCTCTGGCAGTGAGCATTTGCATCAGACTACTGGTTACCACAAAAGTGTGGCCGTGTGGTAGAGGGGGCAAGACAAGTGGCCCATCAGAGTCTGCGATTTTATCATAACCCCTATAGTACTCTTGAGGGAGTGGAGCGGGGTGTTGTCCCCTTTTTTCATCTTCCCCACGATTTTCAGGTAATAACCGACCATGAGCATTAACTGGAGCTGGAATGTCCTGATTGGGATCATCATCGTTAATACCCAAGTTTCGATTCATCTTGCATAGTGAACGCTCTAATTCATGGTTGTATGGAAACAAGGGTTCTCTTCTACTCTGCATAACTGGCATACATGGAAATTAGACCTATAAGAGATGAAAACAACAAGAAAAAGTAAAATTAAGAAAATATTGACTAAACTTTAGTAATAAGTTTTAAGTTAATCTAAAAACAACTTTCCCCGGCAGCAGCGCTAAAATTTAATACGCTCAAACTTACTTCTCAAATAAGAAGTAAAGTGGTCGTATCAAGTAAAGAACCCAACTAATGATGTTGGGGTCGATCCCACAAGGAAAATGGTTCAGACTTAACTTTATTCTATTATTACTTCTATTTAGTCAATTATATTCCGAAAACAAATAACTAAATGGGGTTTTTGATTAATGAAAGTAATTAACTAATTTAAAGTAAACAACTAACAGGTTCAAGTATTGGAGTTTAATCAAGTAATGAGAGTAACTAGGGCTTAAGTGTTCCCCACAGGCTCCTAACTCGGTAATTCTAACTATAACAATTCCGTCCTAATATCTTGCATGCAAAGTGATAAGTTGTGTATCCCTAAATCCTTAGTCTGGCATCTAGAGAATTTCACTCTGCACCTTGGTCCAGCTACGTGTGTTTCTTTACTAAACCTTTCCTTTACCTCATATTAAGCATCATAATCGATATTTGACTAATTTGTTACCTCGTACCAACCGACACTAGCCTATTAGATAGTATACACTAAATCTACGTTGATAATTCTTTTCCTATTATCTACCTCCTAAGTCCGGCAAGTAGCAATAAGGCGAGTTCTAACGTTGGCCATCCGTTAAAAGACTTCTAAACGACAGAACTATCAATACATGCACGACACTATTCTAAGATTGTTATTTTAGCTAAGTTTTACGTTGTTATTTGCCCATGGTTACCACAACCCTAGTTATAGAGTTTAGTTACCCGTGCTAATATTCACACAATTCATATTGAAAAAATAGGAATTCATGCACTTACTTTAATGAGAATGAAGAAAATCCAGAAATTCACTTGAATAATTCACAAAAACACTAACAATCGATTTCGAAAAAGTATGATCAAATACCAAAATCAAGAGTTCAATACTTAAACAAGAGAACTAAAAATATCCAAAAGTCTAACCCCCAAAAAGAGGTTTTTCGAGCTATTTATAATAAACAAAACCTAATAAAAGAGGGAATCTAATTAAGGAAAATCTGCCCAAAACGCGTCTGAGTCGACGACCCTTGTGACGGACCATCGTGGCCTCCGTCGTTCCATACTTAACACAAATCTCTACTGCTTTCTTCATCAACTCTCTGTTACCCTCGATGGACAGGTTTGACGGACCGTTGCAATCACGACGGTCCGTCGAGGGCTTCCGTTCCATGACACTTAGAAACTTCTTGAAATTGGGTACTGGGACTACTCTCTGACAACCATGACGAATGTGCAGGACGGACCGTCGTGGCTGTGATGGTCTGTCGTAAGCTCCCGTAGTCCCACAGTTGGTCAGACTTCCCCAACTTCCTTCAGTAGCTATTTTCTTCTCACTATGGCTGCCACCTACGGACCGTCACAGTCACGATGGATCGTCGTGGGCTCCGTAGGTGGTCACTTCTGCAATTTCTGCTCAAATTCTCCGCATTCTCCTTTGGACAGATTTCCTGGAAATAAAGAGAAAACTACATCAAAAATCAATACAAAAAGACTTTAGACCCACACTAAACTTAAGAAAAGAGCATTGAAAGTACCGTGGAACCACGGTACATCATTCATATCATGAGATAAATCATATTTGAGTTACTTCATCTCATTATGAAGGTTTAGTATTTGAAGTAGGTGGACATAGATCCTCTTCTTAACATTTTTTTTCTTTCTTTTCTATTAAATGAATGACCTGTTACTTATATAGTTCATTTATTCTTGCCACATGTGAGCATTGTTGGAGTCTGTTGGACTAAAATCTCCATGCATTTCGAGTCATTTGAAATTGAAACCCTTTACTCGGGTCCACCAGTCACTAGAGTTGGCGTACAGGTTGCGGTCAAATCAAGTATACAAAATAAGCCAAAACAAATCAGAGAGTTGAAGAATTTGTGCAGAAGGCCCTCTTTTATTTTCTATATTTTGTATTTTGTTATCTTTGGGCCTAAGCCCTTGTTGTCTTTCTTTTCCGTATTTAGTACTTATTATTGTATAATTAGATTAGGACAGGTACAAAGGAAATGGGTCAAAACCCAAAAGCAAATAGGGTCCAAATACCGGTCTAGGCGGACAGAACCCGGGTTTGGACCCAATCTCTATCCCTCTCTCTCTATCTATCTCTTTATTTGTTTAATTACTTGTTGTTTAATTGTTGCTAGTCTCAGGGTCAAAGAATCCAAATCCCCGTAAGACGCAATATATGTTAAAAACAACTTGATTAAATCGACCGCGACTAAGTGACTTTAAATAATATCAAATAAATTTTGCAAGTCAAAATAGATAAGATTGTAAGTTAATACTTCATTTTTCAAACAACTTCAATAAATGTTATCTCGAAAATGAGAAAGTTAAGTTTTATCCAAACAAAGTTAATTGCCGGAAAATCATATTTAAGTGGATATTTTAGGTGCCTAACAGCTTTCTAAAATATAAATAGGAATCCCCAAACCCCATTAAATGTTTTCACTAGATTTTTTCTGTCCAAAGTCTTTTGAAAACAAAGTTTTCTTGATTTTTCTTAAAAATTAAGTGGAGACTCTAAGAGTCCCAAAACTTTATAAAATATATTATATTTTCGATAAAACAGAAATGGTGACTCTGCTGGGGAATTGGAGGATTCTAACCTTAATACTAACGTTATTTGGCTATATGGTATAATTGCTTATTCGTTTACTTTATCGTATTATTGAAATGTTGCATTTTTCATGGCATATTTCCGCCAAATGGCAAACAGTTTGCATTAGGAAAACGGAAGTTACATGGCTTTCCACGGCTTTTTTCAGAAATAGACAAAAGTTCATTTGGAAGTATCAAACGAATAGTTGGAATGCGGTCATTCTGCGTAGTTTGGTAGCTTCACCCCGTTGTCTATTCGACTCGGGTAACCGTCACTTTGAAACATATTCTAGTAAGCCTAAGATAGAGCAAAACCAAAACCGATACTTAAGCATTAGCCTAAGACAGCTTCATACCCAAGGCGTATTAAGTCCATTAGTTGAAACCGCCAACATCGTGTCCAAGGTCTCCGACCTCACGACACATCATTTTGCTTAACATTTGAATGATGTACGTATGGATACCAATGTTGGGTGGGAAAACTTAACTAGTTTCTGTTTTATAGGTATAGATCGATTCCCAAGGTTCGACATGATCATAGAAGCACCGCTCCAACTCAAGATGTGGTATAATAATCTTGACATGGATCATAGAAGGACCCTCAACAAATACGTAGGTGCGCTAACCGAGTTGATCAACATGAAGGGTTGGCCAGAACTGATTGAGGTCCTCATAGGGTATTGGGACAATCAAAGAATGGTAGTTCGATTTGGAACCGCGGAGATTACCCTGACTATCGAGGAGATCCAAGACTGCATTGACATAGTCGGTACGGGGATACAAAGAAAAGCAAGAAAACAAGAGGATATTTTCATTCATAATAAACCTTTCGTAGAAAATATCACAGACTTGCTCGGGTTGGGGAAAGATTTTGTCTACTGGTACCAGGAGTCCAACATATCATTCAGAGACATCTATGTCATATTTGGGCACGCCAGCTTCAACGCCAATTATAACTGAGAGTTCAAGGTTTCCTATAGAGAGTGGAACGAGATTCGTCCCTTAGCATTTGTCGTGCCGCTGTTAGGAACAATGTCTTCCCACTCGAACCGAGTCTGAGCATCAACACTCGTGTTATAGCACTCGTGCACACTCTTTAAAGGATACGAGAACCAAGAATAAGTAAAATACTACCCTATAGCTCCGGTCATCCTGTCAGATATGTATCGAGCTTTGGGAAAGTGCAAGGAAGGGCATCGCCACTTTCAGAGTTGTAATCTACTCCTCCAGTGGTGGATTTTAAGCCATCTTGCAAAAGGGGCTGGAACTCCGGAATTGCATACTCTAGACAACAAGAATACCCTCAGAGATTTAAATGATATATTGTACTGGGCAAATATGGATAATCGGAGAACTAGGGGAAGATGGGCTCAGTTTTTCTCCTAATTGAGAGAAGAAGGTCTCCAATGGATGCTCGATCGCTTCATTTCTAAAGAATTCATCGTGGAGAGCCGTAGTTTTCTTTATCTTCCTCTACCAGGTATTTAGGGAATTCTCCCTTATGCACCCTTTCCAGTCTTGCGACAGTTTAGAAGGAGGCAAACTACACCTGGAGAGGCGTACTTTGGCGCTTATGTATACGATATTGGAGACGATAGGGTGCACGAAGTTTCAGAAATGCTGAGAGAATGGAATGGTGCCAAGAGGATGGATAAAGAAACCATTGCCCCAGACCGATTTTACGCTGGATATGATGAGGGTTACAAAGAATTGCTGAAAGACAACATACGAAGTATCTCCTCCCCAACTGCGCGTAGCTTTCGCAGCATAACGGACAAAGAAGCCAAAGCAGTGGTCGAGCTACGAGAGGTAAAAAGAGAAGCCCAAGAAATGTATGCCAAATTTATCAAAAACCAAGATGCTCTTGAAAAGAAAACTCAAGAAGTGGAAAGACTAAGGCGCGGTTACGATGATTTTGATTCATGGGTCAAGGAGAAGATTGAAAGAATGCAATACGAGAGCTGGGAAGAAAAAGGACGCTTAGGTGAAGGTTTTTTTCTGATACTACGTTTCATGTTTCAGCAATACAAGACCGAGGAAAATGGCGACGGAGTAGGCACATTTGGGATGACATAGTGGACTTCGCCTCTGTGCAGGTTTTTCTACCGGTATTTGTCATTTTAGCCCCTACATGGGCCTGCTTTATTTCGTTTTAGTACATTTAAATGGCCCCTGCGTGGGTCTATCCTTTTATATTTTTTGCTTTATTTCCCCTTGTGAACACTAAATATTTCATTTGTGAAATTTGTTTGGGGGGATTGATTATTTGGTTCAAATTCACGCGTACATCATTCAAATGCGCTAGGCCTACCCTTGGCACAAAAGGGTCCCTCATATGTTTTAGGAGGCGATATATGTGCTATTAACTGCTTATGTGTTATGTTGTTGTGAATGAGGATATCGGAAATCCACTCCTTTCCAGAAATTTCCAAATATACACACAAGTCACTATTACAAAATGTCCGACCAAATTTTACGAGTCTTAAGTTTCTCATCGAAAAGACAAATCCCATCTCCAAATCCTAAATACTACTTAACTGTCTCAGGAAAGGAAAAAATCACCGCTATGGACAAAGGAAAGAATATCAAAGCTAAGCCAAGTGAAGAAGAGAGGATCGACATACAAAAGCAGCGCGGAAAGCATCTGTATGACTGATTGTTTCCTCCTGGGATACCCGAAGAGGAAATCAACGAAAAGAGTTATGAGGAAGCACTTGCCCACAAACCTTCTTTCGAAGGACGTCTGGCAAAAGGAGAAAAGAAAATTTCTCTCGAAGCGTATCCACATGATTGCCGAAAAAGGATAGAGGTTGTTTTGTGCGCACTCATTTTCGAACACTATCGGTCTAAGCATATGCTGAGATCCGTCGAAAGAGCGCAATCCCAAGAGGGATCAGGGGTTCTCCGCAAGACCTGTGAGTGTCATCCCAACCAAAAGGGGCATATGATAGAAGAATGCATAGATTTCAAGAACACAGTCCGTCGTTTGTTCAGTATGGACAGTATTCCGAACACTTGGGGTGACGACGTCCTCCTTGCATGTGATGAACCACGGGTTGACATATCGGTCACAGAGAAGGCCGTATTCTTTCATTGCTCGTTCACGCCTTTCAAGAAAACGATGATAGAAATTTACCTAGAATTAGTTCAGAATGGAATCTTCACCCATTTCTACATGGGCATGGACATGCCGTATTATCTTTAGTACGAAGTTTGGAAGCGTTGTCCCTATCACAACGCCATAGACCACAACATTGAAAAGTGTCTTGACTTCTGCCATGACCTCGAATACCTCATCGACATGGGAAGGATTCAAGTAGAGATTGTCCCCCGTGATTGAGATGACGTAGAGAAGAAAAATGACTAAGATGTAGTCATCATTTTATCTTTAAAGCTCTGTTGTTGCCTTTCAATTTCCTTATAATCGTAATGAATGAATGAAAATATTTGCCTTTGTACTCGAACTATGTTGGGCATGAATTCTCCTTGTGAGATACGTAGGCAGCCTTTCAAGGCCCGGCCCCTATCTTTTAAAATTTTCATTCTCCCACCTTTATGGTACAAGGAAATGTGAAAACCATATCAACGGACATCAAAAAGAAGTTGCAAGAAGACCGTAGCTCAACATGATTTAGCCTTTCTGAGATAGTGTCGAAATAAAAAGCAAGAAAACTCCTATTTGTTAAAAAATCTGTTTCCGTCCTTACTCGTGGGTTGAATATATCCTCAAACATAGCAAGTTGTGTGTTTATCTGCTCTCTGTGTGATATTATACATTTCGTATTCTGAATATAAACTGACAAATCTGCCTTTGAGTTGTTTTCCTCCTCAAGTACTTTGAAACTGATCTGTGTTGATTAAGCTGGCAGATCATCCCTACTTTACTAGATCAAAAGGTCCCGCAAATTCCTTCCATAAATGAAATTCAGACAAAGGAAAGACAGTTATGGGAGATAGTAACAAAGAAGTAAGTCTCACCGATGTTGTGGTGGCTCAACCCACCGTAGAGGATCAGAATGAGTTGATTATGCAATTGATGCAACAGATTGCGTAAATGAGGGTAGAGATGCAGAGAATACAGGATTTGCCTCCACTAGGGTATAATGTTAATGATGTAGATGGAAGGCCTCCTATCTAATTCCCTTCTTGAAGCATGGATATGACCTAGAACGTGCCACCTGCTCAAAATCCCTCCAGTATAGACCTAACCGCTCAAAAACCCCAATACGCTGCAACTTCCTACCAAACTCGACAACCTCCTCAGAACCATCATTCTCAAATGCCCCCTCCTCCTCAAAATACCCAACATCAAACCACTCCACCACCTCAAAACCAAAGTCAAAATCCAAATCAAAACACTTTTAATCCCCAAACTTCCCACCACCACTTAAATCAGAATACCAACCCTCAAACTTATCCATAGAATTACAAAACCGCTCAAAATGCCCAAAGTCCCTCCGTAGCTCCACCCTTACCTAAAAGAACCACTTTACAGATTCTCGTCCCTACTGAGCACGACGTGCACGGTTCTAAGTTGGATCATTACGAGGAACATGAAAGAGAATAGATGGCAAAGGAAGAGGCAAAGATGGATATAAAAGAGGATATCAAGAAAGCCATGAAAGAGCTCCAATGCATCCCCGATATCGCCGGTCTTAATTATGAAGATTTGTGCATTCATCCAAATCTGGACCTTCAAGAAGGGTTCAAAATTCCAAAATTTGATACTTTCGAAGGAGTGGGGAACCCTATGGCTTATCTAAGAGCCTACTGCGACCAACTTGTTGGAGTTGGTAGGGATGAAGCTCTATTGATGCGGCTCTTCAGCCGAAGTCCTATGCGGAGAGGCTCTGGAATGGTTCACCTCCCACGAAACCAGACAAATAGCCCAACTGGAATGCTTTGGCCAAATATTTCATCGATCGATTTGCTTACAACGTAGAAATTGTTCTTGATCGATACTCTTTGGAGAAGATGAAGCAGAAATCCACCTAGAGCTATAGAGTGTTTGCCTATAGGTGGAGAAAACAAGCTGCAAGGGTAAGACCGCTTATGTCTGAAAAGGAAATTGTCGAAATGTTCGTGCGGGTGCAACAGCTAGAGTATTACGAAAGAATCATGTTGCTCGTGGGAGCAAAGTTTGCCGAGATAGTCAAGATTGGTGAAACTATCGAAGATGGTTTAAAATTAAGAAAGATAGCCCGTGTGTCCGTGTTGCCCAGATCTTTAGGGTTATTGAAGAAGAAGAGAGAGGACGTTGTCGCTGTCTCATATAAGGGTAAGAAAAAACCTAGAAGATCGTCGTCATCCCAAGGTCGTTCTCGATTTTCTCAAAACTTCTACCAAGCTAGTCAGAAAAATAATCCTCCTATAGTATACCAAAATCCTCCTCCAGTATACCAAAATCCACCTCCAATATACCAAAATCCATCTCCCGCTTACCAAAATCATCCTCCACTATACCAAATTCCATCTCCTCACTACCAAGGTGTTGCTCCTAGTTATGCTAACGTACAGTTGAGCTACATAGCACCCCCTCCTGTTTATCAAGTCCAAGGTCCACTATACCAAAATTCCCCTCCAAATTACCAAGCTCCATTGCCAAACTACCAAACAAATCCATAACCCAGAAATCAAATGCCCCATCCCAACAACAGAAATTATCAACAAATGCCTCCTCCACAAGGTAGTTATGACCCACCGCGACCTAGATTTGAGAAGAAACCTTCGAGGAACTTAAATGTGCTCGCTGAAAGCTGAACAAAGCTGTAGGAGCGACTGCCTGTAGCCAGATATATCCACCCAGTGGGGCCCAAACCGGTGGATACCAGTTCTAAGTTCTATAGGCCTGATAAAAAATGTGCTTATCATTCCAACAGTGTTGGACATGACACTTTAGGATCTAATTGACCATGAGTTGGTCTCTCTTCAACCAGTTGCGCCAAATGTCAACACCAACCCTTTGCCGAATCATGGAGGCGGCAATGTTAATATGACAGAAACAGATGATGATTGGTGCATAACAAAAGTGATAACTTAAATCGTTCCTAACTAGTTGGAAAGGTCTGTGGCCTCGTTGATCATCAAAGAGAAAAAAGAGTTGGTTATCTTGACACCCGCAAAGGCCGTTGCCTTTGTGCCATCAAAAACTCTTGTCAGGACAAAATTTTTGATTGAAACTGCTGCCGCTTAGGGTATGACCCGTTCTGGGAGGTTTTATATTCCTGAAGAGTTGGCTCTTGGAGGACATAAGAAGGATCATGGTAAAAGGCCGATAAGCGAAGGCGAAGCGGATGAATTCTTGAGAAAGATGAAGCCGAAGGATTATTCTATTGTTAAGCATTTGGAAAAGACTCCAGCCCAGATTTCTGTGTGGGCCCTGTTAATGAGCTCTCAGTTACACAGGCAGTCCTTGATGAAGGCTCGTGATGATACCTATGTGCCCGTGGGAACAAGTAGCGATAATATGGCTGCTATGATCAACCAAGTAATCCGAGGGCAACGTATTAGTTTTTGCGATGATGAGTTGCTTTATGAAGGGAGGTCGCACAATAAGGCATTGCACATCACTGTTGTATGTCACGAGAAGGTCATAGATCCAGTCTTGGTGGATAATGGATCCGGTCTAAATATTTACCCATGGTCGACATTGCGACAGTTACAATTTGATTTGGGGAAACTAGAGCAGAACCAAGTCAATGTAAGTGTCTTCGATGGGGTCCAGAGAGACACATTGGGAGCAGTGAATTTGGTCATCCAAATGGGTCCGGTAGGCGCACAGTTTCAAGTCTTAGATATTGACACCAGCTATAACCTTCTTCTGGGAAGGGCTTTCATTCATATGGCTGGAGTTGTACCTTCTACCCTTCATCAGATGATGAAACTAGTTTGGAAGAACGAAGAGCAGGTTAGTCATGGTGAAGGGAGTCACTCTGGCATACAATCGCCAATTATCGACGCAGTGTCTCGAGGTACCAATTTCTATACGGTGGAGCTGGTAAACGCCACTGGTGAGGATTTGACCCCACAGCTTCCTATGCCTTCTGTGTACAAGATGATAGCCACTGTGATGCTGCAGAATGGTTTTGAACCAGGTTTCGGATTGGGAAGAAATTCCCAAGGAATTATTGAGCCTATTCTGGTCACCGTCAAAGGAGCTAGATATGGTTTGGGGTACATCCCCACAAATGATGATATGAAGACGACGAAGAAGAATGATCAAGCATTGACTAAGTCAATCCCTCTTCTATATCAATCATTCCCGGTCCGGGTGTACGCCGAGCCTGACGACCCTGGGGAAGGAATCTGCAGCCTTTTCAAAGAAATTGATGCTGTTATTGAGGAGGAGGTCGAGCTGACAGGATTCCACAATGCCGAGCCTGGGGAGATGCTGTAAAATTGTTCCTCCATGCTGATTTTTATTTCTCGAACTCTTTGGTAGAAGGGCATCGTTTTATGCATATTTAAATTGGTGGCGGTCCGGAAGAGGCTCGAGATCCACCATTTTGCATTTTCTTAATTACGTGAATTTTAAAATTCCGCCGTGATGTTTGAAAAAGGAAACATGGCCCTTTGTCATAGCCAAAGTTTGCATGATTTCCAATTTAATTGAAAGTCTTTTATTGAAATTTGTTTTTTCACTTATTTGTTATAGTTTTACTTGTCTAACTTTGTCTATTTATGCTTTCAATAATATAAGTATTAAACCTACCAATGTCATGTCATGTCACGAGCTGAATGAACAAAGTGAGGGAGGTGATGACGAGGTTGATGATTATGAAGAGAAAAATGAGGCATCAGAAGATGTTGCTGAAGAATTTATGCAGTTTGAAAATCAGCATAAGCCAAATTTAGAGGAAACCGAAACTATAAATCTGGGAGACCAGGAGTGCGTCAAAGAGGTTAAAATTAGCATTCACTTGAATAAAAATCAAAGAAGGGCCTGATTCATTTACTCACTGATTACATCGATGTGTTCGTCTGGGAAGTCAACCACATGCTAGGGCTGAGTACCAATGTTGTGTATCACAAATTGTCGATTAATCCAGGGTTCAGTCCGGTGAAGCAGAGGACTCGGAAATTCAAGACTGAGTTGAGTTTTGAGATTAAAGAAGAGATCACCAAGCATATCGAGTCTCGACTAGTAGAAGTGAAGCAACAAAGCCAGCCCAAAAAAGACGGGAAGATCAGAATATGTGTCAACTACACAGATCTCAACAAAGCCAGCCCGAAGGATAATTTTCCGTTGTCAAACATTCATATTCTGATTGATAACTGTACTAAGCATGAAATGCAGTCGTTTGTGGATTGTTATGCAGGTTATCATCAGATTCTGATGGACAAGAAAGATGCAGAAAAAACAGTGCTTATTACACCTTGGGGTGTATATCATTATTAGGTGATACCATTTGGCCTCAAGAATGCTGGTGCTACCTATATGAGGGCTATGACGACCACAATTCATGACAGGATTCATAAGGAGATTGAGGTGTATGTAGATGACGTCATATTCATGTCAAGCAAGAGTTTGGATCACTTGACGTATTTGAAGAAGTTCTTTGATCGTTTGCGTCATTACAACTTGAAGTTAAATCCCGCCAAATGCTCTTTTGGAGTCCTAGCCGGCAAGTTAATGGGATTTATAGTCAGTAGAAGGGATATTGAGATCGATACTTCCAAGATTAAAGCAATTCAAGAGTTACCTCCACCGAAGACTTGAGAAAGAGGTTATGAGTTTCTTAGGGAGGTTGAACTACATCAGTCGATTCATAGCTCAATCAACCGTGGTGTGTGAGCCTATCTTCAAGCTGTTGAAGAAAGACACACTGACAAATTGGACTGAAGAGTGTCAAACTGCTTTCGACGCTATCAAGAACTATTTGTCAAATCCACCGGTATTGGTTCCTCCGCGAGAAGGGAGTCCTTTGTTGTTGTATTTGTCCATATCAGATAGTGCATTTAGATGCGTGCTTGGTCAACACGATGAGACAGGAAAGAAGGAAAGGCTATCTATTACATAAGCAAAAGGTTTACTCCATACGAATCTCGTTACACTCTGTTGAAGAGAACGTGTTGTGCTTTGACTTGGCTTGCTCAGAAGTTGAGGCATTATTTGTCTTCTTATACTATATATCTCATCTCCAGAATGCCGACCGGAAAGTTAGCTAAATGGAAAATGTTGTTGAGTGAATTTGATACTGTGTACGTGACTTAGAAGGCGATAAAAGCACAGGCCTTGGCTGATCATTTTGCAGATGCAGAATATGAAAAGCGCAAGACTTATTTTCACTATGAAAAAGTATCGTCTGTGGGTGAAGATATTTGTAAAATGTATCCTGGCTGGAGATTATTCTTTGATGGAGCAGCAAATCACCAAAGAAAAGGTATCGGAGCAGTCTTAGTGTCAAAATCTGGTCAACACTATCCCATGGAAGCTAAGCTCCGACTTAATTGCACGAAAAACATGGCTGATTATGAAGCTTGTATTCTGTAACAACCTGAAAATGACTATGCTAAGTAATGCTTAAACGTACCTAGAATGCCTGGATTAGACCGGGTTCACACGGCTTGTTGCGCATAGAACCAGACCTCACAACCTATGCACTAGCCAAGCCAACCAACTTGATGAGTTAGTTGAGCTAGGCAAGGTGAGAACCAACAATGTAGGGCACCCGAATTGAAGAGATTCACCCGGATGAGTTTTATCGGACTTAAAAGGGGTAATCTTAGGTTTGGAGGGTCTAGGGGTAAAATGGTCTTTTCCAGGCTAGGGGTAGTATTGTATTTACCCTAAGTAATTAATTAATTAAATAATTAATTTAAAGAGGAGGGGCAATTTGGGTAGGGTTGGCCGAATTTGACCCTTTTCGCAAGTTAAGCTTCACCCGGGTTCGATCCTTGGTGGAAGCAATGTTAAATTTATTAATTTATATTAATTATCTTATTTAAGTAAGGGCATAATTAGTAATTTCACCTAAGCTAACACTAACTCACGTTTGTCTCTACTCCTCTCTCACTTCACGATCAACGTTCTGTAAAAACTAAAGAACAGAACAAAAAGATAAAAAAAAAAGAGTTCATCCACACTCAATAACTTGAAAGCTCAAACTCAAAAGCAAAATAATCTTCAAAACAAAAAGCAAAAACCAAATTCTCGACGGATTGTGCTTGTGATTTCGGTGGTGAGACGTCGGCTTAGTGGGGGTTTTTGGCAGCACGTAAAAACATCTTTGAACAACTTCATGTATGGGTTTTCTTCCCTCTTGGTCCCTTTTCCAAGAGACCCCTAAGGTTCAGTCTATTCACAATCGAAAACTAAGGTTGTCCCCATTTCATGCCCCTGTCATTAGATCCTTTGAAAGATTCAAGTATGCGTTGGTATGACTTGTGGTAGATGATTTTAGGGCTGCGTGTGATTACGTGTTTGAACGTCTATTCAGAATTATGTAGAAATGAAAGAGGTGTTCCGAAAATGTGAAGTTCGTTAACTTGTTTGTGCATGTGTGTCCCGTGAATTAGCCACAATTTGAAGCTTGATATTGACATGATAAAATATTATGAATTATGTGTGTGCGAATATGTTAAAAATGTGATGTTCATATGAGTTCAAAGTTGCTGAATTGAATAATAATTCTTGACTGAAAGTAACCTTTAAAAAGCACCTAAAGATCTCCCTAAAAACTACTCGAAATGTCTTAATGTTTAACGTGAAAAAGGGTGAGAAAATAGGCTGCTAAAATGTGGTCAAATTCCAGTTTCTGGAATTTGGTTTCGGTCACACAATGACTTTTTGGAAACATGTAAAAAGAACAAAAATAGTGTGAGGTCATTGGGGATCGAACCCGAGACCTCACTGCATGAATTTTTTATCAAAAATTTAAGTTAAAGAAATGTGGCATGTGGGATTCGAACCCGTGTGCCTTGACGACGAATCATAAAAATAAAATGAGGTGTGTAGGGTTCGAACCACAACCTCTCGGCCAAACATGAGGAAGAATTAAAAGAAAATAAAAATGAGGTATGTGGAAATTGAACCCACAACCTCTCATCCGAATGAAAAGAATTAAGGAGAAAAATAAAGTGGGGCTTTGGGGGTTCGATCCCACACTCCCTCGGTTAACACAAAAAGAGTTCAAGGAAAAAGGAAAATAAATAAACTTAGGTGTGGGGGTTCGATCTCGGATCTCATAAGCCTAGTCGTCTAAGGGGAATTGGGGAAAAAGAAAACAAAAGAAAGTGTATGTGAGGGGATTCGAAATCGAGTCCCTACCTGAGAATAAGAAATCAGAAAAAATAAAATAAAAACGTAAGTGTTGTCCATGGGATTCAAAATTGGGTTCCCCTACCCAATTCCGTATTGACACATAAGTCGTACGTGAATAAATGATCAAATGAATGCTGCCTTAAAGGATCAAAACTCAGATCTTGTCATACTTACAAAATGCATAAGTCTTGTACCACATAACCTTGGTTCAGTATGAATCACTTAGATGAATTACGAATGAAGCCTCATGGCTTGTATGTATGGATCCATAAGTCCAGCATACGTTTAAAAGTAAGTAAACCTAAGATGTTATTTAATGAATGATGTGACGCTAAGAGGGTTAAGTAAGAGTGTGAAACACATTAAAAGGCCATGTGCATTGGCATATGATGAAATGAACATTCACGTAAAAAGGGGTGAGTAATTATGAAGGGCAAATGTGCTAAGGCTAATGAATGTACTGACAACATGATAAAAGGCTAATGTGAAATATGAGAGCAATCTCAAATGAGCCTAAGTAAATGTTACCAAAACGTACTCACCTATGAGAGTGTAAAGATAATGAAGAGACCAGTCTCTATGAACACTCTAATGAAAGTATTAAAGTTAATATATACTTAATACTAACGATGAGATCACAAATCATCTAATGAGCTATGATGTCCTCATGCTAGAAGCAAGCTTCCATGATGTATGAGATGAATTTAATGGAACTTTATACTGAGCACCGATAGGCTAGCTATGAGTGGTGATTCCTTCTTTCGGGATGGCAGAGGTTCGTGTAATTCTCATGAGATGAGACTGTCCGTCTAGACGGGTATGGGTCTCCTTATATCTCCTAGTCTTTGAACCTATTCAACTAACATAGGGATCTAGCAGGGTTCAATTCCCTATATACGCTAGCATGTTTTTGTTTCACTTTGGCCGGTGATTCCACCTCTTTTCGGTGTGGGGTAGACAAAGGATTTCATGGAGCTCACATGATATATGTCGGTTAAAGTTAAAATTCCCAAAGAAAGAATGAGGCCAGCCTCATGTAATGCACACAATGAAATGAACGATACCAAAGGTGTTTGGTTAGGATAATCAAGAGGTGAACTAGACTTATGTAATGACACTAGGTCATTCTTAGTTATTGCACAGTTAACCCAATGAGAGTCTTAAACTACATCCTAGGTATAGCTGGTGTTTACACTAGCCTATGAATGAAATGAAATGAAGTACGTATGAATGAATGAAGCAGACTCTATGTTTTCTAAAGAAGGCTCCCTAGTTGAGGTCCCATATGTTGAGCCCTCATTTTGGGAAGTCCTAATGTTAAGTCCAAGATTCCAGGGTCTCATGGCATATAAACGAATGAAATGAAATATGATATGTGCTATATGCAATATGTTATGTGCTATATGCAATATGTTATGTGCTGTGTGCAATATGATACGTATGATGATGCATGTTACTCTCATGAAATGACTTTCCTAATCTTATTTTGGCAAGTCCACTGACTTGACTTTCCATAACTCATATCATTCGGAGAGAGCTATTCTAAATCATGCATGTTCGTGGTGTGTGCTTTTATATACCCATAATTAGTACAAGTGTGTACTAATTCCATACATTTATCTACCTCTAGGTGCAGGTGCAGCTGGACATTAGAGCTTACGAGTCGATACAACAGTTATCCGGAAGTGGAGCTTTCATTCGGATTTGGTAGGCCCTCATGCTTTCGAGGATGCTTCCTGATTTATTCTAGCATAGACGTAGGCATGAGCTAGTGGAGTATGTACCACTAGCGTTTCTTTCATATTTACTTTCAGATGTTGTATTGGTGCCATTTTGGTAACTCTATATTTATGACTATATCTTTCATTTGATTATCTTGATTTAGATAGTTGTTGTGAACGCTTATGAGTTTATGTAGATAGTATTATTCGAAATCAATGTTTTCCAATATAAAGTTAACTAAACAAAAGTTCAAATATTCCGCTAAAATTAACCTATATGATGTAACGACGACATATGTAGGCTTGTTTGCGACCTCAGAGAGGTCAACAGCGCCAGTCTCATCTTAGGTCTAGATTCTGATCGTGACAAAGTTGGTATCAGATCATTAGGTTAAATTACAAGGATAATAAGTTCACATCAACCACATCGAGTAGTTTCTATGTTATTGTAGTGAAGTGCACCACTATCATGAATTAGAGACTGCATGATGCGTTGGAAAATTTCCCTTCTTATGATCTTATCGTTCTTTCCTTAATGTCTGATTTCTTGGTGTTATGAGTGTATCTAACATCAATTCTTACTTTATTCAGAAAATGAACACAAGGGGGACAACCAAGTTCCACCCCAGGCTCCAGCTGCAGGAGTGGACATGCCAGTTAACCCAGCAAGGTTGACTGATGTTGAGGTGCGGACAGCTTTGGCACAGATGGCTCAAGCCATCACTGTGCAGGCTCAGGCTCTGACCACCCAGAGCCAACAGACATGAGGTTCAGCGGGAGAACCCACCAGCCCACAACATGGCGAACAGGTTGCGAGATTTTATGAGGATGAATCCTCAAATCTTTACAGGATCTAAGACATCATAGGACCCTTAGGAGTTCGTAGAGGAAGTCCAGAAAATTCTAGTGGCGATGGGGGCCACGAAGATTGAGAAAGCTTAGCTGGCCTCGTACCAGTTGAAGGATGTTGCACAAGCTTGGTGCAAGATATGGAAGGATAGCAGGGCGTTGGGCGGAGGTCCGATCACATGGTAGTTGTTTAAGATAGCTTTTCTGGAGAGGTTCTTCCCCAGAGAGATGAGAGAGGCTAAGATTGATGAGTTCATCAACCTTAAGCAAGGCTCGATGACTGTCAGGGAGTATTCCCTAAAATTCATTAAATTGTCCAGGTATGCCACTTCTCTTGTGTCGAACAGGAGGGATGAGATGAGCAGGTTCCTTACAGGGATCTAAGAGGAATTGGAGGAGGAGTGTCGGGCTGCGATGCTCCATGATAGCATGGACTTGTCCAGGCTTATGGTACATGTCCAGCAGGTTGAGTAAAGCCGGAAGAAGAGGAGAATCCGTGAGGTCAGGAGGCCTAACCCTTCTGACCAGACAGGTTCCAGCAGAGGTGGTGGTAGGAGCACTTTTGGAGTTCGTGATCAGTCCATATTTAAGAAGGGGCATCACAGTTCAGAGAACTCTAACTCTCAGAGGAGTGCAACACCTAGAGAAGGCAGACCCGAGCCAAAGAAGGGCAATAAAGGTGATGTGCAGTGTGACAGAAAGGAATGTGGCAAGTGTGGCCGTATTCACAGTGGAGAGTGCAGACTAGGCACAAATGCCTGCTTCGGTTGCAGAAAGAGCAGACACATGGTCAGGGACTGCCCACAGAATAGGGGTTAGGCTGGAGGTAATACTCAGCCTAGGCTTAATCCCCAGAATGCTACTGCAGCCGATCCTCCTAAGCAGAACAGATTCTACGCCTTGAAGGGCAGGGAGGAGCAGGAGAAGTCTGCTGATGTGGTCACAGGTATGCTGCAAGTTTTCTCAACCTCTGTTTATGCTTTACTTGATCTAGGGTCTATGCTTTCTTTTGTGACTCCCTTTCTTGCTCTTACTTTTGAAACACTACCTGAGGTTTTGCATGATCCTACTGTAGTTAGTACTCCCTTGGGAGAAAATGTGAGAGATGATAGGGTTCATAAAGACTGCCCAATAGTAGTATGTGGTAAGACTATGTGAGCAGACCTTGTTGAGTTACCCATGAATGACTTCGATATTATACTTGGTATGGACTGGATCCATAAATTATATGCCTTCATGGATTGGTGTAGTAGGGTTGTGAGATTTCGTTTCCCTAATGAATTAGAGCTGGTCTGGGAGGGGTACAATTCGAGTCATTCAAGTACTTTGATTTCGAACCTAAAAGCTAATAAAATGATGTCCAAGGGATTATTATGTCATCTTGTGAGTGTCAATGATCTAGATCATGACATTCCTTCCATAGAAGTGAATGAGTTCCAAGATGTTTTCCCTGATGATTTGTCTGGAGTCCCTCTCCCTCAAGAGATTGATTTTGGTATCGACCTAGATCCCGATACCAAACTGATTTCAATTCTTCGCTACATAATGGCTCCAGCTGAACTCAAAGAGTTGAAGCTGCATTTAAAAGATATCACTAATAAGGGCTTCATCCAGCCGAGCATATCCCCTTGGGGCGCTCCAGTGCTGTTTGTGAAAAAGAAGAATGGAACCCTTAGGATTTGTCTAGATTATCGGCAGCTAAACAAAGTCACTATAAAGAACAGGTATCCACTTCCCAGAATAGATGACTTATTCGATCATCTCCAAGGGTCTAGTTTCTTCTCGAAGATTTATCTTCATTCCGGGTATCATCAGCTTAAGGTTAGGGATGAATATATCCCAAAGGCAGCCTTTCGTACCCGTTATGGTCATTATGAGTTCCTAGTCATGTCATTTGGTCTCACTAATGCACCAGCTACATTTATGGACCTCATGAACCGAGTCTTCCGTGAATACCTTGATTCTTTCATCATAGTATTCATTGATGACATCCTCATCTAACTCTAACACCAAGGAAGAGCATGAACAACATTTGAGACTAACCTTAAAGGTACTTAGACAACATCAGCTGTATGCCAAATTCAGCAACTGTGAATTCTGGATTAGATCATTGACCTTCCTGGGTCATGTTGTGTCCGACCAGGGTGTGGGGGTGGACCCCAGGAAGACTGAGGCTGTTAAGAACTGGCCAAGACCTCTTACTCCCACCGATATCCGTAGCTTTATTTGATTGGCTGGTTACTACTGCAGGTTCGTGGAGGATTTTTCTTCCATTGCTGCCCGACTGACAGCTTTGACTAAGAAGAAAGCAAAGTTCGAATGGGTGGACACTTGTGAAAAGAGTTTCCAGGAGCTCAAGGACAGACTCACTTTTGCCCGAGTGCTTACGTTACCTAAATGTAGTGAGACTTACACTGTTTATTGTAACGCATCTAGGGTTGGTTTAGGTTGTGTTCTTATGCAGGGTGGTAAGGTGATAGCCTATGCGTCCAGACAGCTCAAGGTTCATGAGAAAAATTATCCCACTCCTGACCTGGAGTTGGCAGCTGTGGTGTTTGCATTGAAGCTGTGGAGGCATTACTTGTACGGAGTGCACGTGGATGTGTTCACAGACAACAAATGTCTCCTGTACGTGTTCACACAGAGGGAGTTGAATCTACGTCAGCGGAGATGGTTGGAGCTGTTGAAGGAATATGATATGAGTGTCCACTACCATCCAGGAAAAGTAAATATTGTAGTTGATGCTTTGAGCAGGTTGAGCCTGGGGTGTACAGTCCACATTGATGATGGGAAGAGGAGTCGGTGAAGGATGTACACAGACTGGACAAAATGGGTGTGCGGTTGATGGCTTCTACTAGCGAGGGTGTTTCAGTTAATCGTAGTTCTAAATCATCCTTGGTAGTTGAAGTCAATATGGGTCAGCATCTTGATCCTGTTTTGATGGAGTTGAAGGACTCAGTGCTGATGAAGATGAATGAGTCCTTTGCTTTGGGAGGTTACTGTATACTTAGGTACTAGGACAGACTGTGTCTATGAGATGTGGATGATTTGCGGACCCAGATTATTGTATAGGCCCATGGTTCCAGGTATTTGATACATCCAGGTTCCACCAAGATGTATCATGACCTCAAGAAGATCTATTGGTGGGATGACATGAAGAAGGATATTGCTGAGTATGTGGCCAAGTGTCCTAATTGTCAACAGGTTAAGGCGGAACACCTTAAGCCTGGTGGTCTCACTCAAACGATTAAGGTTCCGACTTGGAAGTGGGAGGCCATTAACATGGACTTCCTGGTTGGTCTTCCGAGGACTAGGAGACAACATGACTCCATAAGGGTTATTGTGGACAGGATGACTAAGTCTACCCACTTTATCCCTGTGAAGTCTACTTACAGGGACGAGGATTATACGAGACTCTACATTGATGAGATTGTGAGGTGGCATGGGATTCCTTTGTCTATCATTTCAGATAGAGGAGCTCAGTTCACTTTGCATTTCTAGAGATCCTTCTAGAAGATCTTAGGCACGCAGGTAAAGCTCAGTACTTCCTTCCATCCTCAGACATATGGGCAGGCAGAGCGCACCATTCAGCCATTGGAGGACATGTTGAGGGCGTGTGTGATCAACTTCAGAGGTAGTTGGGACGACCAACTGCCCTTGATAGATTTCTCATATAATAACAACTATTACTCCAGTATTTGGATGGCACCGTTTGAGGCACTGTATTGTAGGAGTTCTAGGTCCCTAGTTGGGTGGTTCGAGGTTGGATAGTCATCCATTTTGGTTCCACAGATCATTCATCAGGCCTTAGAGAAGGTCGGGGTGATTAGGGACAAGTTGGCTACTGCTTATAGTCGGTAGAAGTCTTATGCAGATAACAGGAAGCGGCCCGTAGAGTTTGATGTTGGTGACCAAGTATACTTGAAGATATCACCCATGAAGGGGGTGATGAGGTTTGACAGGAAGGGGAAGTTGCGTCCGAGGTACGTCGGGCCATACAAGATTCTACAGCGTGTGGGTGAGGTGGCCTATAAGTTGGCGTTGCCTGTGGAGCTAGCTTCTGTTCATCCAGTCTTTCATGTCTCTATGTTAAAGAAGTTCCTTGGTGATCCAGTATCGATTCTGCCTATTGGAGGTTTAGGGGTTGATGAAGACTTGTCCTATGATGAGTTTCTTGTTGAGATTTTAGACCGCAGGTGAAGCGTCTGAGAAACAAGGAGGTTGCCACAGTGAAGGTATTGTGGAGGAACTATCTTGTTGAGGGTGCTACGTAGGAGGCCGAGGCCGATATGAGATCCCGCTATCCTAATCTTTTCTGCTCTTGAGGTTAGACTCCTTACTCTTAAAACTAAGTTTCCTTGTCCCCTCTATTCTTTGTTGATATTGCTTGACTGTGTAAATGACTTATGTTATGATATGACTGTCATTGTACGAGATAATTAGAAGTGTCATTCGGGGATGAATGTTCCTAAGGGGAGGATAATGTAACAACCTAAAAATGACTATGCTAAGTAATGCTTAAACATACCTAGAATGCCTGGATTAGACCGGGTTCACACGGATTGTTGCGCGTAGAACCAGACCTCAGTACCTATGCACTAGCCAAGCCAACCAACTTGGTGAGTTAGTTGAGCTAAGCAAGGTGAGAACCAACCATGTAGGGCACCCGAATTGAAGAGATTCACCCGGATGAGTTTTATCGGACTTAAAAGGGGTAATCTTAGGTTTGGAGGGTCTAGGGGTAAAATGGTCTTTTCCAGGCTAGGGGTAGTATTGTAATTACACTAAGTATTTAATTAATTAATTAATTAATTTTTAGAGAAGGGGCAATTCGGGTAGGGTTGGCCGAATTTGACCCTTTTTCGCAAGTTAAGCTTCACCCGGGTTCGATCCTTGGTGGAAGCAATGTTAAATTTATTAATTTATATTAATTATCTAATCTAAGTAAGGGAATAATTAGTAATTTCACCTAAGCTAACACTCACGTTTCTCTGTACTCCTCTGTCACTTCACGATCAGCATTCTGTAAAAACTAAAGAACAAAACAAAAAGATAAAAAAGAAGAGTTCATCCACACTCAAGAACTTGAACGATCAAACTCAAAAGCAAAATAAGCTTCCAAACGAAATGCGAAAACCAAATTCTCGACGAGTTGGCAGCACGTAAGAACATCTTTGAACGACTTCAAGTATGGGTTTTCTTCCCTCTTGGTCCCTTTCCCAAGAGACCCTTAATGTTCAGTCTATTCAGAATCGAAAACTAAGGTTGTCCCCGTTGCATGCCCCTGTCATTAGATCATTTGAAAGATTCAAGTATGCGTTGGTATGACTTATGGTAGATGATTTTAGGGCTGGTTGTGATTACGTGTTTGAACATGTATTCGGAATTATGTAGAAATGAAAGAGGTGTTCCAAAAATGTGAAGTTCGTTAACTTGTTTGTGCATGTGTGTGCCGTGAATTAGCCACGGTTTGAAGCTTGAAATTGACATTTTAAAATGTTATGAATTATGTGTGTGCGAATATGTTAAAAACATGATGTTCATATGAGTTCAAAGTTGCTGAATTGAATAATAATTCTTGACTGAAAGTAACCTTTAAAATGCACCTAAAGATCTCCCTAAAAACTACTCAAAATGTCTTAATGTTTACTGTGAAAGAGGGTGAGAAAACAGACTGCAAAAAATGTGGTCAAATTCCAGTTTTCTTGAATTTGGTTTCGGTAACACAATGAAGTTTTGGAAACTTGTAAAAAGAACCAGAAATTATGTGAGGTCATTGGGGGACATCACTGCACAAATATTATATCAAAAATTTAAGTTAAACAAATGTGGCATGTGGGATTCGAACCCGTGTGCCTTGACCGAAAATGAATTATAAAAATAAAAATGAGGTGTGTGGGGTTCGAACCCACAACCTCTCGGTCAAACATGAGAAAGAATTAAAAGAAAATAAAAATGAGGTATGTGGTAATCGAACCCACAACCTATCGGCTGAATGAAAAGAATTAAGGAGAAAAATAAAGTGGGGTTGTGGGGGTTCGATCCCACACTCCCTCCGTCAACACGAAAAGAGTTTACGGAAAAAGGAAAATAAATAACGTAGGTGTGGGGGGTCGATCTCGGATCTCCTAAGCCTAGACGTCTAAGGGGAATGGGGGAAAAAGGAAACAAAAGAAAGTGTAGGTGAGGGGATTCAAAATTGGGTCCCCTAGCTAAGAATAAGAAATCAGAAAAAATTAAATAAAAACGTAAGTGTTGTCAAAGAGATTCGAAATTGGGTTCCGTTACCCAATTCCGTATTGACACATAAGTCGTATGTGAATAAATGATTAAATGAATGCTTCCTTAAAGGATCGAAACTGATATCTTGGCATACTTACAAGATGCATAAATGTTGTACCACATAACCTTTGGTAAGTATGAATCACTTAGACGAATTACGAATGAAGCCTCTTGGCTTGTATGTATGGATGCATAAGTCCAGCATACGTTTAAAAGTAAGTGAACCTTAGATGTTATGTAATGAATGATGTGACCCCAGAAGGGTGTAAGAGTGTGAAACACACTAAGCCAAGTGCATTGGCATATGATGAAATGAACATTCACGTAAAAAGGGGTGATTAGTTATGAAGGGCGAATGTGCTAAGGTTAATGAATGTGGTGACAACATGATAAGAGGCTAATGTGAAATATGAGAGCAATCTCAAATGAGCCTAAGTAAATGTTACCAAAACGTACTCACCTATGAGAGTGTAAAGTTAATGAAGAGACCAGTCTCTATGAACAATCTAATGAAAGTATTAAAGTTAATATATACTTAATACTAATGATGAGATGAGAAATCACCTAATGAGCTATGATGTCCTCATGCTAGAAGCCAGCTTCTATGATGTATGAGATAAATTTAATGGAACTTTATACTGAGCACCGATAGGCTAGCTACGAGTGGCGATTCCTTCTTTAGAGAAGGCAGAGGTTTGTGTAATTCTCATGAGATGAGACTTTCCGTCCATCCGGGTATGGGTCTCCTTATATCTCCTAGTCTTTGAACCTATGCAGCCAACATAGGGATCTAGCAAGGTTCAATTCCCTATGTACGCTAGCATGTTTTGGTTTCACTTTGGTGGGTGATTCCACCTGTTTTCGATGTGGGGTAGACACAGGATTTCATGGAGCTCACATGATCTATGTCGGCTAAAGTTAAAGTTCTCGAAGAAAGAATGAGGCCAGCCTCATGTAATGCACACAATGAAATAAACGATACCAAATGTGTTTGGGTAGGATAATCAAGAAGTGAACTAGACTTATGTAATGACACTAGGTCATTCTTAGTCATTGCACAGTGAACCCAATGAGAGTCCTAAACTACATCCTAGGTATAGCTGGTGTTTACACTAGCCTATGAATGAAATGAAATGAAGTACGTGTGAATAAATGAAGAAGACTCTGTGTTTGCTAAAGAAGGCTCCCTAGTTGAGGTACCATATGTTGAGCCCTCATTTTGGGAAGTCCTAATGTTAAGTCCAAGATTCCAGGGTCTTATGGCATATGAACAAATAAAATGAAATATGATATGTGCTATATGCATTATGTTATGTGCTATATGCAATATGTTATGTGTTGTGTGCAATATGATACATATGATGATGCATGTTACTATCATGACATGACTTTCCTAATTCGATTTTGGCAAGTCCGCTGACTTAACTTTCCATAACTCATATCGTTAGGAGAGAGATATTCTAAATCATGCATGTCTGTGGTGTGTGCTTGCATATACCCATACTTAGTAGAAGTGTGTACTAATTCCATACATTTATCTACTTTTAGGTGGAGGTACAGCTGGATGTCATAGCTTACGAGTCAACGCAGCAGTTATCCGGACTTGGAGCTTTCATCCGGATTTGGTAGGTCCTCATGCTTTCGAGGATGCTTACTGATTTATTCTAGCGTAGACGTAGGGATGAGCTAGTGGAGTATGTTCCACCATCGTTTCTTTCGTATTTACTTTCAGACGTTACATTGGTGCCATTTTTGTAACTCTATATTTATGACTATATCTTTCATTTGATTATCTTGATTTAGATGGTTGTTGTAAAGTTTATGAGTTTACGTAGATATTATTATGCGAAATCAATATTTTCCAATATAAAGTTAAGTAAACAAAAGTTTAAATTTTCTGCTAAAATTAACCTAGATGAAGTAACGACGACATATGTAGGCTTGTCTGCGACCTCTGAGAGGTCAAGGACGCCGGTCTCATTTGGGGTCTAGATTTCGGTCGTGACATATTCTTGGTTTGAAAATGGCATTTACATGAATGTCCACGAGCTATTAGTTATTGGAGACTCAAATTTAATGATTCATAAGTTTCAAGGAGAGTGGGACGTGAAGAACCCAAATATTATACCTTACGTGAAGTATGTACAGAAGCTATGAAAAAGATTTCGTAAGATCGAGTTCAGACATACTGCGAGAATACAAAATGAGTTAGTTGATACTCTTGCCACCATTGCGTCAATGATTAAACATCTAGATACTGATTATATTGATCATCTGGATATAGAGCTGAAAGAACATACGGTCCATTATTTACATGTCGAAGCAGAACCCGACGGTTTGCCATGGTACCTTGATATAAAGAAGTATTTGGAGTCTGGGATTTACCCGAAAGATGCTACATCCAACCAAAAGAAGTCGATACACCATATGGCTCCCAATTGTTTTCTATGTGGAGAAATCCTTTATAGGAAAACTCCTGATTTGGGTCTTCTTAGATGTGTCGATGCTGTTGAAGCGGCGAAGCTTATTGAACAGATACATGTAGGAGTTTGCGGCACGCATATGAATGGGCTCACTTTGGCAAGAAAGATCTTTCGAGCCGGTTACTTCTAGATGACTCTGGAGAATGATTGTTGCAAGTTTGTGCAGAAATGTCACAAATGTCAAGTACGTGGTGATTTGATCCGAGTGCCGCCTCACGAACTCAATGCTATGAGTTCACCTTGGCCTTTTATGGCTTGGGGCATGGATGTCATCGGTCTGATAGAACCAGCCGCTTATTATGGACACATATTCATTTTGTTTGCTATTGATTACTTCACCAAGTGGGTGGAAGCATCTTCTTACAAGTCGGTGACCAAGAAAGTTGTAGCCACTCCTAATATCTTATGAGTCCTACCATATGCTTTGTTGGGATACCGAATGACTGTCAGAATATCGATTGGAGCCACTCCATATTTGCTAGTGTATGAAACAGAAGCAGTCATACTTGCTGAAGTTGAAATACCGTCTTTGAGAATCATCCAAGAAGCTGAATTGAGTAATGCTGAATGGCTCAGCAAGCGGATTTATCAGTTAACCTTGATTGATGAAAAGAGAGTGGTCGTTGTATGTCATGGTTAGTTGTATCGACAGAGAATGATTCGTGCTTTTCACAAGAGAGTAAAAGCTAGAATTTTTGAAATCGGTCAATTGTTGCTTAAGCGCATTTTTCCTCATCAAGACGAGTACAAAGGAAAATTCGCACCAAATTGTCAAGGACCCTACATGGTTCGTATAAAGTAATATCTGGAGGTGCTTTAGTCCTGTCGGAGATGGATGGCACCGCATGGACAAAACAGATCAACTCAGATGTTGTCAAGACATACTACGTGTGAAGCTTCAGTTTGTATTTCTGTCATTTACTTGCAATCTTTCTATTTGCTTGTATTCGCTTTGTTTAAAATTTTACCCCCTTGTAATGAACTACGTCTGACCTAAATTCTCAAGAATGAGATACGTAGGCGGCCTATGTTGGCTTCGGTCACCCCGTTTATCCCCTTTAAATATTTCTTTCTGTTTGAACTACGTTCGACCTGAATTCTCAAGAATGAGATACGTAGGCGGCCTATGATGGCCTCGGTCGGTTTTCTTTGCAAATTTCTTATTATTGTCAACCTTGAAGGGGAACTACGTTTGACCTAATTCCTGTCTCAACAGGATACGTAGGTGCCACAAGTGTTCGGTCATATCTCCCATAAGATTTCTATTCCTCTTTACAATAGAAACTGGGATAGAATTTTTGATAGGGACTCAAAAATTCTCAAGAAGAAGATTTTTCTCAGCAAGCCAAGACTGAAAATATTTCGAGATTTGCAACTGGGAGACAGTTGAAAGATAAAGCCGATACAGAAAACTGGGACAGAAATTTTGAGGAAGGCCTTAAAATTTCAACATGGTTTCATCGACAGTCTAGAGTGAATACTCCCCATCGCATAATCAGACATACCTCCAAGCATCAGGCTCAAAGATGTTCGCTTAGCCTGACGTGACGTGACATGACACTTGGCAGTGACCCTTTTCAAAATATTACTTCTCGGAAATTTATTTTCTTAAAGATTTTCCTTTTGTGTTTCATTTGTTTTGGCATAAAATATTTTTTCTTATTTATCGAGAGTTGGGAGATCAGGAAGATAAACCGGATATAGGAGGACAAGGAGCAAACAACTGAAGAATCGACACACATCAGTCCATTTTAAAACTAATGATTTTTCTGTGGATGTCGGAAATATTTTATATTGCTCATACAGGGAGCTTGGAAATATGGATGGTTTATTTCAATCAATTTCCAACAACTTGAAGTCTAAAGAACGTCCAGCTAGATTCTAAGATGAATCGAGCAAAAAATCTCAAGAAAGAGTTCACGATTTTCGTTAAAGACGTCATCTGCATCACCTAATCAGACACGATAGTGTCGCTACTGAAAGGGTCATTTATTTTATCGTCGATCAAGACAATACACTACTTAGAGAGGTCATTTATTTTATTGTCAATCAAGATAATACACTACCCGGAGGGGTCATTTATTTTATTGTCAATCAAGATAATACACTACCCATGAGGGGTCATTTTATTTTAGTGTCGATCGGCACGATACACTATCTGGAGAGTCATTTTACTGTTATTGTCAATTGAGACAATATGATTATCGAAAGGGCACCGAGAAAATCACTATGTTGCTCGATTGAAGCACTATCTTTATTTGTTACCAAGGCAGACATCAAGAGCAAATATCCATGCATCGCGGAAGATCATGCAACGCGAGTCAATATTCATGCATCGCGGAAGATCATGCATCGCGATTCAATATGCATGCATCACGGAAGATTATCCATCGCGAGTCAATATTCATGCATCGCAGAAGATAATGCATTACGAGTTAATATTCATGCACTGCGAAAGATCATGCATCGCGAGTCAATATTCATGTATCGCAGAAGATCATGCATCGTGAGTCACTATTCATGCCTCGAAGAAAATTATGCATTGCGAGAAGATATTCATGCCTCGCAAAAATTATGCATCGTGAGAAGATATTCATGCCTCGCAGAAGATCATGCATGCATTGCGGAAGATCATGTATCGCAAGTTAATACTCATGCATCGCGAGTTAATATTCATGCATCACCAGAAGATATTCATGCCTCGCAGAATGTTATGCATCGCGAGAAGATATGCATGTCTCGCAGAAATTTATGCATCGCGGGAAGATATTCATACCCCGCAAGAAATCTCGCATCGCGGTAAGATATTCATGCCCCGCAAGAAATCATGCATTTCTAGAGAAGGAATCGTGCATCTCAAGGGAAATATTTACCTCTCAACATCAACTGCATCTTTATTTGGCAAGAGTGAATGCTAAGAGAATCATCGAAAACAACGAAGAGAAATATCAACATTGCATCAGCTTTTATTTATTTCGACATCAAATGAAGAGTACATTGAAGATTTTATTGCAAACAGAATACATAAGCTTTATTTGCTTTACGTCAAACCGATAGAGTTGACGTCAAATGTCGAGGAGAACAATTAAGTGTCAACACGGTAAAAGACACTGTCTCCCATTTTAATTGTATTTTTATGCAGATGAGTTTTATATCAGTCTTTGTTGAGAGCATCCGAAATGATGAATTCTCCAAAAATAAACCACAGGTGCGGACGACATAAAAAAGGATGCGGCAAAACGTGGAACTTTTTCTTAGCAGCGAACTGGGACATAGTCTTATCAGAAGGCATGTGGGTTTTTCTTTGGGTTTTGTCAGTTCTGGTTTTGCATCTGGATTTTCGGTCTACCGGAGACAAGTTTCCAATCTGAGTGACAATGCACCAAGAGCTTTGGAAATTATGTCCGTGTAAGTTCTTAAATATGGGTGTGAAGCGCGCCACATTCATGACTAAGAGATTGCAAGCCTCTTCTTCTAACTCGAGTTTATGTGTCACACTTCCAGAAGCAAAGGTTATCTAACATAATAGATTTCCTTTTCAACCGATCGAGTCGAACTACAAACAGCCTGATTCCTAAGGTTTAAGGATATGTAGGCGGGCTCAATGTTGAAAACTCAGCTGTATTTGAACATTGACTCTTGAATCTTATTCCCGAGCATTCCGATTCCTTCATAATCCAGTGTGGAGATAAATTTTGAATTCTTTTGAAGTCGTGCGTTAAATCAAGCGTATCGAACTACAAGTGGCCTGAATTTTCATATAGCTTGAGATATGTAGGAAACCCATTTTTGGGGATCGACCATAATTCCTAAAGTCCGTACCAAATCCCTCGCTTAAAGATGAATGAGTGGTTGGTCAAAATTGGTTTGATCAATTTCATTTTCCTCGAATTTCTTGCATCAATCTAAGTAAAATGAGGGACAGTTGTTGACAGACAATTTTAACCCTCCCAATAATATTAATTTTTGAATTTCTTTTATTTCAAACGATCTAAAATAATTGGTTTTATAGAATTATAAGAAGAATATAAAGTTTACTACTTGTTTTTAATAAGTTTTGTCGCCTTTAATATTTTAGAAATATAGGTCTTATATAATTGCGTACTTAATCGACTTATTTTGGAAACATTCCTAAAATCCTCTCAAAAAGATTTTATTTTAAATATTTTACCAACTAGCTTATGTATGCAATAATTTACTTTTTTTTTAAAATTAAGTATGACTATGTCGATTATTTTATTTCGTTAAGATTAAGAAGCTCGTTAATTAATTTTATAATTTGTCTTGTTTAAATACTACTCAAATTCTCCAAATTAAATTATTTGGCTAACTTCTTAACTCCCATTTCCCAGGCCCAATTTTAGCCGTCCAGTCCACTCCTTAACCTCAACCAATTTCTCCAGGTTCAAATTCCCTTAATTCCTTTACCCAAATCAGTGGCCCATCCTCAGTTTTGTTTTTCTCCCCTTTAACCCAGCCCAAACACCTCTTCACCCGGCCCAAGCTCTCCCTCTTTCATTCCACAAATGAGTGACCCTATTCAGCAAATAATTTCCAGGAAGCATACACTGGATACAACGATGCCAAGCGAGACACGACTCTTACTCGTCTTTTTCTCCCGCACACAATGCGAAATACAGAGAAGAGGTCGTCCAGCAAGAGCGATGAATGAGACGCGACCCCAAAATGCGTGATTGCGGTCATCTTCCTCGACAATACACTTGTACGATGGTGCAGGTAAAGAGACTGCAATTTTCTCGTCCTACGAGCCATGACTTCGTCCTTGTGACTGCGAGATGACGCCACGTCAATGTTGAGGACGTTGATAGTGAATCCATACCGTCTGCGTCACTGCCAAAGCCGACCTGTGCGAGATTTAGGATGGTTTTCTCGCCAAACCCAGCTGTCCCTTATCCTTAGGGAGGTTTCAAATTTCGAAATGGGACTTGGATTGTCGATTTTGCCCCAGTCTTTCCCAAGATCAAATATGTAACGACCCAAAAATGCAATAGATCAAAATAGAGCCTAAAATGAGATTAATGAGGTTATGAGGTCCTAATATGATGAAGTATGGTGTTTAGAGGCAGTATATAGAGGTTGAGAGAGTTTAGAGCTGAAACGTCCAAGAACGTCCAGTGACGTTTGAAAGTTAGACTTCGGTTGTGCTAGCGTGCCTTAGTGTATTTCATGTGGTTTTATGTAGTGTTTGGAGCTCAAGTCGATAGGGAGGGTTCCTAACATCTAGACGGACATATTTTGGGATGAATTGTATGGACACGACTATCCAAGGGACCTACAAAATGCCCTCAAGGAGGACCCCAACCATGGCCTAGACACTGCTTGAGCAGTGTCAATCGATGAGGCAATCTACTCTTCATGCGTTGGTCGACGACCCTTCTATGGGGCACGTTCGTTGACACTTAGTTTCTTGAGAAATTCACCCAAATAATGACTCTCTAACCAAGATTACAGACCTTTAGGATGGAGCATCGTCCAATCAATGGTCTGTCGATGGCCAACCATTGATGCAACCAACACTTTTTAGCGGTTCACTGTAAAGTGGAGGGGTGAATTGGAAATTAACCCCACGTACAAATAATTATATGGGCGGATAATTTAGGTAGTTTTAGGTATTTTATGACTATTTAAACAATAAAATACCCCCCTAGACTCTAGGCTCCAAATCAAAACCTCTCTCTCACATTAGAACCCTTAAGAACACCATTAGAGAAGAAGAAGAATTGGGAGCAACAACTTAGGACGATTTCTTCGAGAATTGAAGCTTATATTAAGACTCTAATCTAAGGTATGTGAAGATTATTCGTTCATGGATTCTTACTTCCATGAATCCCCCCTAGTTTCCTTCAATTGAGAATCCAAAGAACCCCATTCAAGAGAGGGTTGTGATTGCATTGTGGGTAAGGATTGACTGTGATCCTAATCTAGTGTGTAGCATTGAATGATGTTTATATGGTGGTCATATACTATTTTTATGGAGTTTTCATTATGGAAATTGAATTTGAAGGTGATCATGGTGATTTTAGGCCATTAGAGACTTGATGAAGGTTTTGTGTTGATTCTTCTTTACTCAATTGTATTATATATTAATTGATCATGATTGAACCAAAGTATGAATTGAACTAGAATCTATTAATTGTGATTAGTCTTGATTGGAATGAACCTTAACGAATGAATTATGATTCTAATCAACTAGTACTGAAGAATGTGAGAAGAAAGCTAGTGCTAGATGACTCTATAATCTACCTATGAATGAAGATAGAATGAATTAATGAATAATGAACCTTAGGATGGTTGTGTTGGCTGTAGATTTAGGATGACTGATTGGAAGTGATAGAATTCACTTGACAATGGAGAGATTGTCAAAGACATCCCTCCATGAGAGAAGGTTGAGCAAGGCTTGACAAGTAAACCTTGGAGTATATATGCTTGACTCCAAGTGGATATGCAAAGTGAGACGAATAGTCCAGAAAGGGTACGGACTCCAAGTAGAAAGGAGAGACACACCTAGTAGTTGTGATGACTATTCTATTAGGTCTCATGAGGTGGGAGTCCTTCACGTAATGGAGTCAAGGTATCCTACTAGAGATCTCCATATCCTATGAACTTAGACATGCTTGAGAAGCATCTCATAGTGTTCATAAGCAATGAATGAACTTAGACATGCCAAAGGGGTATCTCGTAGTGTTCATAGTGTGTGAATGAACTTAGACATGGCCAAGGGGTATCTCGTAGTGTTCATGATTATTAAGAGATAAAAATATACATTAACAAGTATCTCATAGGATACATATGATTAAGAAACTTAGACATGCTTAAAGAAGTATCTCATAGTGTTCAAAAGATAAAGATACGGGATAGGCTCCAAAGTAAGAAGTAATAAGAAAATGATCCAAAAGTAGTACCTTGCATGAATGGTGTTATGGGGCATCATAAATGAATTGCACAAGGTATAACCTAGAATCATTAATGAAGAAGATATTTAAGATAGGATTGGACTATAGTTGCCTTTCCTAGTAAAGTACAATAAAGATGAGAGAATATTTATAAAAGAAGTTAAGAGGTGGTAAGGCTATGGAGGGTGAATATGTTAAGGATGACTTCAAGATAGGCTTAGTATATGGAGTAGTATGGGCTTCCTCATGTACATTGCACAAGCCTGTTTTGAGGAAATCATAAGAGTATAGTACTCTTTAGTATGAAGTAAGGCTACTAAAGACTTGATGGAATAAGATAGGGTGACTCAAAGATATGCTTAGTGTGTGACGTAGTATGGGATGCTTCACATGCATTGCACACGTATGTTTTGAGTTGACTTAGGGGCATAGTGCTCATATGACATGATGGATTTAGGTCTTAATTATGAAAGAGGACTTTGATTAATAATTACCAAAGATATGTACTTAGCTTTGGTAGTAGTATGGGATGCTACCTTAGCCTTGCACTAGTAATCTTGGTGGTAGCTTGTGTGATAGTTCACTTGAGTAAGAAGGACAAGTAAGTAAGTATGAACTCTTATGTACTCTATGATGCTTTAATATGCTTATGATATACATTTAATGCTTATATATTTATCTCTTATGATAATGTCTATTATTGACTAACCCTTTGATATAGCTTATGTTTGGTATGATAGTTTCCATACTTAGTACATATCGTAGTAACGCATATTGCCTACATGTTGTCCATGTAGGGTCTTGAGAATATTGATTGGCTATCAAGGGTAGAGTTTCAAGGCTTCCAAGGAGAGGAGATTGTGAGTCCTCATAGCATCTAAGGACATCACTACTATGTTGTTTTTTATGTTCTTTTCATGTTTTAGACTTTTATGGGCCGTAACCCAAGACTATTATATTCATGATGTCATAGATGGTTTTTAAGACATATGTTAGACATTTTATGAAATGACTTCCGCATTATATTTTTGAGAAAATTTTTTAATTTTGTACTACTTTTCATATATATGCAATGAAAGATGTCTAAGAGGCTTGTACAAGACCTACAACAGGTTAAGTACGACGTGTTGCGACCTAAGAATTCCCTAACTTCTAGGGTGTAAATGTGGGTTGTTATAAACTTGGTATCAGAGCATAAGGTTATGAAATGGTCTTAGGGTGACTCGAAAACACATCTAGTAGAGTCTTATTCATCGGTGTAAGTCACGACACATCTATGAATATGAGTCTATGGGATGCTTAGGAAAGTTCCACTTCTTCATTCTTGAAGTCGTGCCATAGAGTTTTGCTTAAGTAAGCCCTTTTTCTAATGTTTGCCTTTGTATTTTTTAGTTATGGTTACCACAAGGGAAAATCCTAGAAGGGAAATATCTGGGAGTGGGGATCAACAGAACACAACTATAAGTTCAAAACATATGTCAAAACAAGGCACAAAGGTGGGTCTGACCCAACCACAAATAAAATATTTGTCCTCAAATTCAAATGATGAATATCTTGAAGAGAAAGAAAGAAAAAAAGAGAGTGAGGTCAAGAGGGTATCCTCTCTAGACACTATGTAACACCCCTAAAATGAACTAGGTTGAACTACAACTTCGCATGTGTCTCATGAGTTAATTTTGTGCTAAAATAGGTAATAATGATGTTTTGAGGCAGTGTCTAAAGTTCTTGTGTGTCTTAGTATGTTTTATTGAGTTTTACGTATTCGTTTTGGTTGAAATTGACGGTGGTAGTTCATAAGACCTAGCCGACTGTGTATACGGATTTAACGTCCATATACAACTCCACCTAGGACCTACAAGGGGACCTAGCATCAACGGACCGTAGTCTTGATGATGGGCCATATTTTGGCGACGTAGCTCCACCTTTAGTGGTGGTACCTTAACCTCCAATGATCCAGACTCTGAACCAAATGACGCCCAACAGGACGGGTGTCACATCCGGGGAGCATCCCCTAGACGTAACTGGAGTTGTCTTTCTCGAAGAGGACTAAGACTATCCTCTTAGCATACGTCATTACATTCATATGTTAAAAGTGCAGAAAATTTAAAATTTTTATTCTATCTTTAATGAAGTTTACATAGACCTTTCGCATACACATAATATATTCGTACCGAGTATACATAGACCCTTTATATAAGAAGATTACATAGTCTTCTACTTTTATGGCACACACATATATATATAAGATATAACATAGTCTTAAAACGGATGTCTCATCTCATAACCATCTAAACAAGAGTATAACAATTGGGCATAGCCCATAAATTAATAAAATAAAAGCGACATATAGTTTATACAATCGTATGTTATCAAATGAAAGGAAATGAACAAAGTGTCTTTAATTCTAGAAAGTGGCATTGTCCTCGGAGTGGTGAGGACCTACCCAACTTGGAGAATTAGAATCCAAGTCTTCCTTCATAAGTCGTCACAAGACCTTCAATGACCGGAATCTAAAATATTGGGGGAAAACGGAGAAATAGGGTTAACACATCACTTGTACTAGGTATAGGACCATATTCACACACAACATAGAAATCATTCCAAAAAGGGACATTTCA
The DNA here is from genome assembly GCA_016801875.1 of Solanum sitiens. NCBI lineage: Eukaryota > Viridiplantae > Streptophyta > Magnoliopsida > Solanales > Solanaceae > Solanum > Solanum sitiens. The sequence goes on along the minus strand of JABWTJ010000158.1, from coordinate 2,160,143 downwards.
TTAAAGCATGCAAATTTACTTTTGAAAAGCCTTATGCACATTCAAGAAAAAATAAAAGTTGATAATACATATTCATTAAGTCAAAACCTTGTACATCACTCGCCAACAGTTCTTAGTCAAGTCAACATGCATACCAACATAATTGAACACATAATCAAGAAAACTCTATCATCAAGTTATAACATCAACAAGCTTGTATAACAGTTCATAACATCATAACCAAAGCAAGACCATTACTCATGAACCCTCATTAAGTCCACTAATGCAATGACTCATAACCTCACTAAATCAAGTAAACCTAACAAGAACCATAAACAATGTCCAACTTCACATTACATATCCTTAAGAGTACATAACATCATACATTAGCAATAGAGACCAAATATATGTTCATAAATGAAACGATTTGTCATAGCCGGACTTCATACCCCGGATGAGACCGGCGTCGTTAACCTCTCAGAGGTTGCAGACAAGCCTCTTCTTAGCATTCATCATAACATGCGATAGCAAAATTCCGGAAAGATTAAAAACTTTTAATATACTGATTGAAGTATACTTAGACTTCATATTTAATATTCATACGGTGTTCTAAAACTTGTCTCACATATATAAAACCATCTAAGAGTGCAATTCCAATAATAATCAATATGGCATATAGGCCTTAGTACAAAAGAATCCAAAGAACATAAAGGAATAACGTATTCTAAAAACTACTAAATCTTCATAAGGCTGGAAATTTAAATGGTAACGTCCCGAACTTGAGGACCTACCATGACTTGGAGAAAGAGTTCCAAGCTTCTTCAAATCGACCTCCTTAACTTCAACGGCCGGAACCTATAATTCTAGTAATATAAAGTAATGGGGTTAGTACGCCACATGTACTAAGTATGGGTATATGCACATAACGCATAAGGACATGTATAAAAACGTTCATTTATCATATCTTTAGGAAACATGCTAAGTCATATAAAAATCATCAATGAATATACCATATAACATATACAAGAAAAATATTTCATCAATTTAAAGCATGATCATAAACAAAGACATCTTCTCATGGCATCATGTTAACATTACATATTTCAAAGATCATATAAACATAACATACAAAACACATACCAATGATCCCATACCCAACCTACAAGTGCAATTGTCATGTGAAGCCCCATAACTGAGTAGATAAGATAGGAGACCTAAGTAAGGCTTTGCTTCATATAACTTGTAACATAGTTAGTTATCATTCACATAGCAATATAGACAAATAACATATTCATTATAAGGATCAACATTCATGTACAAGTAACAATATATATCATAAACATATATCTTTCATATCATCATATTACTTATGAACAATCTCCTAGGACTTACCTTAGAGTCAAATTGTGCAATGTCTAGGTAGTGTCCCATAACACTACCTATACTAAGCCAACCCCTAGTCAACGTTCATTTACTTGTCTTTCATTTTACATGAGGGAACATAGGGATTAACCGACATAGACCATTTGACCTAAACATGGAATCCAGTGTCTTCCCCACACCGAAAAGAGGTGGTCTACTGGCCAAAAGTAGAACCGAACATGACGTAGCTTTCTAGGTGGATCCACTAGCTAGTATCCTATCGTGGAAGCATAGTTCAAGAACTAGGAGATGTATTAGAGACCCATAGTTCCACATTACATGGAAGACTCAATCTCATGAGAATCTTTGTGAACCTACCTTCCCGCTGGGGAAGGGACCCTTCTCATATCTAGTTCATCGGTGCTTAGCTTATGTCCCTTTTCTTGAAATAACCTTTAATTTGTCTTTTATAAAAAAACTTATCATAGGTCATAATAGATTATCTCCTTGTATAACATGATCATGAGCTCTTTTAGATTAGATGATTATTGTCCTTTCATTGTAACCCTTCATACGTGAGATTTACAAGGCATAATCATCTTGTGTAAAGCATACAAGAGAGTATCATAACTTGCATATTCATATTCTTATCATAATCTCATGCTTTATATGTTCATATTCCAGAATATTCACATAGAAACATCATGTATACTTTCATAACATAGCATCATGACTTATAGACTAGCATAAACATCTAAGAGTAATCACGTTTAGAATGACTTGCCCCTTGCTTCCAAGAATCTATTCATCATGCAATATTCATAATCATACATAATGAAATACTCAATGACATAATCAAGAATAACTCATAAAATCATGTACAAGATCAATGCATATCATACAATAAGGTAAACGGGTCAGTAAAGGGTTCATTCAAACCTTAAATTCTAACCCTAAAGTTTTCACATTATCAAGTACTAGAAACAGCCCATTCGAAACCATCACTTAGATAAAAATCATGTATCACATGACATTAACACATTATCAATCAATTACTCAACAATTCATGCAAAATTAGATATAGAAAACGTTTAGATTTCATTGAAAATCCTAAATCTAGGGTTAGGAACAAAATCCATTTTGCAGAGTAAAAACCCTAGTATTTGAAGTTCTTGAAAACTTATCTTGAAAGGAACTTTTTTGGGAAAGGAATCCAAGAGTGAAACCCATACCTTATAGATGAAGAATCCACGAAATCTTGGTTGGAAACTTCGAAACCTTCGTCCTGTTCCATATGCTTTTCTAGTTCTTCAATGTAGTTGAAAAAAGAGCGTTCTTGAGATATTAAGAGAATTTCGTTTGATTCTGATCTGGACGTGTAATTGTGGTCTAAAACTTACCTAATATCAATATATAGACATCCCAAGACTTACCCTAAATACCCTCCACTTAAATTACCTAAAACGCCCCTCCTAATTGACTACAACTAGGAGAACGTTTGACTTAGGTTCTTCGGGCTTTACCAGGAATTAAATTAATTAATTGAGTTGCTAATTTAATTAATCAAGTGACCTATGGTAATTACAAAAGTACACCTAAGTCGTTAGGACATAACCAACCCCTTTGGACCATCCTAGGTTAGGTACTAGGATGTTTCTTTAGTTAGTTATTCGGTTAGGTCACCCGGTTAGGTCTTAGGATTTCGGGAACCTTAGTTTGTTAATTTTAGTTAGTCGTAGGTTAGTTAGTTTGATAGGTTAGTTAGTTAGTACCTACAATTGGTAAGGGAGCTCGGCCCCACGTGGCTGGACCCTATGCGTGACTGGACCCTAACCGCCCTAACCGAATCGGTTAGGCTTGTCTCTCGGCCGATGGTAGCACATGTGCTTGCACATGTGTTGCGCGCACTTTCCCAGCCGTGCACTTCTGGAAAGTTCACTTCTTGTCCAAGGATCCTCACTATGTTCTTGGACACTGCTTAATCTACATGGTCATTTTAAATGGTCATATGATACGGTACCTAGTCTTGACACTTGAATGCCAAGTACTAATGTGTATAAATAAATAATAATTTTAGCTTAGGGTCTTCATTGCAGGTAAAATTCCAAAACAAGTTTGGATTGGAGCATTTGAACATCAAGGAGTATTTTAATTTACTTGTGTATACATACAAAAATTGGCTAACACCCTTAAGGCAATATTCTCTAACATGCCCAGTATTACTCAATATTGGACAATGGGATGCCTATGTACCCCAATACATATTCTTAAAATCTAATAAGCTCTTCACTAGACAACTACATTTTATGGGAACATCATTTTAAGCATTTGAAAATATATTAAGCTCTATCTAAGTCATGGAATTTCCGGAGTGTTACATTCTCCCCCCCCTTAGGAACATTCGTTCCCGAATGACACTAAAAATTTTTGGAGGGTAGGAAAAGACTCATTACTAGTAGCACAACCAACACATAACATATCATTACACTTAGCACTCAATTCATGATGCACAAACATATAAGAGCTACATATTCATAACACATAGTGAGGAATTTCCTTCTCAACCTTATCATAAGCTCAAAATGCATCAAAGAGTTACCATGCTATCAAGATAACAACAAAACAGCAAAATCTCAAGAAAACATATGCATACAAGTTTCAGATAAGTGCAAAAATTGAGTATGAAAACATCTTCTTAAAACTCTAGTTGTTACTGTCTTTTACCAAAACATGCACCTATTTAGTAAACAAAGTTTTTTTTTTCATTCTTGTTAAATTGGGCATGAAGTCTTTATAAGCAAATCTTTATTAGCTATGCCCATACTTTATATGTTATCACTAGCCAAGTCAATTAACTTCTTGTATATCCTATAGTAGTCACATCATTTTAAGCAAGCCAACTTTTAACCTTTGATTAGCCTATAAGAACAATTCAATGCTTACTTTGGCCAAGCTATAATATTGATTCGGCATAGAAAATTTATTAACTAGCATTGATTCTCATTCTTATTTCTTCTTGGAAACATTGCATTCCCAACACTTACAATATACCTGTCACAACGTCGGGAGAGCTTTCTTGTTCACCCCTAGCCTTGAGTTCATAGAAGCAGTTCCTTTTTTGAGATTCAGAATTAGGAACGCTTGGTTGAGCTTGACTATTACCCTTACCTTGACTTCTAATATTAGGACATTCCTTCACAATATGGCCACTTTTTCCACAACTATAGCAACTATTAGTTCCAACAAGACATTCTCCCCCATGCTTCTTATCACACTTACAACAAGTTGGTCTTTCTCTTGGTGGATCAACGTTTTCTACCTCTTGAGGTTTTAGGATTAGAACCTTTATCATTGTGATTCTCGGAGAAATTTGAAGGAACTTGGTTTGAAAACCTCTTCTTAAACTTAGGCTTGTCTTTCACATCAAGTCTACTTTTAGGAGAATCATTTTCAAAAGACATTGCCTTCTTGTCTTCCCTCTTCCTCTTCCTTAGGTGACTTTCCTCAACCTGTTGAGCATGAACCATGAACCTAGAAAGATCCATATTGTCATGAATCATGGCTGCACGACATTCTTCTTCAAGATCTTCGGACACTCCCGTTACATAATGGTTCATTTCACCCCTAGCATTAGAAACCAAAGAAGAAGCATATTTGAACAACTTAATGAACTTCAAGGAGTATTCACTAACACTCATATCTCCTTGATGAAGGTTGATGAACTCCTCTACCTTAGCTTCACTTTGTTCTCTTGGAAAGAATCTGTAAAGAAAGGCCTTCTTGAAGATCTCTCAAGTCACGGGACCATCTCTTGAAGCCCTACTATTGTTCCACATATTGTACCGTGTCTGAGCCACGTCCTTGAGTTGATAAGAAGCAAGTTCAGCCTTTTCAGTAGTACTCACCCCCATAGCAAACAAAATCTTGTAGACCTCATCAAGAAAATCTTGGGGGTCCTCATCAACTTTTGATCCAAAGAACATGGGACGGTTCATCCTTGTAAAATCTCTTAGACGGCTAGCCATCGTACTAGCTTGCTGATTTTCTTGCAGTGCAACCTCTGTGTTAGCTTGAGCCGTGATAGCTTGATCTTGGGTGGTGATGGCTTGTGCCATTTGGAAAAGGGCTGCCCTCACCTCACCATATGTCATAGTTGGAGGATTCACCAGACCTTGATCATTTGCAGCAGCTTGCACATCAGGAGCATTTCAGTTACCTTGCGGAGTAGCTCTCACATTCGCGATCTCTTCCCCTACTCTTCTAGCGGATGTCCTTGTTGTGTTCATCTCCTAAATACTCAAGAAAGGGATTAGATGCTAAAAGACACATAGTGACAAAGCTCTAGAGGCACGACATAAGAGTATCAAGAAAAGAGAAGTTTCCTAATCATCACATAGCCTCTCGTTCACGATTGTGGCGCGCTTCAGAACCATGAACAAGATGCTAGGTAACGTGGTTTAGTGAGACATTGATCCTAAGGATATTTAACCTCATGCTGTATACAAAGTTTAAGATTCCAATATCTATTTCACCAGCCGAAAGTACCCCCTAGAAGTTAGGGCTAACTCTCGAATCGTGGCCGTGCGTACTTGACCCTTTGGGGTCTCGTACAAGCCCTTCAACTCTCGTTCATAACATAAAGCATGAAAAATAGTGCGGAATTAAAACTTTTCATGATAATAATAATAAAATAAGTCTTTTCATAAATACTAGGAAATCTTGTCGTCACAAGCCAACTTAAAGACACAACTTAGAATCTTAGTGACGCGGCCCTTTACAATAAAAAGGAAATATATATTGAGTCTTAATAGAAAAACTAAGAAACATAAACTATGTCCTCGAATATATGAGGACATACCAAATTCTTGAGAGATAGAATTCCCAAGATTCAACACCGATCTCCGAAAGGCTTCCGACTTATACTCATAAGGTATATAAAAGTATGGGTTAGTACAACATTGTACTAAGTATGGAATATGCAAAAACATGTAAAAGGGACATATTTAGTAAAACAAGCTTTCATGCCAATTTAATAAAACATTCACGAACTTAGGAACAAAACAACATAAGAAGCGTCATTAAGCATTTAAAGAATGATTTCCATAACTTTAACTTAAGATAATACTTTACAGTGAACACATCAAACCTTACAGTGAACATACTCAGGTATACAATTTCACATAAGTACTCTCCTCCAATAGGAATCTTATGTCACACTAAGTGCAATGTGAGAGTCGCATCGCATACTACCACTCCCATTAGCGATCCTAATGGATTCCCAAGAATTTGAGCACGTCACAACAATTTCACCAACATTACAGTAATCTCAATTGGACATTACAGTGAACTGTTTTGAACACTTATAGTGGAGACCTTACAGTGAGTGCCTCGGTCCAAGTCATATGAATTTGTTTCCTTTGAAACTTCCAAACCCAAGTGATCCTAAGGTTCCCTAAGGTGACCAAAGAAGGGACCATCCATACATCCCTTACAAAGCACACCAAACTGATCCTTAAGACCACTAATCTTAGACTTACCTCGTTAGGAAAAGAAATCCACTCCCTTGGCTAACATGTGAAACACACTCATAGGAAATATAGGCCACACTAAGTGCAATGTGAGAGTACCATCCCATACTACCACTCCCACTTAGTGCTCCTAATGGATTCCATTAAATCAAGCCCTACACAATAATAATTCTTAACATCACACTATAACCCTCATTCACACGTATTTCATGAAAGTACTCTTCTCCCCTAGGAGGTATTGGTCACACTAAGTGCAATGTGAGAGTAGCATCCCATAATACCACCCCCACTTAGTGCTCCTAATTGGTTCCCAAGGAGTTGATCACTTCACGATAGTCATTCAACTCATCACTAATACACATGATAACTTAGTTCAATCAATTCATTTGTGGGAGATAGCTTAACTGACAAAGACCCTGAGAGATAGACATGGAATCCCTTTATTAACCCCTATCGGATGAGGGATCCTCACTTTCCTAGAGTAAGGTCATGCTTTTTAGCTTTTACATGGCTTTCCCAATAGCTACACCTATGCGGGCACATAGTTAAGGGATAGGGAGATTGCTACTAAGTAACTCATTCTCTACTAATGAGGAGTACTCATCTCAAGAGGTACAATGGAATACAACATCTTAACTCACGAAGTGTATTCCACCTGTTATTCCTATCCTCTCGGTGCTAGGAATAACTCCCCACGGATTGTCATATTATAGACAATAGGTTAAAGATAACTAGCGAATACCACATCTCAACTCACGAAGTGCATTCATCCTCCGACCTATCTTTGGAAAGCTCATTAGGAATAGTGAGGTTGCTACAAAACACTTCATCTAAACTCACGAAGAGTGTCCACCCCAAGACTCCCCTTCCTACTAAACTTAGTTTCATTCATTCACTTAAAGTGTGTGTGTACATGTGAGCACTCCTTGAATATAGACATCATTTTATATACATTACTTCTGATCATGCTTTAGACTTTCATTCATCAACGTACACACTTTACATACTCCACTTAGTCATACTCTTCAATTAGACCAAACTCTAGGTGAAACATACAATTGAAGCTTCACAATCACAAAACAAGACCCATTTACAATTTATATTTATTATACTATTTAGAACTTCAATATCCCATTTTCAATACATAATAAACATCACCAATTAATCAAATAAGCACCACCACCTAGAAGGTGGATCATGCCACTCAAGAACAATTTATCATAAGAACAATACAATAGAAACAGCTCTTCAATTTAACAAGCATAACAAACTATAAGCATTTTATCATTAATTCATCATAATAAGGCCCTTAGGGAAGTATCTAGACCATCATTACAACACAATAAGACCAAAGTTCATTTTATACATAGATATGCTCATTTGACCCATTTCATAAACCACAACTATAAAGGAAGCTTTAACATAATTTCATCATGGTTTTAGCATTAAAATCACCAACTAACATTAATAAAATCATTAATTAACTTTTAAAACCATTTTCATGCAAGACCCATACTGGGTTGAAGATAATAGAAGTTAGGGATGAAATCCCCTTTTTGAAATTCATTGGAAATGGCTTCTTGAATGAAAAGCTATTTAAGAATGGATACCATACCTCAATAAGCAAGCAAAACCCAAGAGTTTTTGATGAATATAAACGTCCAACCAGCCCTCTTTCCTTCCTTGACCTCTAGCTTTCAATGGAGTCTTGAGAGAGTTTGTCTTTAGAGAGAGAGAGTTTGAATTTTTAAGTGAGGCTTCTTGTCTAGGTATAGGGATTAAAATTAACTTAATATAACTTAAAGACACTAAAAATATCAGCCTAGGGTATTAAAAGACTTTGGGTGTATTTACATAAAACACCCGAAGTTGGCAGCAGCTTTCACAACTTTTGGAGGTGGCCAGTCTACGACCCAAGCTACTGGGCGTCGAGGAGTCGATGGCCAGTGCTGCTCGGCGTTGATGGCATCAGAGGCTGGTTCAAGAGAGGGCTGTACCTCCCACTAAGTATGGAACTAAGGCCCCCCAGTCGACGGGGCATCGATGGACTTACGCCCAGTAGACTGCTTCGTCGATTGGGTAGTGTTTTGGGCAGCTTTGTCCAAAATTTGGGCCCTTCATCTAGGGCCCCTTGTGGGTCCTAGTTGGGGTCGTGCCCGGACGTTGAACCTCTAAACTAATTCGTCTAGGTCTAAGGAACATCTCATGCAAGTTTCAAGCAAAACAAACACGTAAAACTCATCCAAACACAACAAGACACTTTAGTACATTCTAGGGCACACCTTCCGAACGTCATGGACGTTTTTGGTCGATTGACCTCCAAAATCAACCAAACATCACACACACCTTAGTAATACTAAACTAACTAAGTTTAACACAAAATTCACTCAAGCAACAATTACGAAGCTCTAGTTCACCTTAATTTGTTTTAGGGTGTGACATTCTCCCCCACTTGGGATAACATTCGTCCTCGAATGACAATTAAACTTCAAGAACAACAAGGACTCACTTAAAATCACATAACACACTTAAATAAGGATCAAAACACTCAAATTCAAAGCACAAACTAACAAATAGCATCATTTAACACCTTCAAACTATTAGCAACACAAACACTTTTCGCAAAACTTTAAGAAGTCAAAATTCATTCTTAGACTTCTTTTATGGAGGAACTACCTTCTCCAATATTAAACATGTTCATACAAAACACATTTTCACACATTGAAACTTCAATTCAAGACAAAAATAATTTTTCTCCAAAATGAAAATTTCTACAGTGAGGATCACTGTGCTCACTATCAAGCATACCAAAATTTTCAAAAATCCATTCCTTAAGCAATTCATCAAGATGAAATGACAATACGAACTATAAAACAATATAAAATCACTTCATAACATAAAATCAACAATCATAAAGAGTTAAGACTTACCAAAATAATCAAATCCGGATTAATTATCCTTCCTAGCCTCCATCCCATAGGAAGGGTTCTTCTTGGGAGCATTAGGATCTAGGGAAACTTGATTGACATTTTTCCCTCTTGATTTGAGGTTTGGGAAGTCCCTCATCTTGTGGCCCTTATTTCCACATGCAAAATAACCATCCGTCCCGGCAAGACAATTACCCCCATGTTGCTTTCGACAAGTAGGGCACCTAGCCCTTTCATAAGAATGGCCACCACCTTGGAAATGTTGATTTGGTGCCCTATCCTTGTTTCCCATAGAATAATCTTGGGGATACAACCTCTTCTTAGGCTTTTGGTGACTAGAATCATCCGACTTAGGCCTCTTACCCTATTGCATTATCTCCCTAATTTTAGACTCCTCAATTTGTTGTGCATAAACTATCAGCATAGAGATATCCATGTCATTAAGAAGCATTGCCATATGGCACTCTTTTTCCACAAAGCTAGACACTCCCATCACAAATTTGTTCATCCTAGACCTAGGGTTGGCTACCATAGTCGGGGCATACTTAGAGAGTTGGATAAATTTGAGAGAGTATTCTTGCACACTCATTCCCCCTTGACGAAGATTTATGAACTCAACCATTTTCTTCTCCCTTCACTCTAGGGGAAAGAACCTATCTAGGAAAGACTCCTTGAATTCCACCCAATAAACAAAACCTCTTTCTAAGGGTCTCTCACCGCTCCATTTCTCATACCACACTTGAGCAACATCCTTAAGTTGGTAAGAGGCCAATTCCGATTTCTCCCCAGGGGTCACTCCCATAGCATCTACCACTTTGAAAACCTCATCTATTAAGCCTTGTGGATCTTCATCCACCTTAGTGCATGAAATGTTGGAGGGTTCATCCTCATGAAATCACAAATCCTAGGAGTGGGTGTACTAGAATTTGGTTGGGGCCTATCACCTTGATTAGCTTGGGCAACAAAGTGATTGTTGAGGATATGAGCTTGAGCCATCATGAGTTGGGTCAAATTCATCAGGGCATCCCTCAACTTTGCATTAGTCATATCACCCTCAATAAAAGGAACTTGAGGCATAGGAGGCACTTGAGGCCCTTGAGGTTCCGAGGCACTTGAGGTTCTTGAAGGGGAACCTCTACATGCTCTTCCTTCTCTAGGCCAACAATAGGAACTTGGTCATGGATAGGGATCCTCTCAGTAGATACACCACCCTCCTCCATTCTAGCTGTCGATCTCCTCATATTCATGTCCTAAAAACACAAAGAGAAGAGGTTGAGAAAAGACATCTCATAAACTCAACCCTAACGCACGATATTAGAATAGAGAAGAAAGTAAAACTTCTATCATCCTATAGCCTCTTGTCCATGGATGTGTCGCGACTCACACCAATGACCAAGATACTACTAGACGTGGCTTGTGAGACTTTTAGACCTTAAACTTTTTTTAAAAACCTTATGCTCTGATACCAAGTCCGTCACGACCCGAAAGTACCCCGTAGAAGTTAGGGCTAACTCTTGAATTGTGGCCGTGCGTACTTGACCCGTTGGGGTCTCGTACAATCCCTTCAACTCTCGTTCATAACATAAAGCATGAAAAGTAGTGCGGAATTAAAACATTTAACGATAATAGTAATAAACTAAGTGTTTTCATAAATACTAGGAAATCTTGTCATCAGAAGCCAACTTAAACACACAACTTAGAATCTTTGAGACACTGCCCTTTACAATAAAAAGGAAATAAAAATAAAGTCTTAATAGAAAAAGTAAGAAACATAAACTATGTACTCGAATATATGAGGACATACCAAATTCTTGAGAGATAGAATTCTCAAGCTTCAACTCCGATCCTCCAAAAGGCTTCCAACCTATACTCATAAGGTATATAAAAGTATTGGGTTAGTACAACAATGTACTACGTATGGAATATGCAAAAACATGTAAAAGGGACATTTTTAGTAAAACAATCTTTCGTGCACATTTAAAAAAACATTCATGAATTAGGAACAAAACAACATAAGAATCATCATTAAGCATTTAAAGAAGGATTTCTATAACTTTAACTTAAGAACATACTTTACACTGAACATATCAAACCTTACAGTGAACCGACTCAAGTATACAATTTGACATAAGTACTCTCCTCCAATAGGACTCTTAGGTCACACTAAGTGCAATGTGAGAGTAGCATCCCATACTACCACTCCCACTAGAGGTCCAAATGTACTCCCAAGAATTTGAGCACATCAGAACAATTTAACCAACATTACAGTAAACTCAATTGGAAATTACAGTGAACTGTTTTGAACACTTATAGTGGAGACCTTACAGTGAGTGGCATGGACCAAGTCATATGAATCTTCTTCCTTTGAAGCTTCTTAACCCAAGTTATCCTAAGGTTCCCTAAGGTGAGCCAAGAAGGGACCATCCATACATCCCTTACAAAACACACCAAAGCGATCGTTAAAACCACTAATCTTAGACTTACCTCATTAGGAAAACAAATCCACTCCCTTGGCTTACATGTTCAACACACTCATAGGAAATATAGGCCACACTAAGTTCAATGTGAGAGTAGAATCCCATACTACCACTCACACTTAGTGCTCCTAATGGATTCCAATAAATCAATTCCTACACCATAATCATTCATAACATCACACTATAACCCTCATTCACATGGATTTCATGAAAGTACTCTTCTCCCTTATGAGGTACAGGTCATACTAAGTGCAATGTGAGAGTAGCATCCCATACTACCACACCCACTTAGTGCTCCTAATTGGTTCCCAAGGAGTTGAGCACTTCCCGATTGTCATTCAAAATATCACTAATACACAATATAACTTAGTTCAATCAATTCATTTGTGGGAGTTAGCTTAACCGAAATAGACCATGAGAGCTAGACATGGAATTCCGATATTAACCCCTATCGGATGAGGGATCCTTACTTGCCTAGAGTAAGGTCATGCCTCTTAGCTTTTACATGGCTTTCCCAATAGCTACACCTATGGGGGCACATAGTTAAGGGATAGGGAGATTTCTACTAAGTAACTCATTCTCTACTAACGAGGAGTACCAATCGCAAGACGTACAATGGAATACAACATCGCAACTCATGAAGTGTATTCCACCTCTTCTTCCTATCCTATCGGTGCTAGGCATAACTCCCCACGGATTCTCACATTATAGACTATTTGTTAAGGATAACTATCGAATACCACATCTCAACTCACGAAGTGCATTCATCCTCTGATCTATCTTTGAAAATCTCATTATTAATAATGAGGTTTGTACTAGACACTTCATCTCAAATCACAAAGAGTGTCAACCCCAAGATCCCCTTCCTACTAAACTTAGCTTCATTCATTCACTTAAATTGTATGTGTACATGTGAGAACACACATCATTTGATATACATTACTTCTGATCATTCTTTAGACTTCCATTGATCAACTTACACACTTTACATACTCCACTTAGTCATCCTCCTCAATAAGACCAAAATCTAGGTCAAACATACAATTCAAGCTTCACAATCACAAAACAACACCCATTTACATTTTCTATTCATTCTACTATTTAGACCTTCAAGATCCCATTCTCAATACATAATAAACATCACCAACTAATCAAATAAGCACCGGCACCTAGAATGTGGACCATACCACTCAAGATCAATTTATCATAAAAACAATACAATATAAGCAACTCTTCAATTTAACAAGCCATAACAACCTATAAGAATTTTATCATTAATTAATCATAATAAGGCCCTTAGGGTAGTACCTAAACCATCATTACAACACAATAAGACCAAAGTTCATTTTATACATAGACATGCTCATTTGACCCATTTCATAAACCACAACTAGAAAGGAAACTTTAACATGATTTTATCAAGGTTTTAGCATTATAATCACCAACTAACATTAATAAAATCATTATTTAACTTTTACAACCATTTTCATGCAAGACCCATAATGGGTTGAAGATAATAGAAGTTAGGTTTGAATACCCCTTTTTGAAATTAATTGGAAATGGCTTCTTGAATGAAAGGGTATACAAGAAATAATACCAAACATCAATAAGCAAGAAAAACCCAAGAGTTTCTTATGAAGAGACACGTCCAACCAGCCCTCTTTCCTTCCTTGATCTCTAGCTTTCAATGGAGTCTTGAGAGAGTTTGTCTTTAGAGAGAGAGAGTTAGCATTTTGAAGTGAGGGATCTTGTATAGGTCTAGGACTTAAATCTAACTTAATATAACTTAAAAACATTAAAAATATAAGCCTAGGGTCTTAAAAGACTTTGGGTGTATTTACATAAAACACACCAAGTTGGCAGCAACTTTCACAACTTTTGGAGGTGGCCAGGCGACGACCCAAGCTACTGGGCGTCGATGAGTCGACGGCCCGTGCTGCTAAGCGTCAATGGATTTAGAGGCTTGTTAAAGGGAGGGCTGCAAATCACACAAAGTATGGAACGACGGCCCCCCAGTCGACGGGGCATCGATGGACTTACGCCCAGTAGACTGCTCCGTCGATTGTTCTTTGTTCTTGGGAGATTTGTCCAAAACTTAGGTCCTTCATCTAGGGCCCCTTGTGGGTCCTAGGTGGGGTAGTACCCAGACGTTAAGACCCAAAACTAAGTCTTCTATGTCTTAGGAACATCTCATGCATGTTTCAAGCAAAAAGAATAGGTAAAACTCATCCAAACACAACAAGACACACTAGTACATTCTAGGGCACACCTTCCGAACGTCATGGACGTTTTTGGTCGATTGACCCCCAAACTCAACCAAACTTCACACACACCTTAGGAATACTAAACTTACTCAGTTTAACATAAAATTCACTCAACCAACACTTACGAACCTCTAGTTCACCTTAATTTGTTTTAGCGCGTTACATTCTCCCCCACTAGGGATAACATTCGTCCTCGAATAACGCTTAAACTTTAAGAACAACAAGGACTCACTTAACATAACATAACACACTTCAATCATAATCAAAACACTAGAATTCAACGCACCAACTAACAAAGAGCATCATTTCACACCTTCAAAATCATAGCAACACAAACACTTTTAGCAAAACTTCAAGAAGTCAAAATTCACTCTTAACCTTCTTTTATGGATGAACTACCTTCTCCAACATTAAACATGTTCATACACAACACCTTTGCACACATTGAAACTTCAATTCTAGATAGAAATATTTTTTCTCAAAAATCAAAATTTTTAAAGTGAAGTTCACTGTGCTCACTGTCAAGCATACAAAAATTTTCAAAAATACATTCCTTAAGCAATTCATCAAGATTACATGATCATACAAACTATAAAACCATATAAAATCACTTCATAACATAAGATCAATAATCATAAAGAGTTAAGACTTACAAAAGTCATCAAATCTGGATTAATTATCCTTCCTAGCCCCCATCCAATAGGAAGGTTTCTTCTTGGGAGCATTAGGATCTAGGGAAACTTGATTGACATCTTTCCCTCTTGATTCGAGGTTTGGGAAGTCCCTCATCTTGTGGACCATATTTCCACATGCAAAACAACCATCCATCCCGGCAACACACTTACTCCCATGTTGCTTTCCACAAGTAGGGCACCTAGCCCTTTCATAAGAATGGCCACCACCTTGGGAATGTTGATTTGGAGACCTATACTTGTTTCCCATAGAAGAATCTTGGGGATAGAACCTCTTCTTAGGCTTTTGGTGACTAGAATCATCCGACCTAGGGCTCTTACCCTGTTGCCTTATTGCCCTAATTTTGGACTCCTCAATTTGTTGTGCATAAACCATGAGCCTAGAGATTCCATGTAATTAATAAGCATTGCCGTACGACACTCTTTTTCCACAAAGCTAGACACTCACATAAGAAATTTGTTCATCCTAGCCCTAGGGTTGGCTACCATAGTCGGGGCATACTTAGAAAGTTGGGTAAATTTGAGAGAGTATTCTTGCACGCTCATTCCCCCTTGACGAATATTCATGAACTCAACCGTTTTCTTCTCCCTCCACTCTAGGGGAAAGAACCTATCTAGGAATTCTTCTTTGAATTCCTCCCAATCAACCAAACCTCTTTCTAAGGATCTCTCACCTCTCAATTGCTCATACCACACTTGAGCAACATCCTTAAGTTGGTAAGCGGCAAATTCCGCTTTCTACCTAGGGTAACACCCATAACATCTACCACTTTGAAAACCTCATTCTATGAAGCCTTGTGGATCTTCATCCAACTAAGTACCATGAAAAGTTGGAGGGTTCATCCTTATGAAATCAAGAAACCTAGAAGCGGGTGTACTAGCATTTGGTTGGGGCCTATCTCCTTGATTAGCTTGGGCAACAAAGTGATTGTTGACGACATGAGCTTGAGCCGTCATGAGTTGGGTCAAGTTCATTAGGGCAGCCCACAACTCCGCATTAGTCATATCTCCCTCAACAAAAGGAACTTGAGGCATAGGAGGCACTTGAGGTTCTTGAAGGGGAACCTCCACATTCTCTTCCTCCTTTAGGCAAACAATAGGAACTTGGTCACGGAAAGGGATACTCTCATTAGCTACACCACCCTCCTTCCTTCTAGCGGTCGATCTCCTCGTATTCATGTCCACAAAGAGAAGAGGTTGAGAAAAGACACCGTATAAATTCAACTCTAAGGCACGATATTAGAATACTGAAGAAAGTGAAACTTCTATCATCCTATAGCCTCTTGTCCATGGATGTGTCGCGACTCACACCAATGACCAAGATACTACTAGATGTGACTGGTGAGACTTTTAGACCTTAAACTATTTTCCAAAACCTTATGCTCTGATACCAAGTCAATCACGATAAGAAAGTACCCTCTAGAAGTTAGGGCTAACTCTCGAATCGTGGTCGGGCGTACTTGACCTTTTGGGGTCTCGTACAAGCCCTTCAACTTTCGTTCATAACATACTACATGAAAAGTAGTGCGAAATTAAGCCTTTTCACGATAATAATAATAAAATAAGTCTTTTCATAAATACTAGGAAATCTTGTCGTCACAAGCCAAGTAAAAGACACAACTTAGAATCTTAGTACAAAGCCCTTTACAATAAAAAGGAAATACAAATTAAGTCTTAATAGAAAACTAACAAAAATAAACTATGTCCTCGAATATATGAGGACATACAAAATTCTTGAGAGATAGAATTCCCAAGCTTCAACTCTGATCCTCCAAAACGCTTTCAACCTATACTCATGAGGTATATAAAAGTATGGGGTTAGTACAACAATGTACTAAGTATGGAATATGCAAAAACATACGAAAAGGGACATTTTAGTAAAATAACTTTTCATGCAATTTTAATATAATATTCATGAATTTAGAAACAAACCAGCATAAGAATCATCATTAAACACTTAAGGAAGGACTCATATAATTTTGAACCAAAAGAACACTTTACAGTAACTTTACTAAAACTTACAGTAAACTAAAAGTAACATTACAGTGAACTTACTAAACTTACAGTAAAATTGAATAAAGCATTACAGTGAACATTTTGAATTCTTACAATGAAGACCTTACAGTGAATGGCACGGTCCAAGTAGTACGAACTCTTTTTCCTTTGAAGTTGCCCTAACCCAAGGTTATCCTAAGACTCCCTAAGGTGAGCCAAGAAGGGATCTTCATTACACCTCCCTTCAAAGCACACCAAAACGACCCTTAAAACCACCAAATCTTAGGCTTACTTCATTGGAAATCAAATCCACGCCCTTGGCCAATATATGCAAAACACTCATGGAAATATAGATCACACTTAGTGAAATGTGAGAGTAGCATCCCATACTAAAACTCCCACTTAGTGCTCCTAATGGATTCCATTTACTCAAGTACTCCACAAGAATCATCCATAACACCACACCATAGTACTCATTCACACGGATTTCATGAAAGTACTCTTCTCCCATAGTAGGTATAGGTCACACCAAGTGCAATGTGAGAATAGCATCCCATACTACTACTCCCACTTAGTGCTCCTACTAGGTAACTAATGTGGATCGAACACTTCAAGACATACATACACAATATCAACAATATACAAGTTAACTAATTTCAAATCAATTCTTTTGTGGGAGTTAGCTTAACCGACAAAGACCATAAGAGCTAGACATGGAATCCAGATATTAACCCCTATCGGATGAGGGATCCTTACTTGCCTAGTGTAAGGTCATGCTTCTTAGCGTTTACATGGCTTTTCCAATAGCTACACCTATGCGGGCACATAGTTAAGGGATAAGGAGATTGTTGCTAAGTAACTCACTCTCTACTAACGAGGAGAACTCATCTCAAGAGGTAATTTGGATTACAACATCTCCACTCACGAAGTTTAATCCACCTCCTCTTCATATCCTCTCGGTGCTAGGCATAACTCCCCACAGATTTCTCAACATAATAGTCTATCTTAGAAAGTTTACTAGGAATGGAGAGGTTGCTACTAGACACTACATCTCAACTCATGAAGTGTGTCCACCTTAAGATTCCCCTTTTTACTCAACTTGGCATAATACATTCTTTAAAGCGTGTGTGAGTGTACATGTGCACACCTTGCATATAAGAATCATTTCATTCTAATCAAGTTCTACATATAGTTTAACCTTGATTCATCAAGTTACACACTCTACATGCTTCTCATAATCATATACTTCATTTAGACATAAACTAGGTCAAACATGCAATTCAAGCTACCCCAAATACAATACAAGACCCATTTCCAATATCTCTTCATTTCACATATTAGACCTTCAAGATTACATATTCAAAACATACTAAATAACATCAAGTTCATCAATTAGTACCGCCACTCATAAGGTGGACCATACCACTAAAATAGCAATTCATAATAAGAACTATACAATGAGAGCAACTCATCAACAAATCACACCATCATCACACATAAGCAATTTATCAATATTTCACCATATTAAGGCCCTTAGGAAAGTAGCTACACCAACATGACAAATACAAGAAGACCCAAGTTCATACCCTACTCAAATCATGCTCACATAACCCATTTTCAAGCCGAAAGTTGAAGTATGCATAAACAAGAGTTTCATGGAGTTTTAATATCAAAATTATCTATTCAAACCAATATAAATACATTTAAACCATTAGAACTTAAATACAAGAAGACCCATACTAGAAATCAAAGTTAGAAGAAGTTGAATTTAGAAACCCTTTTGAAAACCCTTTTGGAAGTTGGCTTCTTGAATGAAAAGATATTCAAGAATGGATACCATACCTCACTACGCAAGCCAAATCCAAGAGGTTTTGATGAAGAGACACGTCCAACCATCCCTCCTGTCCTTTCTTGACCTCTAGCTTTCAATGGAGTCTTGAGAGAGTTTGTCTTTAGAGAGAGAGTTTGAATTTTTGAAGTGAGGGGTCTTGTCTAGGTCTAGGGTTTAAAATTAATTTAATATAACCTAAAAACACTAAAATTATCCACCTAGGGTCTTAAAAGAATTGGGGTGTATTTAAATAAAACACCCCAAGTTGGCAGCCTCTTCACAGACTTGGCAGGCCTCACAGACGAGACCTTCACCAACGGACCGACTGTGAGCCAACGGACCGTTGGTACGGTCTTGTTTGTGGATACTTAGATCCAAATGGAGCATGGCCAACTGAACTCACTGGTCCAATTTACGTCCTAGGTCGACGGACTGTTGAGGGACCAACGGATCGTCCTTATGGTCATCGATGGCCACTGCTTTTTGGCAAATTTTGCCCAAGTCTTGGGCTCTTCATCTAGGGCCCCTTGTGGGTCCTAGGTGGGGTCGTGCCCAGACGTTAAACCACTAAAATAAGTCTTCTAGGTCTTAGGAACATCCAATGCAAGTTTCAAGTAAAAAGAACACATAAAACTCATCCAAACACACCAAGACACACAAGTACATTCTAAGGCATACTATCCAAACGTCATGGACGTTGTTGGTCGATTGAACTCCAAACTTAACCAAACTTCACACACTGCATAAGTACACTAAACTAACTCATGTTAACTCAAAATCCACTCAATAAACAACCATGAGTCTCTAGTTCACCTTAGTTTGTTTTGGGGCGTTATATCTTGGAATAACATTCGGCCTCGGATGACACTTAAATTTTAAGAACAACAAGGAATCACTTAGAATCATATAATACACTTAGATCATGATCAAAACATCAACAATCAAAGCATCAACTAGCAAGGAATATCATTTCACACTTTCAACACTTAGCAACATAGGGAACTTTTGCCAAACTTCACAAAGTCAAAACTCAACCTTAAACTTCTTTTATGGAGGAACTACCTTATCTAACATTAAACATGCTCATATACAATACTTTTACACACATTGAAACTAAAATTCAAGACAAAAAAAATTTCTTCAAAAGATCAAAATTCTACAGTGAAGTTCACTGTGTTCACTGCCAAGCTACCAATTTTTTTTCTTCCAAAAATTCATTCTTTAAGAAATTCATCAAGATGACATAATCATATGAACTATAAAACCATATAAAATCATTTCATAACACAAAAGTAACAATAACGAAGAGTTAAGACTTACCAAAACCATCAATCCGGATTAATTATCCTTTCTAGACCCCATCCCATAGGAAGGGTTCTTCTTGGGAGCATTAGGATCTAGGGAAGCTTGATTGATATCTCTCCCCCTTGATTTAAGGTTTGGGTAGTCCCTCATCTTGTGGCGCTTATTACCACATGCAAAACAACCATCCGTTCCGGCAAGA
This sequence comes from Solanum sitiens, assembly GCA_016801875.1. NCBI lineage: Eukaryota > Viridiplantae > Streptophyta > Magnoliopsida > Solanales > Solanaceae > Solanum > Solanum sitiens. The sequence continues at coordinate 2,139,584 of JABWTJ010000158.1, read as the reverse complement.
CACTTACCCCCATGTTACTTGCCACAAGTAGGGCACCTGGCCCTTTCATAGGAATGACCACCACCTTGAGAATGTTGATTTGGAGCCCTATCCTTTTTTCCCATGGAAGAATATTGGGGATAAAACCTCTTCTTAGGCCTTTGGTGACTAGAATCATCCGACCTAGGTCTCTTACCCTCTTGCCTTATCTCCCTAATTTTGGACTACTCAATTTGTTCGCATAAACCATGATCCTAGAGATATCCATGTCATTAAGAAGCATTGCCGTACGACACTCTTTTTCCACCAAGCTAGACACGCCCATCACAAACTTTTTAATACTAGGCCTATGGTTGGCTACCATGGTTGGGGCATACTTAGAGAGTTGGGTTAATTTGAGAGAGTACTCTTGCATACTCATTCCCCCTTGACTAAGGTTCATGAATTCAACCATCTTCTTCTCCCTCCACTCTAAAGGAAAGAATCTATCTAGAAAAGCCTCTTTGAATTCCTCCCAATAAACCAGACCTCTTTATAAGGGTCTCTCACCCCTCCATTGCTCATACCACACTTGAGCAACATCCTTAAGTTGGTAAGCGGCCAATTCCGCTTTCTCCCTAGGGGTTACACCCACAGCATCTACCACCTTGAAAACCTCATCTATGAAGCCTTGTTGATCTTCATCCACCTTAGCGCCATGAAAGGTAGGACGGTTCATCTTCATGAAATCCCGAATCCTAGAAGCGGGAGTACTAGCATTTAGTTGGGGCCGATCTCCTTGGCTAGCTTAGCCCACAAGGTGATTGTTGACGACTTGAGCTTGAGCCGTCATGAGTTGGTTCAAGTTCATTAGGGAAGCCCTCAACTCCGCATTAGTCATATCACCCTCAACAAAAGGAGCTTGAGGCATAGGAGGCCCTTGAGGCCCTTGAGGTTCCGGAGGCACTGGAGGTTCTTTAAGAGGAACCTCCTCATTTTCCTCACCTAAGCCAACAATAGGAACTTGGTAAACACGGGGAAGGACTCTCTCATTTGGTACACCTCCCTCCTCCCTTATAACTGTCGATCTCCTCGTATTAATGTCCTAAAAACACAAAAAGAAGAGGTTGAGAAAAGACACCTTATATACTCAACTCTAAGGCACGATATTAGAATACAGAAGAAAGTGAAACTTCTAGCATCCTATAGCCTCTTGTCCATGGATGTGTAGCGACTCACACCAATGACCAAGATACTACTAGATGTGACTTGTGAGACTTTTAGACCTTAAACTATTTCCCAAAACCATATGATCTGATACCAAGTCTGTTACGACCCGATATCACCCCCTAGAAGTTAGGGAAAATCTTCGAATTGTGACCGGGCGTACTTGACCCTTTGTGGTCTCATACAAGCCCTCTAACTAGCATTCACAACATAAAGCATGAAAAGTAGTGTTGTCACGACCGGAGTCTAGACCCTAGATGAGACCGGTGTCGTTGACCTCTCAGAGGTCGCAGACAAGCCTACTTAAGTCATTTTTACTTCATCTAGGTTAATTTTAGCGGAAAATTTGAACTTTTTATTTTCTTATGTCATGCTAAACATATTAAACTTAACATCATGGGTGTTCACAAATCAACCATCTAATATAGAGATAATCAAATGAAAGAAACATTGCAATACTGTAATAAATATATAATTGTCAAAATGGCACCACTACCATGTCTGAAAGAAAAACAGAAAGAAACACTAGTGGAACATGCTCCACTAGCTAAAGCCTACATCTAAGCTAGATAGTAACGGTAGACATCCTCGAAAGCATGAGGGCCTACCAAGTCCGGAAGAAAGCTCCATGTCCGGATAGATGCAACTTCAACCTGTAAGCTCTAGCGTCCACCTGTGCCTGCACCTAAAAATATAGATTTGTATGGGATTAGTACACACTTGTACTAAGTATGGGTATATGCAAGCACACACCAAGGACATGCATGAGAAAGGATAGCTCTTTTCTAACAACATGATTATGGAAAGTCAAGTCAGTGGACTTGCCAAATTGGGATTAGGAAAGTTAGTGAACTTTCCAAATTTGGATTACGAAAGTCATGCCATCAGAGTAACATGCATCATCATACCTATCATATTGCGCACAACACATAACATCTTACACATAGCACATATCAAGTAGCATACAACACATAACATCTTTTATAACATTCATTCATATGCCATGAGACCTTGGAATCATGGACTTCACATTAAGACTTTCCAAAATGAGGGCTCAACATATGGGACTTCAACTAGGGAGTCTTCATTAGCAAACACAGAGTCTGCTTTATTCATTCATACGTACTTCATTTCATTTCGTTCATAGGCTAATGTGAACACCATCTATACCTAGGATGTAGTTTAAGACTTTCATCGGGTTTGATGTGCAATGATCAAGAATAACCTAGTGTCATTACTTGAGTCTAGCTCACCTCTTGATTATCCTAACCTAACACCTTTGGTATCATTCATTTCATTATGTGCATCATTTGAGGCTGACCTCATTCATTCATTGGGAACTTTAACTTTAACCGACATAGATCATGTGAGCATCATGAAATCCGTTGTCTCCCCCACACCGAAAAGAGGTAGAATCACCGGCCAAGGTGACCCCAAAACATGCTAGCGTACATGGGAATTTAACTCCGCCAGATCCCTATATTGGCAGTATAGGTTCGAAGACTGCGAGAAATAAGGAGACTCATACCCGGAAAGCCAGACAGTCTTATCTCATGAGAGTTACGTGAACCTCCCCTTTTAGAAAGAAGGCATCACCGCTCATAGCTAGTCTATCGGTGCTCAGTATAATATTCTATTACATTCAACTCATACGTCATGGAAGCTGGGTTCTAGTATGATGACATCATAGCTCAATAGATGATTTCTCATCTCATCATTAGTATTAAGTGTGGTAATCTCAATACTTTCATTAGAGTGTTCATAGAGACTGATCTCTTCATTAACTTTACACTTTCATAGGTGAGTACGTTTTGGTAACAATTACTTAGGCTCATTTGAGATTGTTCTCATCTTTTACATTATCCTCATATCATGTTGTCACCACATTCATTAACATTAGCATAATTTCTCTTCATAATTATTCACCCCTTTTTTACGTGAATGTTCGTTTCATCATATGCCAATGCAGTTGGACATTTGTGTGTTTCACACTCTTACTTAACCCTTCTAGGGTTTCATCATTTTATTACATAATAATCATTTCATCGTATGCCAATGCACTTGGACATTTAGTGTATTTTACACTCATACTTAACCCTCCTAGGGTTACTTCATTTCAATACATACATCTTAGGTTCACTTATTTTTAAACGTATGCTAGACTTATGGGTCTATACATACAAGCCATGAGGCTTCATTCATAATTCGTTAAGTGACTCATATCTTACAAGATTATGTAGTACAAGACTTATTTATCTTGTATGTATGCCAAGATCTCGATTTCGATCTATGTAGGTGGCATTATTCTTGAACATTTAATTCACGTATGATTTATGTATCAATACGGAAATTCGGGCAAGGGAACCCAAGTTCGAATCCCTTGGACAATACTTACATTTTTTCTTGATTTTATTTTTAATCCACATGACATTGGGACCCTAGATCGAGCCCAACATCAACATTCTCTCTTTATTTTTCTCCTTGGATTCTACTCTTAGTTGGCCGAAGGGTTGTGGTATCGAGCCCCCAAAGCCCCCTTTATTTTTCATTTAAAATTTTCTTGTCCAATTCGCATGGACCAAGAGGTTGTGGGATCAAACCCCCACAGCCTCTCTTTATTTACTCTTTATTTCGCTAGGGACTGAGAGGTTGTGGGTTCGAACCCCCACAACCTCCTTATTTTATTTTTATTTAAAAATTGACTTAGCTATGCGTTTGGCAGTGAGGTTGTGGGATCGAGCCCCCACAGCCTCACTTTATTTTCTTTTTATTTCGTCCTTTATACTTTCCAGCCTTGAGGTCGTAGGTTCGATTCCCATGCCTCAAATTTCCTTTCTTTAATTTTGTTCTTTCACTTCATTCGCTTCCTGGAGGTCGTGGGTTCGAATCCCACGCCTCCCATTTTATATATTTAATTTTTTTGCACTCTCCTTTCTTAGCCAATATACCCTATTTCGAATCCCCCTGACCCCTTTTCTTTTTCTTGCGAATTTAAGGTATCATACGGGTGAGGTCACAAGTTCGAATCCTGGTCGCCTCATGCCTTTAGAATCAATTTAAATTTCTAGATTACTTCTCTATACTTTAGCCGAAACTAAACTTATGATTTTTTTGCTGGAAACTTAATCATTTTCTTAGCTTATTTTCACCAATATTTCCACTTGATATTTAGGAAAATTCATGGATCATTTAACACTTTTTGGGGTGTGTTTCATGGATTCGTTTAACCAAAATATTGATACTCAAATCAGCCCCACTTCCATTTTAATGAACATCACGATTTACATAGGTTTATGCACGTAAAATGACAACCAAAACAATATCAAACTTGAAGCCTTAACTCGAGACCTCATTCACAGTACATTCACAGTAACATTTTTGCATATGCACACACTTGCCCAAACTTTCGAATACATGGTTGTCTTTCCTACGATTTCAAGTATACAAACATAATCATGTTCATCATGAAAACATAACATACACCTAAATCTACCTGAAATCATACCCAACCTACAAATTCATTGGGAGCTAGTGACAGGGGCATGCAAAAGGGGAAACAATCCTAGTTTTCGAATGAATAATATGAGCCTTAAGGGGTCTCTTGGGAAAGGGACCAAGAGAGAAGAAAACCCATACCTTATTTTGATGTTCAAACCTTGAAGTTGCTGCCCAAATCTTCTCCAAAACACATATTCAATCCAAGTTTCAACACAAAACTTTCGACGGAAAAACCCTCTCTTTGCCTAACGTGTTCACTTAGCTTGTTTTCTTATATTTTCGTGTGAGTACTTCAAGTGTAAAGAACTTTAGTAATTTTTCTGTTCTTGTAGTTGTTTAGGAAGAGAGAAATCGTGAAAAGAGTGGAGAAACGTGAGATAGATGAGCGTGAGAGAGAGAGTTAAAAGAGGTAAAGTAGTTTAGACTTAGTCAACTAGGAGACTTAGTCATAAACACATTAATTAATAAATAAATAATAATTACTAATAAAAATCTGATTTTCCTTTTTTCTTAAATCAGCCATTAATTAATAATTTATTAAATTAATTCACCAATTAAAAAAAATCACATTAAATCATTGCTCCCACCTAGGTTCGAACCCGGGTGGAGCAATACTTCACTTCAAGGCTCAATTTCGGCTCTCTCTCCAGAAAATTACCCCTCCACTTTATTAATTAAATAATTAAATATATATTTATGGTAATTATGATATTACCCTTAGCCTGGTAAAAGACCATTTTAACCCTAGACCCGTCAAACATAAGATTTCTTCTTTTTAAGTCCGGTAATGACTCCTTCGAGTAAATCTTCGTATTTGAGAGCCCTACATGGTTGGACCCAACCTTTCCAAGCTCAACTAACTCCCCAAGTTAGTTTGCTTGGCTGTAGCAAGGGTTTCGAGGTCTGGTTCTACGTGCATCAATCCGTGTGAACCCTGGTCTAATCGTAGGCATTCTTGACATATTAAGCATTTCTTATCTTATTCATTTTTAGGGTTGTTACAAGTGAGGAATTAAAACTTTTCACGATAATAATAATAAAAGAAGTCTTTTCATAAATACTAAGAATTCATATCGTCACAAGCCAACTTAAAGACACAACTTAGAATCTTAGGGACACGGCCCCTTTATAATAAAAAGGAAATACTAATTTAAGTCTTAATAATGAAACTAAGAACCACAAAACTATTTCCTCGAATATGAGGACATACCCAATTCTTAAGAGATTGAATTCCCAAGCTTCAACTCCGATCCTCCAAAAGGCTTCCAAACTATACTCATGAGGTATATAAATGTATGGGGTTAGTACAACAATGTACTATGTATGGCATATGCAAAAACATAAGAAAAGGGACATTTTAGTAAAATAACTTTTCATGCAATTTAAATATAATATTCATGAATTTAGAAACAAACCAACATAAGAATCGTCATTTAACACTTAAGGAAGGAATCACATAATTTTGAACCAAAAGAACACTTTACAATAACTTTACTAAAACTTACAGTAAACTAAAAGGAACATTACAGGGAACTTACTAAACATACAGTAAAATTGAATAAAGCATTACAGTGAACATTTTGAATTCTTACAATGAAGACCTTACAGTGAATGCACGGTCCAAGTCATATGAACTCTTTTTCCTTTGAAGTTGCCCTAACCCAAGGTTATCCTAAGACTCCCTAAGGTGAGCCAAGAAGGGATCTTCATTACACCTCCCTTCAAAGCACACCAAAGCGACCCTTAAAACCACCAAATCTTAGGCTTACTTCATTGGAAATCAAATCCACGCCCTTGGCTAACATATGCAAAACAATCATGGAAATATAGGTCACACTAAGTGCAATGTGAGAGTTGCATCCCATAGTACCACTCCCACTTAGTGCTCCTAATGGATTCCATTTACTCAAGTACTCCACAATAATCATCCATAACACCACACCATAGTACTCATTCACACGGATTTTATGAAAGTACTCTTCTCCTATAGTAGGTATAGGTCACACCAAGTGCAATGTGAGAATAGCATTCCATACTACTACTCCCACTTAGTGCTCCTACTAGGTAACTAATGTGGATCAAGCACTTCACGACATACATACACAATCTCAACAATATACAAGTTAACTAGTTTCAAATCAATTCTTTTGTGGGAGTTAGCTTAACCAACAAAGACCATTAGAGCTAGACATGGAATCCCGATATTAACCCCTATAGGATGATGGATCCTTACTTGCTTAGTGTAAGGTCATGCTTCTTAGCGTTTACATGGCTTTTCCAATAGCTACACCTATGCGGGCACATAGTTAAGGGATAAGGAGATTGTTGCTAAGTAACTCACTCTCTACTAACGAGGAGTACTCATCTCAAGAGGTACTTTGGATTACAACATCTCAACTCGCGAAGTGTAATTCACCTCCCCTTCATATCCTCTCGGTATTAGGCATAAATCCCCACAAATTTCTCAACATAATAGTCTATCTTAGAAAGCTCACTAGGAATGGGTATATGCAAGCACACACCAAGGACATGCATGAGAAAGGATAGCTCTTTACTAACAACATGATTATGGAAAGTCAAGTCAGTGGACTTGCCAAATTGGGATTAGGAAAGTTAGTGAACTTTCCAAATTTGGATTAGGAAAGTCATGCCATGAGAGTAACATGCATCATCATACCTATCATATTTCGATCTACGTAGGTGGCATTATTCTTGAACATTTAATTCACGTATGATTTATGTATCAATTTAGAAATTCGGACAAGGGAACCCAAGTTCGAATCCCTTGGACAATACTTACATTTCTCCTTGATTTTATTTTTAATCCACGTGACATTGGGACCCTAGATCGAGCCCCAAAATCAACATTCTCTCTTTATTTTTCTCCTTGGATTCTACTCTAAAGTTGGCCGAAGGGTTGTGGGATCAAACCCCCACAACCTCTCTTTATTTACTCTTTATTTCTCTAAGGGACTGAGAGGTTGTGGGTTCGAACCCCCACAACCTCCTTATTTTATTTTTATTTAAAAATTGACTTAGCTATGCGTTTGGCAGTGAGGTTGTGGGATCGATCCCCCACAGCCTCACTTTATTTTCTTTTTATTTCGCCCTTTATCCTTTCCAGCGTTGAGGTCGTGGGTTCGTTCCCACGTCTCACATTTCCTTTCTTTAATTTTCTTCTTTCACTTCATTTGCTCCCTGGAGGTCGTGGGTTCGATTCCCACGCCTCTCATTTTATTTATTTAATTTTTTTGCACTCTCCTTTCACAGCCAATATACCCCATTTCGAATCCCCTGACCCCTTTTCTTTTTCTTGCTTATTTAAGGTATCATACGGGTAAGGTCACAGGTTCGAATCCTGGTGGCCTCATTCTTTTAAAATCAAAACAAATTTCCAGATTACTTCTTTATACTTTAGCCTAAACTAAACTTATGATTTTTTTGGTGGAAACTTAATCATTTTCTTAGCTTATTTTCTCCAATATTTCCACTTGAAACTTAGGAGAATTCATGAATCATTTAACACTTTTTGGGGTGTGTTTCATGGATTCGTTTAACCAAAATATTGATACTCAAATCAGCCCCACTTCCATTTTAATGAACATCACGATATACATAGGTTTATGCACGTAAAATGACAACCAAAACAATATCAAACTTGAAGACTTAACTCGAGACCTCATTCACAGTACATTCACAGTAACATTTTTGCACATGCACACACTTGCACAAACTTTCGAATACATGGTTGTCTTTCCTACGATTTCAAGTTTACAAACATAATCATGTTCATCACGAAAACATAACATACACCTAAATCTACCAGCAATCATACCCAACCTACGATTCATTGGGAGCTAGTGACAGGGGCATGCAAAAGGGGAAACAATCCTAGTTTTCGAATGAATAATATGAGCCTTGATGGATCTCTTGAGAAAGGCACCAAGAGAGAAGAAAACCCATACCTTATTTTGATGTTCAAACCTTGAAGTTGCTGCCCAAATCTTCTCCAAAACTCACATTCAATCCAAGTTTCAACACAAAACTTTCAACGGAAAAATCCTCTCTTTGCCTAACGTGTTCAGTTAGCTTGTTTTCTTATATGTTCGTATGAGTTCTTCAAGTGTAAAGAACTTTAGTAATTTTTCTGTTCTTGTAGTTGTTTAGGAAGAGAGAAATCATGAAAAGAGTGGAGAAACGTGATATACATGAGCGTGAGAGAGAGAGTTAAAAGAGGTGAAGTAGTTTAGACTTAGTCAACTAGGAGACTTAGTCATAAACACATTAATTAATAAATAAATAATAATTACTAATAAAAATCTGATTTTCCTTTTTTCTTAAATCAGCCATTAATTAATAATTTATTAAATTAATTCACCAATTAAAAAAAATCACATTAAATCATTGCTCCCACCTAGGTTCGAACCCGGGTGGAGCAAGACTTCACTTCAAGGGCTCAATTTCGGCTCTCTCTCCCCAAATTGCCCCTCCACTTTATTAACTAAATAATTAAATATATATTTCTGGTAATTACGATATTACCCTTAGCCTGGTGAAAGAACATTTTACCCCTTGACCCTTCAAACCTAAGATTTCCTCTTTTTAAGTCCGGTAAAGACTCTTTCGAGTAAATCTTCGTATTCAAGAGCCCTACATGGTTGGACCCAACCTTTCCAAGCTCAACTAACTCCCCAAGTTAGTTTGCTTGGCTGTAGCAAGGGTTTCGAGGTCTGGTTCTACTCGCATCAATCCGTGTGATCCCTGGTCTAATCGTAGGCATTCTTGACATATTAAGCATTTCTTATCTTATTCATTTTTAGGGTTGTTACAAATGCGGAATTAAAACTTTTCATAATAATAATAATAAAAGAAGTCTTTTCATAAATACTAGGAAATCTTATCGTCACAAGCCAACTTAAAGACACAACTTAGAATCTTAGGGACACAGCCCCTTTACAATAAAAAGGAAATACTAATCTAAGTCTTAATAATGAAACAAAGAAACACAAAACTATGTCCTCGAATATGAGGACTTACCCAATTCTTGAGAGATAGAATTCCCAAGCTTCAACTCCGATCCTCCAAAAGGCTTCCAAACTATACTCATGAGGTATATAAATGTATGGGGTTAGTACAACAATGTACTATGTATGGCATATGCAAAAACATACGAAAAGGGGCATTTTAGTAAAAATAACTTTTCATGCAATTTAAATATAATATTCTTGAATTTAGAAACAAACCAACATAAGAATCGTCATTTAACACTTAAGGAAGGAATCACATAATTTTGAAGCAAAAGAACAATTTACAATAACTTTACTAAAACTTACAGTAAACTAAAAGGAACATTACAGGGAATTTACTAAACTTACAGTAAAATTGAATAAAGCATTACAGTGAACATTTTGAATTCTTACAATGAAGACCTTACAGTGAATGCACGGTCCAAGTCATATGAACTCTTTTTCCTTTGAAGTTGCCCTAACGATGGGTTATCCTAAGACTCCCTAAGGTGAGCCAAGAAGGGATCTTCATTACACCTCCCTTCAAAGCACACCAAAGCGACCCTTAAAACCACCAAATCTTAGGCTTACTTCATTGGAAATCAAATCCACGCCCTTGGCTAACATATGCAAAACAATCATGGAAATATAGGTCACACTAAGTGCAATGTGAGAGTAGCATCCCATAGTACCACTCCCACTTAGTGCTCCTAATGGATTCCATTTACTCAAGTACTCCGCAATAATCATCCATAACACCACACCATAGTACTCATTCACACGGATTTTATGAAAGTACTCTTCTCCCATAGTAGGTATAGGTCACACCAAGTGCAATGTGAGAATAGCATCCCATACTACTACTCCCACTTAGTGCTCCTACTAGGTAACTAATGTGGATCAAGCACTTCACGACATACATACACAATCTCAACAATATACAAGTAAACTAGTTTCAAATCAATTCTTTTGTGGGAGTTAGATTAACCAACAAAGACCATTAGAGCTAGACATGGAATCCCGATATTAACCCCTATAGGATGAGGGATCCTTACTTGCTTAGTGTAAGGTCATGCTTCTTAGCGTTTACATGGCTTTTCCAATAGCTACACCTATGCGGGCACATAGTTAAGGGATAAGGAGATTGTTGCTAAGTAACTCACTCTCTACTAACGAGGAGTACTCATCTCAAGAGGTACTTTGGATTACAACATCTCAACTCGCGAAGTGTAATTCACCTCACCTTCATATCCTCTCGGTGCTAGGCATAAATCCCCACGGATTTCTCAACATAATAGTCTATCTTAGAAAGCTCACTAGGAATGGAGAGGTTGCTACTAGACACTACATCTCAACTCACGAAGTGTGTCCACCTCAAGATTCCCCTTTTTACTCAACTTGGCATAATATATTCTTTAAAGTGTGTGTGAGTGTACATGTGCACACCTTGCATATAAGAATCATTTCATTCTCATCAAGTTCTACGCATACTTTAACCTTGATTCATCAAGTTACACACTCTCCATGCTTCTCATAATCATATATATCATTAGACATAAACTAGGTCAAACATGCAATTCAAGCTACACCAAACACAATACAAGACCCCTTTCCAATATCTCTTCATTTCACATGTTAGACCTTCAAGATTACATATTCAAAACATACTAAATAACATCAAGTTCATCAATTAGAACCGCCACCCATAAGGTGGACCATACCACTCAAATAGCAATTCATAATAAGAACTATACAATGAGAGCAACTCATCAACAAATCAAACCATCATCACCCATAAGCAATTTATCAATATTTCACCATATTAAGGCCCTTAGGGCAGTAGCTACACCAACATGAAAAATACAAGAAGACCCAAGTTCATACCCTACTCAAATCATGCTCACATAACCCATTTTCAAGACAAAAGTTGAAGTATGCATAAACAAGAGTTTCATGGAGTTTTAACATCAAAATCATCAATTCAAACAAAGATAAATACATTTAAACTATTAGAACTTAAATACAAGAAGGCCCATACTAGAAATCAAAGTTAGAAGAAGTTGAATTTAGAAACCCTTTTGAAAACCCTTTTGGATGTTGGCTTCTTGAATTAAAAGATATTCAAGAATGGATACCATACCTCACTAAGCAAGCCAAATCCAAGAGTTTTTGATGAAGAGACACGTCCAACCAGCCCTCCTATCCTTCCTTGACCTCTAGCTTTCAATGGAGTCTTGAGAGAGTTTGTCTTTAGAGACAGAGTTTGAATTTTTGAAGTGAGGGGTCTTGTCTAGGTCTAGGGTTTAAAACTAATTTAATATAACCTAAAAACAGTAAAATTATCCACCTAGGGTCTTAAAACACCTGGGATGTATTTACATAAAACAGCCCAAGTTGGCAGCCACTTAACAGACTTGGCAGGCCTCACAGACGAGACCTTCACCAAAGGACCGTCTGTGAGCCAACGGACCGTTGGTAGGGCCTCGTTGGTGGATACTTAGCTCCAAATGGAGCATGGACAACTGATCTCACTGGTACAATGGACGCCCTAGGTCGACGAACCGTTGAGGGACCAATGGACCATCCTTAGGGTCGTCGATGGCCACTGCTTTTGGCAGATCTTGCCCAAGTCTTGGGCCCTTCATCTAGGGCCCCTTGTGGGTACTAGGTGGCGTTGTACCCGGAAGTTTAACCCCTAAACTAAGTCGTCTAGGTCTTAGTAACATCCAATGCAAGTTTCAAGTAAAAAGAACACGTAAAGCTCATCCAAACACACCAAGACACACAAGTACATTCTAAGGCATACCATCCAAACATCATGGACGTTCTTCGTCGATTGAACTCCAAACATAATCAAACTTCACACACTGCCTAAGTGCACTAAACTAACTCAGGTTAACTTAAAATCAACTCAAGAAACAACCATGAGGATCTAGTTCACCTTAGTTTGTTTTGGGGTGTTATATCCTAGGTGGGGTCGTACCTGGTATTTAAACCCTTAAACTTAGTCGTCTGTGTCTTAGGAAAATCCCACATCAGTTTCAAGCAAAACGAACACGTAAAACTGACTCAAACTCCTCAAGACACACAAGTACTTTCTAAGGCACACCTTCCGAACGTCATGGACGTTCTTAGTCGATTGACCTCCAAACTTCACACACTGCCTAAGGAAACTAATTTAACTCATTTTAACTTAAAATTAACTCAAGAAACAATCATGAAGTTCTAGTTCACCTTAGTTCATTTTAGGGCGTTGCAGTCTCCCCACTTGGGCTAACATTGGTCCTCGAATGACACTAAAACTTCATGAACAAGAAGGACTCATTTAGAATCACATAACATATCAAATTCATGATAAAAATATAAAAATCAAAGCATCAACTAAAAAAGAGCATCATTTTCCACTTTCATACACTTAGCAACATAAGCAACTTTTTCCAAACTTAAAAAATTCAAAATTCGAGCTTATCTTTCTTTTATGGAGGAACTACCTTCTCCAACATTAAACATTCTCATATAAAACACTTTTTCACACATTGAAACTTCAATCAAGGCAGGGCAAATTTTTTTCAAACCGCAAATTTTTTACAGTGAGCATCACTATAACACTGCTCAATCATGGTCAAATTTCAAAAATCCATCATTTGAGAAATTAATCAAGTTGACATGATCATATGAACCATAAAACCACATAAAATCATTTCATAACATAAAAACAACAATCATAAAGGGTTAAGACTTACGAAGACCATCAACTCCTGATTAGTTATCCTTCCTAGCTCCCGTCCCATAGGAAGGGTTCTTCTTAAGAGCATTAGGATCTAGGGAAGCTTGATTGAAATCTTTCCCTCTTGCTTTGATGCTAGGGTAGTCCATAATCTTGTAGACTTTGCTACTACAACTAAAATAACCATCCTTTCCAGCAAGACACTTACCAAAAAGTTGCTTTCCACAAGTAGGACACCTAGCCCTTTCAAAAGTGTGGCCACCACCTTGAGAATTTGGAGCCTTATCCTTGTTACCCATGGAAGAATATTTTTTATAGAACCTATTTTTAGGCTTTTGGTGACTAGAATCATCCTACCTAGTCCTCTTACCCTCTTGCCTTATCTCCCTAATTTTTGACTATTCAATTTGTTGTGCATAAACCATGAGCTTAGAAATATCCATGTTATTAAGAAGCATTGACGTACGACACTCTTTCTCCACCAAGCTATACACTCCCATCACAAATTTGTTCATCCTATCCCTAGAGTTAGCTACCATGTTTGGGGCATACTTGGAGAGTTGGGTGAATTCGAGAGAGTACTCTTGTACACTCATTACCACTTGGCGAAGGTTCATGAATTCAACCATCTTCTTCTCCCTCCACTCTAAGGGAAAGAACCTATCTAGGAAAGCCTCTTTGAATTCCTCATAATTAACCGGAACTCTTTCTAAGGTTCTCTCACTCCTCCATTGCTTAAACCACACTTGAGACACATCCTTGAATTAGTAAGCGGCTAACTCCACTTTCTCCCTAGGGGTCACACCCATAGCATCCACCATTTTGAAAACCTCATCTATGAAACCTTGTGGATATTCATCCACCTTAGTGCCATGAAAAGTAGGAGGGTTCATCCTCATGAAATCTCGAATTCTAGAAGCGGGAGTACTAGCATTAGGTTGGGGTCTATCTCCTTGATTAGCTTGTCCCACAAAGTGATTATTGACGACATGAGCTTTAGCCGTCATGAGTTGGGTAAAATTCATTAGGGTAGCCCTCCTATCCGCATTAGTCATATCTCCCTCAACAAAAGGATCTTGAGGAATAGGAGGCACTTGAGGACCTTGGGATTGCGGATGCACATGAGGTTCTTGAAGAGGAACCTCCTAATTCTCTTCCCCTAGGCCAACAACAGGAACTTGGTCAACACGAGGAGGGATCCTCTCATTATCTACACCTCCCTCCACCCTTCTAGAGGTTGATCACCTAGTATTCATGTCTTACAAAACACAAAGACAATAGGTTGAGAAAATACGTCTTATAGAACTCAACTTTAAGGCACGACATTAGAATAAAGAATAAAGTGAAACTCTATAGTCCAATAGCCTCTTGTCCATGGATGTATCGCAACTCACACCAATGACCAAGATACTACAAGATGTGGCTTGTGAGACTTTTAGAACCTAAACTATTCTCCATAATCTTATGCTCTGATACCAAGTCTTTCACAACCCGAAAGCACCCCCTAGAAGCTAGGGCGAACCCTCGAATCATGAACGGGCCTACTTGACCCTTTGGGGTCTCATACAAGCCCATTAACTATCGTTCATTACATAAGACATGAAAAGTAGTGCGGAATTTAAATCTTTTCACGAATAATTTAATAGAGGAAGTCTTTCATAAATACTTAGAGAAACTCAAGCCAACTTAAAGACACGACATAATATCATAGGGACACGGCCCTTTACATTGAAAATAAATATATAATAAGTTTTTAATTAAAAAATTAGAAAATGACTATCCCACGAATATATGAAGACATACTTTGTCTTGAGAAGAACTTTCCCAAGATTCACCTTCAAGCCTTCAAAAGCTTCCAACCTATACTTATAGAGTATAGAAAAGTATGGGGTTAGTACAAAACAATGTATTAAGTATGGCATATGCAAAATCATGTAAAAAGGACATTTTTGTAAAATAAACTTTCATGCCAAATAATTATAACATTCATGAATCTAGAAACAAAACATCATAAGAAACATCATTTAACATTTAGAGAAGAATTTCCATAATTTTAATCCAAAAATACAATTTACAGTGCACATACAAACTTCACAGTAAACTCACTCATTCATACGGACTTCACGTAAGTACTATTCTCCAATAGGACTCTTAGGTCACACTAAGTGCAATGCGGGAGTAGCATCCCATACTACCACTCCCACTTAGCGCTCCTAATGGATTCCCATGGATTTAGCACTGTACAATAATTTAACCAAAATCACAGTGAACCATGGAAAAACATTACAGTAAGTTAAAAGCTTTACAATGAACTAAAGACTCCAACAATGGTGAATTTCCAAGGCATTGCCAATGAGGAAGTGAGCTCATTTCCGTAGGATTTTACCTACCTAATGATTATACTAAAACTCTCCAAGGTAAGACATGAAGAAAATGTCTAAGCGCATCCTTCAATACACACCAAAGCAATCCTCAAGACTACCCCTTTCGGCATACTCTCACCTCGTGAGAACAAATCACCACTCAATCACAAGACATTAGAAAAAAAACCAACAAAACACCAAAGACTTCCCTTTCGGAATGCCTACTTAATGCAATGAGTAGATGGCATCCCATACCTCCACCTACCCTAAGTAGTACACTCTTTTAGAAGGTTTGGCACCAAAACTTCCCTTTCGAAATGTCCTACTTAGTTCAATGAATAGGTAGCGTCCCATACCACCATCTACCCTAAGTAGCATGTTCTTTTAGAAGACTTTGGTCATTCAATTCACATAAGTAGATCATTATGTTAGAAGACTTAGTACTTTCATTACTTTTGTCTGGGGGGGGGGAGGGGTAGCCGAAGCGACAAAGACAATGAGAGCTAGACGTGGAATTCCAATATTAACCCCTATCGGATGAGGTATCCTCACTTGGCTAGAGTAAGGTCGTACTTCTTAGCTTTTACATGGCTTTCCCAATAGCTACACCTATGCGGGCACATAGTTAAGAGATAAGGAGATTGCTACTAAGTAACTCATTCTCTATTAACGAAGAGTACTCATCTCAAGAGGTACATTGGAAATACAATATTTCAACTCACAAAGTGTAATCCACCTCTCCTTTATATCCTCTCGGTGCTAGGATTAACTCCCCACAGTTTCTCAACATTATAGAGTATAGGTTAAGGATAACTAGTGAATACCACATCTCAACTCACGAAGGGCATTAATCCTCCAACCTATCTTACAAAGCTCATTAGGAATAGTGGGGTTGCTACTAAACAGTTCATCTCAACTCATAAAGAGTGTTCACCCGAAGACTCCCCTTTTTGACTTAGCTTAGCTTCAATAATTCATTCAAGTGTGAGTGTGTGCGTACATGTGAGCACACCTTGAACATAAACATCATTTCATTTACATTTAATTCTATACATTCTTAGACCTTCTTTCATCACATCACACACTTTAACATACTTTACATAATCGTAGAAGTTATCTTAGACATAATCCTCAACATACTTCTCATAACAAGCTTCATAAAATACTTAACAAGAATAACTTCATTTAAGCATACTCTTTAGCCTATTTCACATAATAGCTTCATAAGACACATTTAACAAGTATAACACTATTATCATCTTACTTCACATAACAAGCCTTCATGGACTCATTCACAATAAACTAGTAACTTTACATTCATATAAGTCAAGTAAACACCGCCACCACGAAGGTGGATCATACCACTCAAGCACATTTCGAAATCAAAGCTAAACAACATAACCATCTTACCCTTTAATACAAGATTTCATAACCTATAACATTTTATTAAACATCATAATATAGACCTTAGGGAAGTAGCTAAACAACAAAAACAACATAGTAAAGTAACGTTCAATGATTGCAAGAATAAGCTCATTTAACCCATTTCTTAAGCCAACATTTGATGAAAACCATTATCATGATTTCATTGTAGTAGCATTAAAATGACCAACTAACCTTAGAACCATCATTTATAAGTCATTCAAAACGTTTTCATGCAAGACCCATATTTAGAGTTGAAGATAGAAGAAACTAGTGTTGAAAATCCTTTTTGAAAATCCATTAGAAGGGACTCCTTGAATGGAAGAGAGTTCAAGGATGGACACCACACCTCAAATGAAAGATAAACCCACTGATTTTTTAAGAAGAAAACGCCCAAACCAGCCCTCCTAGCTCTTCTTCAATTCTAGCTTCCAAAGATACTTGAGAGAAAATTCTAAGAGAGAGGGGTTTTGGGTTTTAGGAAATGAAGTCTAAAATTATGTATTAGTGTTTGAAGTAATTTAATATGCCTAAATAACCCTAAAAATAAATCTCTAGGTTCATTATAAAATACTTGGGGTGAATTTACCAAACACCCCAAGACTTGGCAGCTCCTTTAACAGCTTTTGGGCAGTGTCACCAACGGACCAACCAACGGACCGTTTGTCAAAGGATGGACCATTGTTGGGGTCTTGTTGGTTGAGAATTAGCTTCATTTGGAGCCTGGACAGATGAACCTTCAGTTCCAATCGACTCCCATGGTTGACGGGCCGTTGGTTCACCAACAGACCATCCCTTGGGTCATCGTTTGGTTACTGTTTTGGCAGCTTGGTCCAAAACTTGGGCCCTTCCCTAGGGCCCCTTGTGGATCCTAGGTCGGGTCGTTCCCTGACGTTAAACCCCTAAACTAAGTCGTCTAGGTCTTAGTAATATCCCACATAAGTATCAAGTAAAACAAACACGTAAAACTAACTCAAACACCTCAAGACACACAATTACTTTCTAAGGCACACCTTCTGAACGTCATGGACGTTCTTAGTCGATTGACCTCCAAACTTAACAAAATTTCACACACTGCCTAAGGACACTAATGTAACTCATTTTAACTTAAAATTAACTCAAGAAACAACTATTAAGATCTAGTTGACCTTAGTTCATTTTAGGGTGTTACATGGATAATAGAAAAAGGCTAGTACAAGATCTCTGAAAGGTCAAGTACGCAATTGTTTCGACCTAAGGGTTACCCTAACTTTTAGGTCGTGACACACGCACTCCATTTTTCGGGGCATTCGTGTTTGATGCATTATCATTCTGGTTCTCCTTGTGTTCAGTTGCCCTAGCCTTTGCAACGATATTATTCGCAATTATCATGTCCAAGTCCTTGGATTGCATAAAGTAGTTTATAGCATTGTAGGCTCCACGTTTCCACGAAGGATAGTGGGGTCAATAGAAGCCCTCCTGCTGGAACTTTCCTTCTTGTTATCTCTCCTCTCCTTGGATAGTTCATCAATCTTTTAATCTCGTTTAAACTCTCGTGCTCTTATATGTTGGGATATCGTGTCTCTCCCTTCTACTTATATTCTAGCCATTTATGCAAAGACTTCAAGACAAATTTAAAAGTGTTTAAGCGTGGGCAAAGGGGAATTTTGAGTGTAGAATCACTTCGCAAACTAGTTGATGAAGTGTTCATCCACCTAAGCAATTTGTTGAAGTTAATACACAGAGGGTATAAGGGAGAAGACACAAACCGAACGAAGATTCATTCGATGAGTCACCTAATATTTTAGGCTACATTAGTTTTATCGCCGAATGTACAGGATTACAAGTCGTTTAGCATTGAATTGAAGGCTAAAGGGAATGTAAGGCTTATTGCAGAGTGGTTTAGAGAGGTTGGCCTAGCTCACTAATTGACTCCTCGATCCTATTTTCAACTCATCTTTCTAATTTTACTTAGCAACCCTTGGTTACTTTATTTAAATCTCTACAACCCAATTTTATAATAAGAACGAGTGATTGAATGATAACAAACAATCCATGTAATCCCATTCGCAGAGAAATATCTAGCATAGATTTAAAATGATTCATATCAAACAAATGGATACAATATCAGCGAAAATTTTTTAAGGTTAGTACAACCAACATTTAATGACGATTAGAATGCTACGGAGATTCTTGGCGGCAATGCAATCCAAATCCGAGCATAATTTCAACACTTAAAAAGTCAAAAAGTGCAAGAACTATAAAATTAGAGAGCTGGTGTGAGTTTGTGAAGTGGAAAAAGTGAGGAAGAGTAAATGAACTTGGATCTTTTAATTTTTTGCTTGCAACAACTATTCATATTCCAACCATTTGCGATATTAGTAAAGCTCGCCCAGTCACTCGGCAAAAGGCCGGGTGTTTTGTTTCTTTACTGATTTTACAGCATCCTCAGTTCAAATAGAATCCCAACAGCAATAATCATCGAGGCTGCAATCCTAGTTTCCAATGCACCAATAATTTTTACGGACGATCGAGTTTTATAGGATCCAATCTGAACATGTTGTGAGGCAGACGATAGAAGAAGTCGGGCAAGGTGAACTTGTCGATAGCTTGCCAATTGGACTCATTGCTTGCCTTCGTAAACCTTTAAAAGAATTTCCCCAACTTTCACTTGTATAAATAACACTATTATTTTTCAAGACACAAAAAGTTATTACTGGGCTTTGGGTTGCTGTCACATCTGGGTTTACCCCCTAGACGTAACCGGCATCGGCATCCTCTTTAAGGACTAAGACTAGCCTCTTAGTTTACTTCATTGCATTCATAAGTAAAAAATACGGAAGAATTTATTACTTTTAATAATTCTACATTGAGGTTTACATAGACCTCTACATACATATACATATAATTATATCGAGTATACATAGACCATTCGTATAAGAAGATTACATAGTCTTCTATTTTTATTGCACATATATATATATATATATATATATATATATATATATATATAACATAAAATAAAGTCTTAAAGTCGTCTAATCTCATAACCATCTAAAACGATCATAGTAATTTGGGCATATCCCTACATTAATACCAAGAATCCACATATAGGCTTGTATAAATCGTACTTGAACGAAATAGAATGAACATAAGAGTCTAAAACGTAAAGCAACTCCGTAAGCTAGATATTGACATCGTCCTCAGAAAGTGAGGACCTACCCACTTTGATGGTAGAGAATATCCAAGTCTTCTTCAAGTCGTCTCAAATGAGCCTTCAACGACCGAAACCTAAAATGTTTGGTAAAAGTAAGAAAATGGGTTTTGTACGCCACTTGTACTAAGTATGAGACCATATGAACATATAATGTAAAATCATGCTAAAAAGGACATTTAGTTAAATCATGCAATTTTTATCCTTTAAAAATCTTATGCACAATCAAACAAGCCATACAAAGGAACAATGACATATTCATTTAGGCAAAGTAAACAAAATGCATACCATCATACAAGAACCCATTATCTACTACAACCCTATCATCAAGAAATAATATCACAAGCATGAATAAGAGTTTATCATTGCATATTAAGCAAGATAAGTACTCACGAATCCATATAAAGTCAACAAGTGCAATAACTAAGCAAAGTCCCATAACCTTACTTAATCAAGTAACCCAACAAGAAATCCATAACCAATGTCCTACTTTACACAATATGACCCTTAATGATACATAACATCATACCTTAACAATATAGACCACATAAATGTTGTGAAGCATAACCATCACCATATGATATCATTAACATATAAAGTCAACATACTATCATCATTTACATCATTAGCATCTAAATACAAAATATCAACTTCCTAAATGTCCCCTCAAGGCAAACTAGTGCAAGGCCTAGGTAGAATCCCATACCCCTACCCAAGCTAAGTCAAACCTCTTAAGTCACCCTAGTTTGTTTACACTTTATTACTTCATTTTAGTTTAGGGAACACTTGCCTTAACCGACATAGACCACAAGATCTAAGTGTGGAATCCGGTGTGTAAAACCTTACACCGATGGAAGGTAGTCTACCATCCAATATAGAACCTAACATGAAACGTAGCATCTAGGTGGATCCACTAGCTAGTATTCCTATGGTGGCAACATAGTTAAGGAACTTGGGGCCGTCTTGGAAACATCACTCTACACCCTATTTGGATCATGAGTCTATCCACCCCATGAGGACCATAGTGAACCCTACCTTCCCAATTTGGGAAAGTGTCACCCCCTCACACACAAGATCTCTCGGTGCTAAGCTAGGTCCCTTATTGAAATGTCTTTAATGTCTTTATTTATCAATCATAACTTAGTTTAGGTCATAGGGTCTAGCACTTGTATAATCATCGTCATCATAGGTCAATAGGAATTGCATGAATATAATCCTCTCATCACAATCCATATAAGTAAGGTCAACATATTTACATATTCATTCATAATAAGGCACATTGGTAGTTATCAACACCCTCATAACATTTCACTTTAATAAACCTTACAATCATAGATAAGACATTTCAATTCAACATCATACCACCCTATCAAACCTAATCAAGGCACACTCCAATACAACATCATGACTTAATCACAATTCACCATAAATTAAAGTAAAGTGTAGGGATCATAATACTTACCAAGTCTCCTTCACAATTCATGACCAAGGTCTTAAAATCAACCCTTAGTTCAACTCAATTAGGTCATAAGGTCTTCATAATTAAATAACCAACATGATTACAACGCTAAAAGAATCTCTACATCACAATTAAATACTAGGTCAAAGCGCAAGATTATAATTCATCATAACCTAGATTACTTCTTAAGAACTAGCATGAAAGACAATAAATCATTCTAATTTATTCACGATCAGTGTAACAACATCATCTAATAGCAATTCAACCTATAACCAAGTCAATTGAACCAATTACAATTAAATTCATATGAAGATAAAACCTAGGGTTAAAGGTAGGTCCATGTTCTACAATTTAGACTAAACCATCAACAATTATCATGATAAAGTAATACATGTTAATCTATCCATTATAACCTAAAGAAACCATCAACAACTCAATTCATAACTTCAATTTCCAAATTAGATTAAGTCCACTTGAAAACTCAAGTTTTTGAAATACTTTGAAAGAACCCTTTGAGGGAAGAGGTCTCAAAGGTGAATAGATCACATACCATAAAGTTTTTATGAACATTAGGATATGAAATAGTCCCTTTCAATCCCCCAAAATGCATTCTTAGCTTAGTCTTCAATGCTGTTATCCAATAGAGAGAGAAAGAAGAGAGAAGGAAGAGAGTTTATTTTGTGAGTTGTGTTTAGACTAATGAGGGTTGGGGTCTTTATATTGGGGGTTAATTAACTTAATTAGGAGCCCTTAATCCCATAACTAACCTCCTAACCCCTTAATTAATTAAATGAAATTAATTTAAAACGTCCAGGAAAATCACAGTTTAATCGACGACACCATGATTGACGGATCGTGGGTCAATCAACGAGACACCCGTCCCTCCGTCCTGCACAACCGTAGTTTTGTTCAGAGAGTTGTGCAGGCAAGGGCTTCCCCATTTTGGCTAATTGTGGGACGAAGGTTGGCATCGACGCCTCGTCGATCGACACACTAGCCGTCGTTTGCCTTCTGTGGTTGCACACTGCCCAGGCAGTGTTGCCTCCTACGTTCTAGGATCCTCCTCAAGGACCCTTGGTTGGTCCTTGGGAGTCATACCCGGAAGTTTCGACCACAAATCAAATTTAATATATGTTATAGACCCTTCTAATAAATTTCATAAGTTTTCGACTGCTAAAAGCTAGTCAAATAGGCTAAGGCACGCTAGTACCTCTTTGAACCAACTTCCGGACGTCATAGACGTTCTTGTAGGTTTTGGTTTCTAAACATCCTAAATGACCTATGTTCATTAAAATGGACTTAAAAACAGTGTCTAGACCACATGGAACCTATTTTAGGCTTTACGACACATCTTGGATTTTTTAGGAACATTCGTCCCCGAATAACACTAAAATTCTTTTTGATGGAAGGAATATACTCAAGACTAGCAGCCCAACTAATGAACAATATCAAGCAACATAATTCATATCATTTCAACAAGACAAATTTCAAAACTTCAATTATAAAACATAAGGCTTAAATATTGCATCATAAGGCATTTTCTTCTCACAACACACATGAGCTCAACATACATTACAAGATTCAATTACCACAAAGTTCAACTTACAACCATGTGACATAACTTTTCACTAAGACTAACCATGTCAAAATGCACAACATAACTCAAAACATGTCAAAGCAAAATTTCATGTTTTAATGCACTTATTCACTGTAACCTCACTGTATTGAAAATCAGAAATGAACCTTTTTGTAAAAATTCACCAAAAATCATCAAACTTTATTTTCTAGTCATATTTATATTATTAAAAAGAATGAGTAACCTTAGTTATTAAAAAGATGAAGGTAATGGGACTTCATGTCTGCCTTGGCCTCCCATGTTGCACCCTCAACTAGGTGATTTTTGAATAACACTTTTACGGAAACCACCACTATGTTCCTCAACCTCTTTACTTTCCTATAAAGGATTTGAACCAGAACCTCCTCATAGGAGAGATTATCCTTCACACCAAGACCCTCAAGAGGAAGAATGGACTCGGGATCACCGACACACTTCTTTAGCATAGAAACATGGAAAACCGGATGAACCAAAGCCAATTAACTAGGCAACCTCAAGTCATAAGCAACCTTTCCAACTCTTTGCAAGATTTCATAGGGACCCACATAACGAGGACTTAACATCCCTTTCTTTCCAAATCTAACCACCCCCTTCATAGGTGAAATTTTCAAGTACACCTTATCACCTTCCTCAAACTCTAGATCCCTTATCCTATGATCGGCATGAGACTTTTGCCGACTATAGGCCATTTTCAAGCGATTCCTTATAATATAAACTTTATCCAAGTATTATAAATCAAATAGGGACCAAGAATCGAAGACTCGCCCACTTCAAACCACCCAATAGGAGACCTAAACCTCCTACCATAAAAGTCTTCATAGAGAGCCATGGAGATGGATGAATGAAAGCTATTATTATAAGCAAACTCCACTGAAGGCAAGTTCTTATCCCAACTTCCCTTGAAATCAATTACATAAGCTATAATCACATCTTCAATGGTTTTAATAGGACGCTCTGCTTGGCCATACGTTTGGGGATATAAAGCGGTACTCAACTTCACCTTAGTACCTAACCCTTCTTGAAATGACCTCCAAAACCTAGATGTGAATTGTACACCCATATCCGATATGATGGATAACGTAATACCATGGCAGCACACAATCTCATCTATGAAGATCTTTGCATAGTCTTCTACCGAATAAGTAGACTTGACGAGAATAAAATGAGCGGACTTGGTCAACCTATAAATCACCACCCATATGGGGTCATATTATTTTTGAGTCTTAGGCAAACCTACAATAAAATTCATATTGATGTCTTCCCACTTCCAAGTAGGAATTAGGATTTCTTGTAGTAAGACACCCGGCTTTAGAAGCTAAGCCTTCACTTGTTGGCAATTTGGACACTTAGCAACAAATTCCTATGTCTTTCTTCAAACCTTCCGACTAGTAAGTTTCCTTAAGGTCATGGTACATCTATGTGGCACCTGGATGAATGGAGTAGAGGGACCCATGGGATTCCTCAAGGTTCCGGTCCCTCAACCCATCTACCTTGGGAACACACAATCTCCTTTGGTACCTCAAAACACCATCCCCCCTAAGAAGAATGATTCATGCTTACCATGAACTGACTCTTTCAAATCCATCAATGGTTGATCAAGGTGTTGTTTGGACTTCACCTCAAACACCAAAAATGACTAAGAGTTATGTCGAACCAACACACCACCATTCGGAGAATCTTCCAACCTTACACCAGACCTAGCCAACCCATGAACATCTTTCACTAGGTCTTTCTGGGCTTCATCTATGTGAGACACACTACCCGTAGTCCTACGACTTATGGCAACCACAACCACATATTGGAGACTCTTATGGTCGGTGAAGACGTCGACATGGACACCATACAAATAATTCCTCCATATTTTCAAGGCAAACACTATGGCTACTAACTCAAGGTCATGAGTTGGATAGTTTCTCTCATGCACCTTAAGTTGTCTAGAAGCATAGGCTATCACCTTCCAATGTTGCATAAGCAGACACCCAAAACCCACTCGGGATGCATCACAATACACTACAAAACCCTTTGTACCCTCCGGTAAGGTCAACA
This sequence comes from Solanum sitiens, assembly GCA_016801875.1. Taxonomy (NCBI): domain Eukaryota; kingdom Viridiplantae; phylum Streptophyta; class Magnoliopsida; order Solanales; family Solanaceae; genus Solanum; species Solanum sitiens. Next base: position 2,114,070 of record JABWTJ010000158.1, on the reverse strand, counting down.
CTAGAGCGGAGGTAAGACTATCTTTCAAGGTTTGGAAGCTCTTTTCACATGCCTCCGACCACTCAAACTTCTTACTCTTTGGGTCAAAATAGTTAAGGGAGATTCAATGGACGCAAAAACATCCACAAAACTCAGATAGTAACCCGCTAGACCCAAGAAGCTCCTTATGTCAATTGGAGTCAATGGTCTAGGTCAACTTTTCACCGCCTCTTATTTTCCTTTGATATACCTCAACTCGTTCACTAGAGATCATGTGACCAAGAAATGTTACCGACCTCAACCAAAACTCACATTTGCTATACTTGGCAAATAATTGATGTTTTTTAAGGGTTTGCAATACCACCCTCAAATGACCCATGTGATTACTCTCATTTTTTGAATATACCAACATGTCGTCAATGAAGACAATGACAAATGAATCTAGGTAACTTCGAAACCCTATTCATTAGGTCCATAAATACCGCCAAAGCATTAGTGAGACCAAAGGACATTACTAGGAACTCATAATGACCATATCTAGTCCAAAATACCGTCTTTGGTATGTCCTCACCTCTCACCTTAAGTTGGTGATACCCCGACCTCAAGTCAATCTTAGAAAAGTAGTTTGCCCCTTGGAGTTGATCAAACAAGTCGTTAATCCGTGGGAGAGGATACTTATTCTTGATTGTGACTTTATTGAGTTGGAGGTAATCAATACACATTCTTAAGGACCTATCCTTCTTCTTCATAAACAAGATCGGAGCACCCCATGGCGATATACTAGGCTTTATGAAACCCTTGTCTAGTAAATCCTTGAGTTGTGCCTTCAACTCCTTCAATTTGGTCGGAGCCATCCGATAAGGAGGAATTGAAATGGGATTTGTTTCAGCTAGCAAAATGACATGAAAATAAATTACCCGTTCGGGAGGAATACCGGGAAGGTCATTAGGAAAGACCTCCGAAAATTCACTCACTACGGGGACTGCTTAATAGGAGGAATTTCGGAGTCCAAATCTTGGACTCTTACTATGTGATAAAGAAAGCCCTTTGAGATCATTTTGCATGCCTTTAGATAAGAAATGATCGATCCCTAGGAATAGAACTTCCCCCCTTCCAATCAACAACGGGTTAATTTGGGAAATTAAACCTCACCACCCTTGTTCTAAAATCAATAGTGGCAAAACATGAATGTAACCAATCCATACCCAAAATGATATCAAAATCAATCATATATAGTTCTACTAGATCTACATTAGAAACTTTATTGGGCAGCATGATAGGACAATTTCTATATACCCTCTTTGCAACTACCGACTCACCCACCGGAGTAGATACTAAAAAGGGTTCATGCAAGATATCGGGTAAAGTATCAAACTTTTTAGCTACAACAGGCGTAACAAATGATAAGGTAGCTTTCGGATCAAGTAAAGCATAAACATCAATAGAGAATACTTTAAACATACCGGTTACCACATCGGGAGAGCTCTCTTGCTCACCCCTAGTACGATGAGCATAGAAGCGGTTCTTCTTAGAAGCATTAGTAGAACCACTTGCTTGAGCTTGACCACTCTTGTCTTTCACCTTCCCATTAGGGAAATCTCGAACCTTGTGCCTAACTTTCCCACAACTAAAGCACATATTCGTCCGTATGAGGCTTGCCCCATTATGCTTCTTTCCACATTCTCCACAAGTTGGCTTCTCATTTGGTGAACTACTACCTCTTCCCTTCTTAGGCTTAGGGTTTGCACCCTTTTCGTTACTAGCCTTAGGGAACTTGGTTGGAACTTGACTTGAGAACCACTTTTTGAACGTTGGCTTGTATTGGATCTCAAGCATATTCTTTGAAGAACTACCATCATAAGATCTTTCCGTATTTGCATCTCTACTTTTCCTCCTAGACCTTGCCTCCTCCACTTGCCTAGCATGCACCATAAGACGGTAAATGTTCATGTTGTCATGTAGCATAGCTTAATGACACTCCTCTTTCAAGTCTTCCAACACCCCCATCACAAAGCGGTTCATTTCATCTCTGGGATCGGAAACCAAAGAATGAGCATATTTTGACAATTGGATAAATTTCATGGAGTATTCAAGCACACTCATACCTACTTGAATAAGGTTGATGAACTCCGCCACTTTAGCTTCCCTCATCTCCCTAGGAAAGAAAAGATCAAGAAAAGCCTTCTTGATGATCTCCCAAGTCACATGTCTACCCCTAAGAGGCCTATTTTCCCTCCATTGCAAATACCAAGTTTGAGTCACATCTTTGAGTAGATAAGTGGCCAACTCGCCCTTCTCACTAGTACAATTCCCCATAACAAAGAGTATCTTGTAGACTTCGTCAATGAACTCTTGGTGGTCTTCTTCAACCTTATTCCCTTAGAAAGTTGTATGATTCATCCTAGTTAAGTCCCTTAGACGGGATGCCATGGTAGTGACTTGATGATGAGCTCAGGGTACGGCCTCTTGATTATCTTTGGCCGTCATAGCTTGGGCTTGAATAGAAGCGGCTTGAGCTTGGATAGTAATGGCTTCGGCCATTTGGATGAGGATAGCCCTTATTTCACCTTCCGCCAAATGTGGAGAATTGGCCGGAACTTGTTCAACATTAGCTTCTTCTTCAAGAGGAGGATCTTTATCACCTCGGGGAGGAGCTCCTGCATTAGCAACCTCTTCCTCATGTCTTCGAGCGGTATTCCTCCGAGTATTCATTGCCTATAACCAAAATATAAGGTTTAGGTCAAAGCACATAATAGTTACTCTAGAGGCACGATATTGGATTTCCAAGAAAAGATAGAGATTCCTAATCATCATATAGATTCCTATCCACAAGTGTGGCATGCTCCACAATTATGAATACGAATCTACAAGACGTGGTTGAGAGAGACATCAACATCAAGGATATTTAACCTCATGCTCTGATACCAAGTTTGTCACATCCGGGCTTACCTCCTAGACGTAACCGGCATCGTCATCCTCTTTGAGGACTAAGACTAGCGTCTTAGTTTACTTCATTGCATTCATAAGTCAAAAATACGGACGAATTTAATACTTTTAATAATTCTATATTGAGGTTTACATATACCTCTATATACACATACATATAGTTATATCGAGTATACATAGACCTTTCGTATAAGAAGATTACATCGTCTTCTACTCTTATTGAACATATATATATATATAACATAAAATAGAGTCTCAAAGTTGTCTCATCTCATAACCATCTAAAACAATCATAGCAATTTCGGCATAGCCCTACATCAATACCAATAGCCATATATAGGCTTGTATAAATTGTACTCGAACGAAATAGAATGAACATAAGAGTATAAAAAGTAAACCAACTCCGTAAGCTAGATATCGGCATCGCCCTTGGAAAGTGAGGACCTACCCAGTTAAATGGTAGAGAATATCAAAGTCTTCTTCAAGTCGTCTCAAATGAGCCTTCAACGACCAGAACCTAAAATGTTTGGGAAAAGGAAGAAAATGGGGTTAGTACGCCACTTGTACTAAGTATGAGACTATATGCACATAGAATGTCAAATCATGCTAAAAAGGACATTTAGTTAAATCATGCCATTTTTATCCTTTGAAAATCTTATGCATAATCAAATAAGCCATACCAAGAAACAAAGACATATTCATTTAGGCAAAGTAAATAATATGCATACGATCATACAAGAAACCATTATCTACTACAACCCTATAATCAAGGAATAACATCAAAAGCATAAATAAGAGTTTATCATAGCATAATAAGAAAGACAAGTATTCACGAATCCCTATCAAGTCAACAAGTGTAATAACTAAGCAAAGCCCCATAACCTTACTTAATCAAGTAACCTAACAAGAAATCCATAACCAATGTCATACCTTACAGAATGTGACCCTTAATGATACATAACATCATACCTTAACAATATAGACCACATACATGTTCATAAGAATAACCATCACCATATGATAGCATTTACATGTAAAGTCAACATACTATCATCATTTATATCATTAGCATATACATACAAAATATTAACTTCCTAAAGCTCCCCTCAAGGCAAACTAGTGCAAGACACAAGTAGAGTCTCATACCCCTACCCAAGCTAAGTCAAACCCCTTAAGTCATCCTAGTTAGTTTATACTTTATTACTTCATTTAAGTTTTGGGAACACTTTCCTTAACTGACATAGACCAATTGAGCTAATGTGGAATCTGGTGTCATGTAACCCTACACCAAAAGAAGGCGGACTACTTGCCAAGGTAGTATCAAAACATGAACATACCTTCTATGTGGATCAACTAGCTAGTATTCCTATGGTGGAAACATAGTTAAGGAACTTTGGTCCGTCATGGAAACATAACTCTACACCCTATTTGGGTCACGAGGCTATCCACTCCGTGACGACCGTAGTGAACCCTACCTTTCCCATGTGGGAAAGTGTAACCCCGTCACACACAAGATCACTAGGTGCTAAGCTAGGTCTCTTCTTGAAATGTCTTTAATGTCTTTATTTTTCAATTGTAACTTAGTTTAGGTTATAGGGTCTAGCCCATGTATAATAATCATCATCATAGCTCAATAGTAACTGCATGAATATAATCCTCTCATCACAATCCATATGAGTAAGGTCAACACATTTACATTTTCGTTCATAACAAGGCACATTGGTAGTTATCAACACCCTCATAACATTTCACCTTAATCAACCTTCCAACAATAGACAAGACATTTCAATTCAACATCATACCACCGTATCAAACCTAATCAAGTCACACTCCAATACAACATCATTACTTAATCACAATTCACCATAAATTGAAGTAAAGTATAGGGGTCATAAGACTTACCAAGTCTCCTTCACAATTCAAGACCCTGGTCGTATCATCAACCCTTATCTTAACTTAATTAGGTCATCAAGTCATCATAATTCAATAGCCAACATGATTTCAATGCTAAAAGAATCTCTACAGCACAATTCAATACTAGGTCAAACTTTAAGATTAGATTAATTCATCATAACCTAGATTACTCTTCAAGAACTAGCATGAAAGAGTACAAATCATTCTAATTTGTTCATTATCAGTGTAACAACATCATCTAATAGCAATTCAACGTATAACCAAGTCAATTGAACCAATTACAACCTAATTAATAGGAAGATCAAACCTAAGGTTGAAGGTATAAGGTCATGTTCTACAATTTAGACTAAACCCTTAAAAATTATCATGATCAAGTTAAAATACACGTTAATCTATCCATTGTAACCTAACAAAACCATCAATAACTCAATTCATAACTTCAATTTCGAGATTAGATGAAACCCACTTGAAAACTCAAGTTTTTGAACTACTTTGAAATAACCCTTTGAGGAAAGAGGTCTCAAAGGTGAATAGATCACATGCCTTAAAGTTTTGATGAATATTAGGAGATGAAATCGTCCCTTTCCAGTACGCAAAATCCTTCCTTAGCTTAGTGTTCATTGGTGTCGTCCAATAGAGAGAGAAAGAAGAGAGAAGGAAGAGAATTTATTTTGTGAGTTGTATTTAGACTAATGAGGGTTGGGGTGTTTACATTGGGGGTTAATTAACTTAATTAGGCACCCTTAATCCCATAACTAACCTCCTAACCCCTTAACCAATTAAATTAAATTAATTTAAAACGTGAAGGAAAATCACAGTCCAATCGACGACACCACGATCGATGGATCATGGGTCAATCGACGAGACACCTCTCCCTCCATCCTGCACAACCGTAGTTTTGGTCAGAGAGTTGTGCAGGCGAGGGATTACCTATTTTGTCTAAGTGTGGTACGACGGTTGGCATTGACGCCTCGTCGATCCACATACGAGCCGTCGTTTGCCTTCCGTGGTTGCATAGTGCCCACGCATTGTTGCCTCCTACGTGCTAGGGTCCTCCTCATGACCCTTGGTTGGTCCTAGGGGATTCGTACCTGGGCGTTTCGACCATGAATCGACTATAATATATGTTATACACCCTTCTACCAAATCTCATACATTTCCGACTACTAAAAGCTAGTCAAATAGGCTAAGGCACGCTAGTACATCTTTGAACCAACTTCTGGATGTCATGAACGTTCTTGGAAGTTTTGGTTTCTAAACATCTTAAATGACCTATATTCATTAAAGTGGACTTAAAAACAGTGTGTAGAACTCATGGCACCTATGTTAGGCTTTACGACACGTCTTGGATTTTCAAAGTGTTACATTTGCCTCCCCAACAAAGCCTTATTTAAAGTCACAGCACGATGCAAGTCCACTTTCAAACATCATTCTTGGGGTTGGAGATAGTATCACTAGGAAAAACCTCATGTTGTCTCAGATTTAGGTGAGACAAGATATGACCCATCTGGATTTCCAGTTGTTTGAACGAAACTGAATTGGAGGTGACAGTCTGACTAAGGGTGGATACCTCTTCTTTCACGCCTTTCGGCATCTTGTGAGACCATTAAAATTTGTTGAGGATACGCGAGAAAATATCCACTGACTGTCCACCTTCAAAATCCTTGGGCTTCTGACGCACATGGGGGGCACATAATGATCTTTCTCCCAATCTTTCCAATTTGTATTATTGTCCTTCCTTTCACGATCTCAATCTTTTCATCCTTCATCTCTACCCCAACCTTGATTTCCATCATATCTAGGGTAGTTTGAACGATAAACACCACCTTGGTTTGCTAGAAAGTTCACATCCTGGTTATAAAAAGCATCAAACTTAACCTTCTCAGGATTTTTACACCCAACCCCACAACATTGACACTTCGGGCACTAGCCCCCATGATATTTTTGTATAAGATGTCAAGTTATCTCATAATATTTGCAATATTTTTGTCTCTCTTATTGTCCTTTTCAATTTTTTCCTTAGATAGCGTAAAGGTGTGAGGAAAGACTTTGTCTTCACGAGTGTACCATTCTCTGTTGATGGTTGTCATTCCGTGCATGAGTTGTGCTCCTACTATATATGTCTGCTGTATTAATCCTCTAGGAAAAATTTGATCAGCAACAACTTTATTTACCGAGTCCTAGATACGGTAAAAAAATTGAAGGAGGACGTTATCAAGTAGACCACGGGTCTGGCATAAGAGTACCATCTTTTTAAACCGCATCTATGTTTCATGTAGAGGCTCCCCGTTCAAACCCTTGAAGCTCTAAATGCTATCCCAGAGTGACATTATCTTTGAAGGAGGGAAAAATCGCACTTGAAATATTGTTACCAATTTTTCCTATGAAGTGATGGATTCTCGTTGTAGCTCTACCAGCCACTTGAACGCTTCTCCCATCAATTAGAAAGGGAATAGTTTCAACCATACGGAATCCTGAGAGATAATTTTGAAAGAGAAGGGTATGCATACATCTATGAATTTTCGAAGATACTCATGAAGCTCCTCATGAGCCAATCAACTAAAGAGTCCCTTGAACTACAAGAGTTGCAACATGGTGCTTGTTATGTAGAACACTGCATTACCTCAACTAGGGGTAAACGAATGGCTCCAACACCCCCATATGATGATGGTCATTTATGTTGGGCTTTTTGACAACAATATTTTTCCGATGTCATCTTGGTGGCCTAGATGGCTACCATTTCTCCTTGAAATGAGAGGGGATTTCTTTTGATGTGACTGCAATACAAGTTAATATATTTTATTGGGTACATGCTTTTGATAGAAATTTTGTAGAAAGATGACTAGGCTAAGCTTTAATTGCAAATAAGTTCTCTCTCTATCTCTCAACTTACTCCATTTCAAATGGGTTCCTCTTAAATATACATTGCAACATGAACTCCAGCCTATGACTTACCCCTTTTACTCTCTGAGTGTTAGGATATGGCACTAGTGATCACCCTCTCGGGTTGAACCTCATGTCAACTGTAACAACCCTAAAAATAGATATGCTAAGTAATGCTTAATGTGCCAAGAATGCCTACGATTAGACCAGGGTTCACACGGATTGATGTGCGTAGAACCAGACCTCGGAACCCTTGGTACAGCCAATCCAACTAACTTGGGGAGTTAGTTGAGCTAGGAAAGGTTGGGACCAACCATGTAGGGCTCTCGAATACGAAGATTTACTCGTAGGAGTCTTTATCGGACTTAAGAGAGGAAATCTTATGTTTTGAGGGTCTAGGGGTAAAATGGTCTTTTACCAGGCTAAGGGTAATATCGTAATTACCCTAAATATATATTTAATTAATTATTTAATAAGGTGGAGGGGCAAATTGGGGAGAGAGAGACGAAATGGAGCTCTTGAAGTTAAGTCCTGCTCCACCCGGGCTCGAACCTAGGTGGAAGCAATGAATTTATATGATTTTTTTATTTAAGCTATTGAATTAATGTAATTAGTTAATAATTATTATTCGTTAGCTGATTTAAAATAAAAATAAAAATTAGATTTTTAATAATTAACTAAACCTTATTTGACTAAGTCCTAAACTAGACTCCTAAGCCTAATATGACTGCCACTCTCTCACGTCTATCTCTCAACTCTCACGCTCAAACTATCCCATTCTCTCATTCACGTTTTTCTCTGCCAAAATAACTTCAAAAACAGTAGGTAAACCAAAGTTTTTCACACTTAAAGAACTCACACCGAAAATTACAAACAAACAACTAATCAAAAACATTACGCAAGTGGGAGGATTATTCCGTCGAATTGGTGTTGAAGTTGAGGAGATTTGAACGTGATTTTTGGAGAAAGTTTTGGGCAGCAAGTCAAGGTTTGAACTACATAAAAGGTATGGGTTTTCTTCTCTCTTGGTCCCTTTCCCAAGAGACCCCTTAAGATTCAACAAATATTAATCCAAAAACTAGGATTGTTCCCGTTGCATGTCCCTGTCACTAGCTCCCAATGAATCGTAGGTTGGGTATGTTTGCTGGTAGTTTAAGTATGAAGATTGATTTTCGTGATACTGTGTTCATGATTATGTGTTTAGAATTGTAAGCATGTTAAGTTATGTCAACCGAAAGTATGTGAAAAATGATATTTTTTTATGGTTGAATTTTATGTGCGAATGTTTGTGCAAATCATGAGGTGTAAAGTGGTGTAATGTTGCTTTATGTAATAGTAATTCTTGGCTGAATATAATCATAAAAAGATTACACTTAAATATGCACCAAATGATCCACGAAATGCCTTAAGAATTAACGTATGAATGATGAAAAAAAGAAGCTGAAAATAGTGAACAAATTTCCAGCATTTGATAGGTTGGGTTCAGCCAAACAAAGTGGTACAAAATGCAATGAAAAATGAATGTAAAATAAGTGAAATCAGTAAGAATTGAATCCAAGACATCATTACATGAAAGCTACAAAAAAATCAACAAACGATTAAGACAAAAATGGATTGGAAGAGACTAAATTTCCAGCCTGCTGGAAATTGTAGTCTCGGCCAATTTTTATGAAAATGAGCTTCGTTTAAAAAAAATTATTTAAAATGTGAGGTCATTGGGGATTGAACCCATGACCTCACTAAATGAAAATTTCATAAAAATTTTGTGAGAAAAATGCAAGGAAAAATAGATGTGGTGAGTGGGGATTGAACCCCCAACCTCTTGAATGGATGAGAGAGTTAGGAGAAAAATAAAGGAGATAAATAAATGTGGAGAGTGGGGATTGAACCCCCAACCTCTTGAATGGATGAGAGAGTTACGAGAAAAATAAAGGAAAAATAAATGTGGAGAGTTGGGATTGAACCCCCAACCTCTTGAATGGATGAGAGAGTTAGGAGAAAAATGAAGAAGAAAAATAAATGTGGAGAGTGGGGATTGAACCCACAACCTGTTGAATAGATGAGAGAGTTAGGAGGAAAATAAAGGAGAAATATAAAATGAGGTGAATGGGGATTGAACCCACAACCTCTTGGATAGGTGAGAAAGTTAATAATAATTTAAGAGAAAAAAAAGAATGAGCTTGTGGGGGATTGATCCCACAACCTCCTTTACTTAAACGAAAAAAAAGGAGAAGAAAAAGAAAGGAAATATTATGGGGTTGATGGGAATCGAACTAGGGTCTCCCAAATCTGAAAAATGTAATTAACAACTTTAAAATAAGATTAAGTGTTGTCCAAGGGATTCGAACTTGGGTTCCCTTGCCCAAATTCCGTATTGATACATAAGTCATACGTGAATTAAATGTTCAAGAATAATGCCACCTACTTAGATCGAAATCGAGATCTTGGCATACATACAAGATACATAAGTCTTGTACTACATAATCTTAGGAAGATATGAGTCACTTAACGAACTATGAATGAAGCCTCATGGCTTGTATGTATAGACCCATAAGTCTAGCATACGTTTAAAAATAAGTGAACCTAAGATGCATGAAATGAAATGATGAAACCCTAGAAGGGTTAAGTAAGAGTGTGAAACATACTAAATGGCCAAGTGCATTGGCCTATGATGAAATGAACAATGAAATGATGAAATGAACAATGATATGATGAAATGAACAATGCAATGATGAAATGAACAATGAAATGATGAAATGAACAATGATATGATGAAATGAACAATGAAATGCTGAAATGAACAATGATATGATGAAATGAACAATGAACAATGAAATGACGAAATGAAAAATGAAATGATGAAATGAACAATCAAATGATGAAATGAGAAATGAAATTATGAAACCCTAGAAGGGTTAAGTAAAAGTGTGAAACACACTAAATGGCCAAGTGCATTGGCATATGATGAAGTGAACATTCACGCAATAAATGGTGAGTAATTATAAAGAGCAAATGTGCTAATGTTAATAAATGTGGTGACAACATGATACGAGGCTAATGTAAAAGATAAGAGCAATCTTAAATGAGCCTAAGTAAATGTTACCGATACGTACTCACCTTGAGAGTGTAATATAATGAAGAGACCAGTCTCTATGAACACTCTAATGAGAGTATTGAGCTTAACACACTCAATACGAATGATGAGATGAGAAATCATCTAATGAGCTATGATGTCCTCATACTAGAAGCCAGCTTCCATGACGTATGAGATGAAGGTAATGGAACTTTATACTAAGTACCGATAGACTGGCTATGAGCAGTGATGCCTTCTTTCGTGAAGGGAGGAGGTTCACGTAACTCTCATGAGATGAGACTGTCCGGCATGCCGGGTATGGGTCTCCTTATATCTCCTAGTCTTCGAACCTATACTGCCAATATAGGGATCTGGCGGGGTTAAATTCCCATGTACGCTAGAATGTTTTGGGTCACTTTGGCCAGTGATTCCACCTCTTTTCGGTGTGGGGGAGACACTGGATTTCATGATGCTCACATTATCTATGTCGGTTAAAGATAAAGTTCCCAATGAATGAATGATGCCAGCCTCAAATGATTCACATAATGAAATAAATGATACCGAAGGTGTTAGGGTAGGATAATCAAAAGGTGAGTTAGATTCAAGTAATGACATTAGGTCATTCTTGGTCATTGCATAACGAACCCAATGAAAGTCTTATACTACATCCTAGGTATAGCTGGTGTTTACACTGGCCCACGAATGAAATGAAATGGAGTACGTATGAATGAACGAAGCAGACTCTGCGTTTGCTAATGAAGACTCCCTAGTTGAGGTCCCATATGTTGAGCCCTCATTCCTGGGAAGTCTTAATGTTAAGTCCATGATTCTAAGGTCTCATGGCATATGAATGAACGAAATGAACAACGTTAAGTGTTAGATGAATTATAATATGTGTTATGTGTACGCTGTTGTGTGTTGTGTGCAGAATGTTAAGTATGATGATGTATGTTATTCTCATGGCATAACTTTCCTATTCCAAATCTGGAAAGCCCACTGACTTTCCTAATCCAAATTTGGAAAGCTCATTGACTTTCATAATCCAAATTTGGAAACTTTTCTAATCTCAATTTGGCAAGTCCACTGACTTGACTTCCAAAAATCATGTTGTTAGAAAAGAGCTATTCTTTCTCATGCATGTCCTTGGTGTGTGCTTGTATATACCCATACTTAGTACAAGTGTGTACTAACCCTATACAAACTCTACTATTTTAGGTGCAGGCACAGGTGGATGATAGAGCTACAGGATCATCGCTGCAGTTATTCGGACGTCCAGCATTCATTCGGTTTTGGTAGGTCCTCATGCTTTCGAGGATGCTACTGTTTTATATTCTAGCTTAGTTTTAGAGTTGAGCTAGTGGAGCATGTTCCACTAGCGTTTCCTTCCTATTTTTATATAGACTATGTATTGGTGCCATTTTGGCAATTATACACTTAATAAGAATTGAACTATTTCTTTCAGTTGCTTATCTCTTAATGTTAGATGGTTGATGGTGAACAATTACGTATAAATGAGAATGTTTTTATAAGTATGTTAAGAAACAAAAAGTTTCAAATTTTTCGCTAAAATTAACCTAGATGAAGTAATAATGACGTAAGTAGGCTTGTCTGCGACCTCTTAGAGGTCAACGACGCCGGTCTCATCTGGGGTCTAGATTCCAGTCGTGACAAAGTTGGCATCAGAGCCATAGGTTAAATTCAGAGAATAATGAGTTCCATCAACCACATTGAGTAGTTTCTAAGTCATGGTAGTGAAGTGCACCACTATCCTGGATTAGAGACTGCATGATGCGTAGGAAAATTTCCCTTCTTCTACTCTTTATCGTGCTATCTATAGCCTTGACACTTTGTGTCATTCTAAATATCTAACTTCGTTCTTGTGTGCACGCTTAGAAGAATACACACAAGAATTAGGATGACCAAGTGGTCTAAGGTGCTAGACTCAAGATCTGGCCTTCCCAAGAAGGGGTAGTGATAGAAATGCCCAGCGTGAACGAAAGACGTTTGATAAGAGTGGTTGTTCGCATGAAGGTGAGTGCATGGTAGGTTCTAAAGCCTGCTATGAGTATTGATGAAGAGGAGAAGGCTAAGTTGGCTGCTTACTAGCTCAAGGAGATGGCTTAGGTATGGATTACTTCATAAATGCTAGACTACCATAGACTATCGAAACAGGGTAGTAAGGTTAAGTTTCCAATTAAGTTAGAGTTAAAATGAATTCATGCTTGCATGTCATGTAAATGTTTTTGTATAGCGTGGACATGATTTTTGTGTTGCATGAGTTGTGAGGTGCATCAAGTTAAGTGCGATTGAGAAGGAAGTTCCTCAATCTCAAATATGAAGCTTCAGATAAGATTGTGTAATATGCATTATCTAGAGTAAGTGTGAAACACAAATTCACAAAAACTAAAGTCTCAAGTATGTTTAGATATCTTTGAAAATCATCCTCTTTATCTTAAAATGATGTATAGTGTCATTCGGGGACGAATGTTCCTAAGGGGGGGATAATGTAACAACCCTAAAAATAGATATGCTAAGTAATGCTTAATGTGCCAAGAATGCCTATGATTAGATCAGGGTTCACACGGATTGAAACGCGTAGAACCAGACCTCGAAACCCTTGGTACAACCAAGCCAACTAACTTGGGGAGTTAGTTGAGCTAGGAAAGGTTGGGACCAACCATGTAGGGCTCTCGAATACGAAGATTTACTCGAAGGAGTCTTTACCGGACTTAAAGAGAGGAAATCTTAAGTTTTGAGGGTCTAGGGGTAAAATGGTCTTTTACCAGGCTAAGGGTAATATAGTAATTACCCTAAATATATATTTAATTAATTATTTAATAAGGTGGAGGGGCAAATTGGGGAGAGAGAGACGAAATGGAGCTCTTGAAGTTAAGTCCTGCTCCACCCGGGTTCGAACCTAAGTGGAAGCAATGAATTTATATGATTTTTTTATTTAAGCTATTGAATTAATGTAATTAGTTAATAATTATTATTCGTTAGCTGATTTAAAATAAAAATAAAAATTAGATTCTTAATAATTAACTAAACCTTATTTGACTAAGTCCTAAACTAGACTCCTAAGCCTAATATGACTTCCACTCTCTCACGTCTATCTCTCAACTCTCACGCTCAAACTCTCCCATTCTCTCATTCACGTTTTTCTCTGCCAAAATAACTTCAAAAACAGTAGGTAAACCAAAGTTCTTCACACTTGAAGAACTCACACCGAAAATTACAAACAAACAAATAATAAAAAACGTTACGCAAGAGGGAGGATTATTCCGTCGAATTGGTGTTGAAGTTGAGGAGATTTGAACGTGATTTTTGGAGAATGTTTTGGGCAGAAAGTCAAGGTTTGAACTACATAAAAGGTATGGGTTTTCTTCTCTCTTGGTCCCTTTCCCAAGAGACCCCTTAAGATTCAATAAATTCTAATCCGAAAACTAGGATTGTTCCCGTTGCATGTCCCGGTCACTAGCTCCCAATGAATCGTAGGTTGGGTATGTTTGCTGGTAGTTTAAGTATGAAGATTGATGTTCATGATAATGTGTTCATGATTATGTGTTTAGAATTGTAATCATGTTAAGTTATGTCAACCGAAAGTAGGTGAAAAATGATATGTTTTTATGGTAGAATTTTATGTGCGAATATTTGTGCAAATCATGAGGTGTAAAGTGGTGTAATGTTGCTGTATGTAATAGTAATTCTTGGCTGAATATAATCATAAAACGATTACACTTAAAGATGCACCAAATGATCCACGAAATGCCTTAAGAATTAACGTATGAATGATGAAAAAAAGAAGCTGAAAATAGTGAACAAATTTCCAGCATTTGATAGGTTGGGTTCAGCCAAACAAAGTGGTACAAAATGCAATGAAAAATGAATGTAAAATAAGTGAAATCAGTAAGGATTGAATCCAAGACATCATTACATGAAAGCTACAAAAAAATCAACAAAAGATTAAGACAAAAATGGATTTGAAGAGACTAAATTTCCAGCCTGCTGGAAAATGTAGTCTCGGCCAATTTTTATGAAAATGAGCTTCGTTTAAAAAAAGAATTATTTAAAATGTGAGGTCATTGTGGATTGAACCCATGACCTCACTAAATGAAAATTTCATAAAAATTTCGTGAGAAAAATGCAAGGAAAATAGATGTGGTGAGTGGGGATTGAACCCCCAACCTCTTGAATGGATGAGAGAGTTAGGAGAAAAATAAAGGAGAGAAATAAATGTGGAGAGTGGGGATTGAACCCCCAACCTCTTGAATGGATGAGAGAGTTAGGAGAAAAATAAATGTGGAGAGTGGGGATTGAACCCCCAACCTCTTGAATGGATGAGAGAGTTAGGAGAAAAATGAAGGAAAAAAATAAATGTGGAGAGTGGGGATTGAACCCACAACCTCTTGAATAGATGAGAGAGTTAGGAGGAAAATAAAGGAGAAATATAAAATGAGGTGAATGGGGATTGAACCCACAACCTCTTGGATAGGTGAGAAAGTTAATAGATAATTTAAGAGAAAAAAAAAGAATGAGCTTGTGGGGGATTGATCCCACAACCTCCTTGACATAAACGAAAAAAAAGGAGGAGAAAAAGAAAGGAAATATTATGGGGTTGATAGGAATCGAACTAGGGTCTCCCAAATCTGAAAAATGTAATTAACAAGTTTAAAATAAGATTAAGTGTTGTCCAAGGGATTCGAACTTGGGTTCCCTTGCCCAAATTCCGTATTGATACATAAGTCATACGTGATTTAAATGTTCAAGAATAATGCCACCTACTTAGATCAAAATCGAGATCTTGGCATACATACAAGATACATAAGTCTTGTACTACATAATCTTAGGAAGATATGAGTCACTTAACGAACTATGAATGAAGCCTCATGGCTTGTATGTATAGACCCATAAGTCTAGCATACGTTTAAAAATAAGTGAACCTAAGATGTATGAAATGAAATGATGAAACCCTACAAGGGTTAAGTAAGAGTGTGAAACACACTAAATGGCCAAGTGCATTGGCCTATGATGAAATGAACAATGAAATGAACAATGATATGATGAAATGAACAATGAAATGATGAAATGAACAATGATATGATGAAATGAACAATGAAATGATGAAATGAACAATGAAATGATGAAATGAACAATGATATGATGAAATGAACAATGAAATGACGAAATGAAAAATGAAATGATGAAATGAACAATCAAATGATGAAATGAGAAATGAAATGATGAAACCCTAGAGGGGTTAAGTAAAAGTGTGAAACATACTAAATGGCCAAGTGCATTGGTATATGATGAAGTGAACATTCACGTAATAAATGGTGAGTAATTATGAAGAGCAAATGTGCTAATGTTAATGAATGTGGTGACAACATGATACGAGGCTAATGTAAAAGATAAGAGCAATCTCAAATGAGCCTAAGTAAATGTTACCAATACGTACTCACCTATGAGAGTGAAATATAATGAAGAGACCAGTCTCTATGAACACTCTAATGAGAGTATTGACCTTAACACACTCAATATGAATAATGAGATGAGAAATCATCTAATGAGCTATGATGTCCTCATATTAGAATCCAGCTTCCATGACGTATGAGATGAATGTAATGGAACTTTATACTAAGCACTGATAGACTGGCTATGAGCGGTGATTACTTCTTTCGGGAAGGGAGGAGGTTCACGTAACTCTCATGAGATGAGACTGTCCGGCATGACGGGTATGGGTCTCCTTATATCTCCTAGTCTTCGAACCTATACTGCCAATATAGGGATTTGGCGGGGTTAAATTCCCATGTACGCTAGCATGTTTTGGGTCACTTTGGCCAGTGATTCCACCTCTTTTCGGTGTGGGGGAGACACTGGATTTCATGATGCTCACATTATCTATGTCGGTTAAAGATAAAGTTCCCAATGAATGAATGATGCCAGCCTCAAATGATTCACATAATGAAATAAATGATACCGAAGGTGTTAGGGTAGGATAATCAAAAGGTGAGTTAGATTCAAGTAATGACATTAGGTCATTCTTGGTCATTGCACAACGAACCCAATGAAAGTCTTATACTACATCCTAGGTATAGCTGGTGTTTACACTGGCCCACGAATGAAATAAAATGGAGTACGTATGAATGAACTAAGCAGACTCTGCGTTTGCTAATGAAGACTCCCTAGTTGAGGTCCCATCTGTTGAGCCCTCATTCCTGGGAAGTCTTAATGTTAAGTCCATGATTCTAAGGTCTCATGGCATATGAATGAACAAAATGAACAACGTTATGTGTTACATGAATTATAATATGTGTTATGTGTACGCTGTTGTGTGTTGTGTGCAGAATGTTAGGTATGATGATGTATGTTTTTCTCATGGCATAACTTTCCTATTCCAAATCTGGAAAGCCCACTGACTTTCCTAATCCAAATTTGGAAAGGTCATTGACTTTCATAATCCAAATTTGGAAACTTTTCTAATCTCAATTTGGAAAGTCCACTGACTTGACTTCCAAAAATCATGTTGTTAGGAAAGAGCTATTCTTTCTCATGCATGTCCTTGGTGTGTGCTTGCTTAGTACAAGTGTGTACTAACCGTATACAAACTCTACTATTTTAGGTGCAGGCACAGGTGGACGATAGAGCTACAGGATCATCGCTGCAGTTATTCAGACGTCGAGCATTCATTCGGTTTTGGTAGGTCCTCATGCTTTCGAGGATGCTACTGTTTTATATTCTAGCTTAGTTTTAGAGATGAGCTAGTGGAGCATGTTCCACTAGCGTTTCCTTCCTATTTTTATATAGACTATGTATTGGTGCCATTTTGGCAATTATACACTTAATAAGAATTGAACTATTTCTTTCAGTTGCTTATCTCCTAATGTTAGATGGTTGATGGTGAACAATTACGTATAAATGAGAATGTTTTTATAAGTATGTTAAGAAACAAAAAGTAAATTTTCCGCTAAAATTAACCTAGATGAAGTAATAATGACGTAAGTAGGCTTGTCTGCGACCTCTGAGAGGTCAACGACGCCGGTCTCGTCTGGGGTCTAGATTCCAGTCGTGACATCTACACACTCCTTACTCCATCAATTCAGCACTATTAGTTTCGTTAATTCTCTCTCGAGTAACTTGAAAACATATTGTTGAACCTGTATTTGAAATTACTAATCCATTAGATTAAACAACAACCATTGGACGAAATCACCACTAAACTATATCTAAGATATCAACAAGCAAAACCCAACACTAATAGTAACTCACATTTGCTAAATCACACCTAAGAATAAGGGGTTTTAGCCACACATAAGGAAATAAGAAATTATACCTTCAAATGTTGTTGAAATGAAATATGTAGAGGAAAATAATTTGTGATTTAAGTAGAGGGGGAAGAATCAACAACGCCCACTTCCAATTCGGGAAAGATGAATTCCTTTCTTCTTAAAGTCTTATAAAAATCCTCTCCAAACTTCAGAGAAAAATTTGAAAACTAATAATTTAGAATAAGTCATACAATTATAACATTCCGGAAAATGTACTTGCCTAGTGAAGAGTCTATTAGGTTTTAAGAATATGAATTTAGGTACAAAGGCATCCCAATGCCCAATATTGAGTTATATTGGGTATATTAGAGAATATTGGCTTAAGGGTGTTACCCAATTTGTTTCTATGTATGTGACTTATAACTTAAAATTAACCTTTGATGTTCAAATACTCCAATCCAAGCTTATTTTGGAATGGTATCTGCAATGAAGATCCTAAGCTAAAATTATTGAATTCTTAGCACATTAGGTACGAGGCATCCAAGTGTCAAGTCTAGGTACCATAGCACATAGTCATTTAAAATGATAATGTAGATTAAGCAGTGCCCAAGGACATATTTAGGATCCTTGGACATGAAGTGAACTTTCCAGAATGCACGGATTGAGGAAAGTTCACAGCAACACATGTGCATGCACATGTGCTATAACTGTACAGAGACAAGCCCAACCGATTTCGATTAGGGCGGTTAGGGGACAGGCGTGTCGGATCAAGACAAGTGGGGCCAAGACTCCTAACTAATTCTAGATACTAACTAACTAACCTAACTAGATAATTAACCTAGGACTAACTAAAATAAACTAACTAGTGTCCCCGAAAACCTAAGACCTAACCGGGTGACACTAGCCAGTAACTAACTAAAGAAACATCCTAGTACCTAACCTAGGTTGGTCCAAAGGTGTTGGTTATGGTCCTAACGACTTAGGGGTACTTTATTAATTACCCTATGTCTTAATTAATTAAATTAGCAACTTAATTAATTAATTTAATTCCTAGTCAAACCCGAGACCCTAAGTCAAATGTTCTCCTAGTTGTAGTCAATTTAGGAGGGGCGTTTTAGATAATTTAAGTGGAGGGTCTTTAGTGTAGTTCTTGGACGTCTATATATTGATATTAGGTCAGGTTTAGACCACTTTTACACGTCCCAAATCAGAATCAAACGAAATTCTCTTAATCTCTCAAGAACGGTATCTTTTCCAAACTCCATTGAAGAACAAGAAAAGCTTAAGGAAGAAGACGAAGATTTCGAAGTCTCCAATCAGATTTTATGGATTCTTCATCTATAAGGTATGGGTTTTTCACTCTTTGGATTCGTTTCCCCAAGAGATCCTTTCAAAATAAGTTTTCAAGAACTCAAATACTAGGGTTTTTACTCTACAAAATAGATTTTCTTCCTAACCCTAGATTTATGAGTTTCAATGGAAAGTAAATGTTTTCTATATTCAATTTTGCATGAATTACTGAATAATAGATTGATAATGTTTGAATGTCATGTAAGACATGATCTTTCTCTATTTATGGTTTTGAATGAGTTGTTTATAGTGTTCATGAAAATGTTAGGGTTAGAATTTAAGGTTTGAATGAACCTTTTAATGACCCGTTTACATTCTCCTATGCTATGTATTGATCTTATACATGATTTTATGTGTTGTTCTTGATTATGTCATTGAGTATTTCACTATGTATCATTATGAACATTGCATGATGAATAAGATTCTTGGAAGCAAGAGGTAAGTCTTCTAAGTGTGATTACCCTTAAATGTTTATGTTAGCCTATAAGTCATGATGCTATGTTATGAAAGTATATATGATGTTGTTGTGTGAATATGATGGATATGAACATGTAAATTGTGAGATTATGATAAGAATATGAAAACTCAAGTTATGACACTCTCTTGTATTCTTTACACAAGATGATTATGCCATGTAAATCTCACAAAAAGAAAGGTTACGATGAAAGGACAATTATCATCTAATCTAAAAGAGCTCATGATCATGTTATACAAGGATATAATCTCCTATGACCTATGATAAGTTTATGATAAAATAAAACTTAAAGGTGATTTCAAGAAATGGGACTTAAGCTAAGCACCGATGAACTAGATATGGGAAGTGTCCCTTCCCTAGCGGGAAGGTAGGTTCACAATGATTCTCGTGAGATTGAGGCAGCCATGTAATGTGGAACTATTGGTGTCTAATACATATCCTAGTTCTTGAACTATGTTGCAACCATAGGATACAAGCTAGTGTATCCACCTAGAAAGCCACGTCATGTTCGATTCTACTTTGGCCGGTAGACCACCTCTTTTCGGTGTGGGGAAGACACTGGATTCTATGTTTAGCTCACATGGTCTATGTCGGTTAATGAGTATGTTCCCTCATGTAAAACAAAATACAAGTAAATGAATGTTAACTAGGGTGACTTAAGGAGTTTACTTAGTATAGGTAGTGGTATGGGACGCTACGTAGACATTGCACAAGCTGACTCTAAGGGAAGTGCAAGGAGATTGTTCTTATGAATATGATAATATGAAAGATATGATGATTATGATATATGATGTTACTCTTATATGAATGTTGGTCATTATGATGAATATGTTTGTCACGATGCAAAAGTACCCCCTAGAAGTTCGGGCTAACTCTCGAATCGTCGCCGGGCGTACTTGACCCTTTGGGGTCTCGTACAAGCCCTTCAACTCTCGTTCATAACATAAAGCATGAAAAGTAGTGCGAAATTAAAACTTTTCACAATAATAAAAAAACAACAAGTCTTTTCATCAATACTAGGAAATCTTGTCGTCACAAGCCAACTTAAAGACACAACTTAGAATCTCAGGGAAACGACCCTTTACAATAAAAAGGAAATACAAATTAAGTCTTGATAGAAAAACTAAGAAACATAAACTATGTCCTCGAATATATGAGGACATACCAAATTCTTGAGAGACAGAATTCCCAAGCTTCAACTCCGATCATCCAAAAGGCTTCCAACCTATACTAATAAGGTATATAAAAGTATGGGGTTAGTATAACAATGTAATAAGTATGGCATATGCAAAAACATGTAAAAAGGGACATTTTTAGTAAAATAAGCTTTCATGCCAATTTAACAAAACATTCATGAACTTATGAACAAAACAACATAAGAAGCATCACTTAACACTTAAGGAAGAATTTCCATAATTTTTATCTCAAAATTACACTGTATAGTAAAGACATCACACATTACAGTGAACTACACATATATACAACTCTCACACAAGTACTCTCCTCCAATAGGACTCTTAGGTCACACTAAGTGCAATGTGAGAGTAGCATCCCATACTACCACTCCCACTAGCGCTCCTAATAGATTCCCAATGCTTTGAGCACGTTACAACAAATAGATCAAAAGGATGCATTTATAGTGAACTATTCAATTGACATTAAAGTGAACCATTTTAAGTCATCTCGTAGATTTAAAAGCTTTACATTAAGCTAAAGACTCCAAAAATGGTGAACTTCCAAAGTATTGCAAATGAGCAAATGAGTCCATTTCCGTAGGAGTTTCCCTAACTAAGGATAATCCCAAGATTCTCTAAGGTAATACATGAAGGAAACGTCTAAACACTTCCTTCAATGCACACCCAAGCGATCCTCAAGACTACCCCGTTCGGCTTACTCACCTCGGGAGAATGAATCATCACTCAAAGACAAGACCTTAGAAGAAAACCCAACAAAACACCAAAGACGTTCGTTTCGGAATGCCTACTTAGTGCAATGAGTAGGATGGCATCCCATACCACCACCTACCCTAAGTAGTACATTCTTTTAGAAGGTTTGGCACCAAGTCTTCCCTTTCGGAAGGTCCTACTTAGTGCAATGGATAGGTAGCGTCCCATACCACCACCTACCCTAAGTAGCACGTTCTTTTAGAAGACTTAGTTCAACCAAAATCATATAGGTCTTACATTTATTAGACAACTTATAATTTTCATTGCTTTTGTGGGGGGTTAGCTTAATGGACAAAGACCATGAGAGCTAGGCATGGAATCCCAATATTAACCTCTATCGTATGAGGGATCCTCACTTGCCTAGAGTAAGGTCATACTTATTAGCTTTTACATGGCTTTTCCAAAAGCTATACCTATGCGGCACATAGTTAACGGATAGAGAGATTGGTACTAAGTGACTTATTCTCTGCAAACGAGGAGTACTCATCTCAAAAGGTATAAGGGAATACGACATCTCAACTCATGAAGCATATCCTACCTCTTCTTCCTATCCTCTCGGTGCTAGGAATAACTCCCCATGAATTCTCACTTTATATACTATAGGTTAAGGATAACTAGTGAATGCCACATCTCGACTCACGAAGTGTATTCATCCTCCGACCTATCTAGGAAAGATCATTAGGAATAGTAAGGTTGCTACTAGACACTTCATCTCAACTCACGGAGAATGTCCACCCCAAGACTCCCCTTCTTACTAAACATAACTTCATTCATTCACTTAAAGTGTATGTGTGTACATGTGAGCACACCTTGCATATAGAGATCATTTCATATACATTACTTCTAATCAGGCTTTAGACTTCCATTTATCAACTCACACACTTTACATACTTTACTTAGTCACATTCTCCAATAAGACCGAAATCTAGGTCAAACATACAATTTAAGCTTCACAATCACAAATCAAGACCCATTTACCATTTCTATTCATTCTACCATTTAGACCTTCAAGATTACATTATCAATACATATTAAACATTACCAACTAATCAAATAAGCACCGCCACCTAGAAGGTGGTCCATACCACTCAAGATCAATTTATCATAAGAACAAAACAATATAAGAAACTCTTCAATTTACTAAGCCATAACAACCTATAAGCATTTTATCATTAATTCATCATAATGAGGGCTTAGGGTAGTAGCTAAACCAACATTACAACACAATAAAACCAAAGTTCATTTCATACACCAGCATGCTCATTTGACCCAATTATTAAACCACCATTTGAAAGGAAACTTTATCATGATTTCATTAGGGTTTTAGCATTATAATCACCAAATAACATTAATAACATCATTAATTTATAATTAGAAACATTTTCATGCAAGACCCATATTGGGTTGAAGATAATGGAAGTTAGGGTTGAAAACCCCTTTTTGAAATTCATTTGAAATGAATTCTTGAATGAAAGGATATTCAATAATGGATACCATACCTCACTAAGAAAGCAAAATCCAAGAGTTTTTATGAATGAATCACGTCCAACCATGCCTCTTTCCTCCCTTGACCTCTAGCTTTCAATGGAGTCTTGAGAGAGTTTGTCTTTAGAGACAGAGTTTGAATTTTGAAGTGAGGGGTCTTGTCTAGGTCTAGGGCTTAAAACTAACTTAATATAACTTAAAAACACTAAAAATATAAGCCTAGGGTATTAGAAGAGTTGGGGTGTATTTACATAAAACACCCCAAGTTGGCAGGAGCTTTCACAGCTTTTTGAGGTGGCTAGTCGACGAGCCAAGCTACTGAGCGTCGATGAGTCGACGGCCCATTCTGTTGGCCGTTCATGGCATCAGAGGCTGGTTTAATGAAGGTCTGGACATCCCACTAAGTATGGAACGATGTCCCCAGTCGACGGGGCGTCGATGGACTTACGCCTAGTAGACTGCTCCGTCGATTGGGCAGTGTCCTTGTCAACTTTGTCCAAAACATGGGCCCTACATATAGGGCCCCTTGTGGGTCCTAGGTGGGGTCGTGCCCAAACGTTAAACCTCTAAACTAAGTATTCTTGGTCTTAGGAATATCTCATGCAAGTTTCAAGCAAAACTAACACTTAAAACTAATCCAAACACAACAAGACACACTAGTACATTCTATGGCACACCTTTCGAACGTCATGGACGTTTTTGGTCGTTTGACCTCCAAACTCAACTAAACTTCACACACACCTTAGGAATACTAAAATAACTCAATTTAACACAAAATTCACTAAAGCAACACTTATGAAGCTCTACTTCACCTTAATTCATTTTAGGACATTACAATGTCATTTGGTTATTTGCTATATGATGTGCTGACTACTTATGTTACAAGTGATTTGAATCAAGGATTTACTTATGGTATCCTATGTTATATACTTGGTTATGTGGGGGTATGGTGCTTCACATGACCATTGCACTTGTAGGTTGGGAATGAGGTCATTGGTAATTGTTTTTTATGTTATGTTTATATGATCTATTGAATATGAAATGTTAACATGACTCTACGAGAAGATTTGTTGATTATGATCATGCTTTAACTTGTATATGTTATATGGTATGTGCATTGAAGATTTTCATATGACTTAGCATGTTTTCTAAAGAGATAATAAATGATTCTTTTTCATGCATGCCCCTATGTGTTATGCGCATATACCCATACTTAATACATGTGGCGTACTAACCCCATTACTTTATTTTAATACAACAGTAGGTTCCAGCCATTGAAGTTAAGCAGGTCGATTTGAAGAAGCATGGAACTCTTTCTCCAAGTCATGGTAGGTCCTCATGTTCGGACGCTATCATTTATATTCCAGCCTATGAACACTTAGTAGTATTTAGAATACGTTATTCAGTTATGTTCTTTGGATTCTTTTGTATTAAGGCCTATATGGCATATTGACTTGTCACATCCGGGGAGCACCCCGTAGAAGTAAAATGGCGTACTTGACCTCTCGAAGGTCTTATACAATCCCATAGTTATCATTCATCGCATTGACATAGTAAATTTAGTGTAAAATTTAAAACTTTTCATAGCACATCATATGCTAGAAACTTCATCTCACATATAGATAAAACATAAGTCATAATACATATAGACCTTAAGTCTCTTTGCCATCTTAGACTCAACAACATTAGAGTACATTCGGGACACGGCCCATAAGACACATTACATAACTATACAATATTTAAAGACTTTACAATAAATACATAAGTAGGAGATCCTTGAACTTAAGGATTCCTTTCATTGAGCTTGGGAATCATCTATCAAGCTCTTCACCATTCAAGACATCTTTTAAGAATCCATGACCTACACTTTGTGTAAAAAATATATAAGAGTGGGATTAACACAAGAATGTACTAAGTACGGCAACCATGCAAAAACATGCATTTAAAAGGGACATTTTCTTTGAAATCAGACTTCATGCTATTTTGAGTCAATCATCATAAAACCTTAATTCAATAACATTTATATCATTAACATACTTCATATAAAAATATTCGAACACCAAACATTGCATAAGATCACATATAGAATTTACGACATTTTTTAGTCACATGACAATGAGCTTTATTTCCCTTAACATTGACCTTTATTTCCTTTTATTCACTAACTTCCCAAGTAACCCTCTAGTGATACTTGGTGCAACGCATCACCTTAAGGCCACAAGGAAACATACATATCATCTACAAAATCCAATACATATCATCATAGAAGTATAGTACAACTTAGACATATTTAAACCAATACCATAGGACAATTACAGTAACTACCTTTAACTTGCACATATACCAACTTAACTTCACATTCATGCATTATAAAACCTTACTCACAAGAATATTCTAAGCCTACTAGTGCAATGTCTATGTGAAGCCCCATAACCTCACACATACTTAGTAAACCTATCATAAGACCACAAGCCTTACCATCCAATTCATACATCAACAAGTAAGTGAATATAACTTCATTCATGTCAATACAAGACCTTTACCATGTAGTCAATAATATCAACATCATACATATAGACTCATACCATGCACATCTTCATAACAAGTAGACCAACACTACATTGTTATGCTTAAAGACATAATCGTATTCATATACATTAGGTCACCCCTCTAGGACTTCCTAAGGAGCTACTTGTGCAATGTCTAGATGGGTTCATTACTTCCACCTATCCTAAGTAACCTCCCTTAAGTCATCCCAGTTAGGATCCTAGTCATGTACTTTCATTGTCCATTTTTCTTTAGGGAAACTATAGCCTTAAGTGACACTAAGACCATGGGTGCTAAACATGGAATTTGGTGTTGTAGAGACTCACACCAATGGAAGGTATTCCTTCCTATCCAAGGTAGAACATTAACATATATCCTAGCATCCTAAGTGAATTCACTTTGCTATATCCTATGTGGCAATCATAGTTTATGGAACTAAGAGATAGGTAGTTCCCTCTACATGTCATTAGACAATTGGGGCCTCATCTCATGAGAAAACATGGGTGATACCTTCCTCAAAGGGAAGTCAACACCTCATATGGGTCCATAGGTGAATATTCCTCAAAGGGAAGTCAACACTCTATAAGGGACAAGTGGTGAATCTTTTCTCAAGGGAAAGTCAACACCTCTCAATGTCAAGTTCACTCGGTGCTAAGCTAATTTTCCTTTTTTTGAAAAGCCATTCTTACAGTTTTCATAAAACATAGGCTTATAATATTTTATTCTCATATGCTTATAGCATAATCAAGCACCTATCTAGTTCTAGAGTAATCTAGGGCACCCCAATCAAGGCCCCTCAACTTACTAGACCATCATAAAAGTGTGTGAGTGTATACATAGATGTGAACAAACCTTTCACATAACACCTTAAAACCACATATGACCATACATTCATTTCATGCACATAGAAACCAAACCTAGGAACTATCCTATCAAGGTACACATGTGCAATGTATAGTCAAGGTCCCATACCCTCGCCCATACTAGTACACCTATCAAGTCATCCTAGGTAAGGAAAAACATATCATACTTTCATAAACATCATCTTAACATACATAGTAGTAGACACTAGTGAATATGAGAACTACGTTTCGTTTACACCATGACCTATACTACTTGTAACATGCATATAAAGTGAGTGTGTGTGTACATTGGTCAACATGATCACATAATGGCTATCAACAACGCATTGAGTCAGCAACACTCTTAGACCATAATACTCTTTCAAGCATACACCACACAACACACAACAGCATAGGAGACAAGTCAACTTCATAGAACACTTTAAGACTCCTAACATTAGATATTCACACATTGACATAGGGGTACATGGGTAGGGGTCATCAATAATTAACATATCAATCCCCTCAATCATATAGGCATCCTTTAAGCATCCATAACCTACACTTTGTGTAAAAAGTAGAGAAGAATGGAGTTAGTACATGAATGCACTAAGTATGTAAACCATGCAAAAACATGAATTTAAAAGGGACACTTTCTTGAAATCATACTTCATGCCTTTTTGAGTAAATCTTCACAAAAACCTTTATCCAATAACATTAATATCATTCACATACTTCATATAAACACATCAAAAGTCCAAACATTGCATAAGATCATATAGAAATTTAGCCATAATTGAGGTCAGTTTACAGTGAGCTCCTTTACCTTAACAGTGAATCCTTTTTCTTTAACTCATAAACCTCCCTAATAACCCTCTAGTCACACTTGGTGCAATGCATCACCTTAAGGCCACAAAGAAATCATACATACAATCTACACAAGGCAACACATACCATCATAGAAGTATAGTACAACATAGACATATTCAAACCAAGACTATAAGGACATTACAGTGAATTCCTAGTCATTATGCACATATATTTATTTTACTTCACTTACAACCTTATAAAAACTAACTCATGCCCCCAATCTATGTCTACTAGTGCAATCTACATGTAAAGCCCCATAACCTCACACATACTTAATAAACCTATCATGAGACCATAAGCCTTAACATCCAATTCATTCATCTACACAGTAAGTGAAGACAACTTCATTCATGTCAATACAAGACCTTCATCATATAGTCAATTAGACCAACATAGTTCATATAAGGATAAGATCATATCACATAGACTCATACCATGCACATCTTCATAACAAGTAGACAAATACTAACATGCCATGCATAAAGACATTCCCATAATCATACACATTATGTCACTTTCCTAGGACTTCCTACGGAGCTACTTGTGCAATGTATAGATGGTTTCATTACTTCCACCTATCCTAAGTAACCCCCCTTTATTCATCCTATTTAGGATCCTAGTCATTTACTTCCATGGTCCATTTTACTTTAAGGAAACTATAGCCTTAACCGACACTAAGATCATGGGTGCTAAACATGGAATTTGGTGTTGTAGAGTTTTACACCAATGGAAGGTGTTTATACCAAGACAAGGTAGAAAATTAACACATGCTAGCATACTGAGTGAATTCACTTTCTAGATCATATCTGGCAAGAATAGTTTATGGAACTTAGGGGCCATCATTGAAACATCACTCTACACCCTTTTTGGGTCACAAGGCTATCCACCTCGTGATGACCGTTAGTGGACCCTCTAGCCTTCCCTCCTTAGGAAGGTGCCACCCCCTCATCTACAAGTTCACTCGGTGCTAAGCTAAGTTCTCTTTATTCAAAAATCCTTTATTATCATTTCTTTATAAAACATTGGCTTTGTAGAGTCATCCCCTCATATGATTAGCTCATAGGTCATAGATGAGAGTTCATCAACCTAAATCATGTGAGAAATCCTTTCAGATTGACATAACTTATGTATTAGAACTATCTAGTTGAGGATACACTTTTGCACACCTTTCAAGGCTCCTCTATTGACTAGATCATCATTCATGTATGTGTGTAATTATATGTGAGCAAACGTGTCACATAACACATAAATGTCACACATGTTCATATATCAATGCATATGCATGTAAGTGTAACTATATGAGTCCTTCATTCATATAACACTTTAAAACCCTATGCATATTCATATTTCATCATCTCATATACTTAACATCATATCATGTAAATCATATTCATAACATGCCCATACATTCATTTTCCATATACATCTAAACCAAACGTAGGAATTATCCTATCAAGGTACACATATGCAATGCATAGACAAGGTTCCATACCATTGCCCATACTAGTACACCTATCAATTCATCCTAGTTAAGGTATTCATAACATACTTCACATACATACACTTTACATGCATATTAGTATACACTAGTGAATATGAGTACAACCTTTCATTAGACACTATGAACATTTACTACATTGTAAGCATGCATGAAGAGTGAGTGTGTGTGTACATTGGTCAACATGATCACGCAATGACTATCGCCAACTCATTGGGCCAGCCACTCTCTTAGGACCACAATACATATTAAAGCATAGACCTCACAACACACAATAGCATAGCAGACAAGTCAACTTCATATTAC
Source organism: Solanum sitiens (assembly GCA_016801875.1). Classification (NCBI taxonomy): domain Eukaryota; kingdom Viridiplantae; phylum Streptophyta; class Magnoliopsida; order Solanales; family Solanaceae; genus Solanum; species Solanum sitiens. Next base: position 2,084,691 of record JABWTJ010000158.1, on the reverse strand, counting down.
CCTTTCAGACTCCTAACATTAGCTATACACACATTCACATATGGGTACATGGGTAGGGGTCATCAATCCGTAACACTTCATTAATAGCAGCACCTACACACGATCTTACATAACCATTTACATGATCATACAATAGTAACATCACCTAGATTCACAACTAAGGTATAAGACTAGGCACAACTTACACATAAGGTGATCATAATAACCACTCATTCATATACTCATCAATTTGCCTTCAATGCTATGTTCAACACGTATATAACGACAATAAAGTAAACACCGCCACCATAAGTGTACCATACCACACAATTCCATACAAGGCTTCATCAACTACAATAATATAGAAAAGTAGAGAAATAGAAGAGTAGAGCAATTCTTACCAATCCTTTAGTCCTTGGTAATCATTGATTATTTCTACTCTTTCACCAATAAATCAAGTATAGGGCAATAGATAAAGTACCATAACCATATATAAAGTCATATATAAGCTACTACAAGATCATGCTACATCTACTACAACTAATTAACATACTAGAAGATAGAAGAACATAGACCATTAATAAATTTCACTTGCATGGATCATAAATCATATTTCATTAATATTATCAATCTATAATAGTAGCTAAATATACGCTTAACTTATCGAAATCAGGCTTACTTCCCTACAAGATCAAGATACTAACATAGGCATTAAACTATCAATTCAATATAGAGTAGGGAAGATAGGAAATGCTTCTGATTACCTAAAGCCTTGATCATCAATCATATTTTTAACAATAATGTACATGTTAGGTAGTATCTAAAAAGTAATCATGCTTCATCTAACTCGATAGACTAGAAGAACATAGATCAAATCATATCAATACTCCTTCACCTTTATCATACATGATTTATATTTATAATTCAATCATAATATTAATATTAGGCAGTAGCTATCTCAACATACTCGAAATGCACTTTTAAACAATTAAGGACCAACGTTACAATGATCATATTGATTACTAGGCTAGGCATGTTCAAACCTTCATAAATTGATCCACATGGATCCTTCATCATAATTTCATAATCAATTCACGTAAATAACAGTAGGCATAAGCAATTCAACGTAAGTGAATCAAAATTTAACCAATAACAAGCCATGATCACAAAGCACATGCAAGGGCTAAATTGATTTTGGGAAGGGACCTGGTTTCATCATACAATTCGATTAAAATCACATTAAAACCAATACATTAACATCAATTCATCATGATTCAACCATTTAAAACGTTTTTAGAATGAACTCATGTCTAGATTGAAGAAGAAGAGATTTGATCATGAAATCTTCTTTGAAAACTTATGATTAACTCTCCAAGTGAAAGGTTACTTGGAGATGAAGGATTACCACACCGTTTTCTAGTTGAAAACCACTAAAAATTGGTGAATACCCTAAGAATCCAATCTATTAGCTGTTCTTGAGCTTCAACAACAATGGAGGTTTCTAGAGAGAATTGGGTTTGGAGCAAAGGTTTAATTTGTGTGAATTGGTTTGGGAATGGGTTGAGCACCTTTTTGATAACTTATATACACCAAAAAATCACCAAATAAATCATGTAATGTGAGGTTAGAACGTGGGGTGAATTTACCATTCACATCTTTAATGAAACAGTGTGTAAGCAGCAGCACAAGGCCACCATCGACGGCCAGTAGGTCTATCGACGGGCCGTCTATGGCTTTAGCCGATTGGACCTTGGCCTGGTCTTGGGTTGAGACTTGTCCAGCCTAAGTGTCTGTCTACGAGACCTCACCAACGGGCATTTGGTCAACCAACTGGGCATCGTTTGGGTCACTCGATTGACACTGCCAAGGCAGTGTCTCGACAGCCCTTAGGTCCTTCTTGTGGGCCCTTTTGCGGGGCCCTTGCGAAGTCGTACCCGGGAGTTTCCAACATAATTACAAACCTTAACAAGTTGTAGACCTCCCACATTGGTTTCAACAAAAACAAATGCTCGAAACTCTTCCACACATGCAAGTCCCCATCAAGACAGACATGAACGTCTCAACGGCTAACTTTCGAGCATCTGAGACATTCTTGGACCTTTGACCTCCAACTTTCACTAAACTCCATATACTGTCTATGAACATCATTATAACTCATTTCAAGACTTCATAATCTCATGAAATATAAATATAAGCACGTACAGACACATGAGGCACATAGGTGAATAATCGTCACACGTCTTGGTCGTCCCTTGACAGTTGACTTCCAAATCAGCTCAAACTTTACACACTGCCTCTAAACCATATGATAAGCCATTTTAGGACCTTATAACCTTAGTACAATCATGTTAGACTCTAGACACCCTAACTAATTTTTGGGGGTATTACATCCTATGTTTAGATCATGCGTAAAGAATCAACCTACTTCCCTAACTGGACTCATTCTCAAGACATTCCTAGATAAGACATGAAGAGATCATCTCTTATGCCCCCTTCACACTTTGGATAAGGAATCCTTAAGTCACTCTAGATTAGGTACTTATTCATTTACATGCTTTCTAACATAAGTCATTATTTTCATTGGTTCATTAAAAGACATTCATCACATAGAGGACATTCAAGTAATGGTCTTGGAGAAGACCTAGGGGCTCTCACTAACATCTTCAAAGCCTAATGGGCAATGTCTAGATAGCGTCCCATACCACAACCTAAACTTCATACGACTTTTGTAATTCTAATAGGTATCCCACATTATGAGAATAGGCAATAACCGACATAGACCATGGTAGCAAAGCATGGAATCCGTATTTGTAACCTACTCCGATTGAGGGTGTTGTACTTGCCAATGGTAGAACTTGGACACATCTCATGTAGGCACATGGTTAAGGAATATGAAGGGCTTACTTTGTATTCTAGCCTCATCCTTTAACTAGAACTACTTCCCTTACCATACTCACTCAGTACTAGCCTTTGTTCTCATAGAGTAATTCACATTAAACATTCATATAAAAGGGTTCCATATCAAGTTCATAACCGAATTACATTTACCCTACCAAAGAGGTCCCGTATGGCTACCTTACTATGGCCATAATAAGCTCATAATGAATTTCCTAAGGATTGATATGATGTCGTTCCATCCAACCAACATTAAGTCCATCATTCATTACAAGAAGGATACCATTACAGCTTTCTACTTCAAGTTTCATAACCATACCACTAGGTTCAAGGTTTCACATAAAGGACCCTCTTAACATCATTCAAAGTCTCATGTCATTCATATATACAAGACTAAGAGTATTTCGCATCCTAAGTCAAGAAATCTCATATTCACATTCATACATTCATCAAGAAAGGGACACAAGTCTACCACAACAAGACATAACATACGTTACTTTATTACATATAGTGTATCATTCTAGAAGAACTTAGGAATAACCCTTATAATCTGTATGTCATCCTATACATTACTATAACATCATCAATATAGACAACATAAGATTCAATAACCAATTAGGAAGAATCATGCATCAACTCTATGACTACACACATAAAGACATAGTCATAGTTTAACATGATCACATAAATAGCATCAATAGAAGAAACCACATACTTACACATTACTTCACATGTAGGTATATATGATCACACTTCATATAATCAACAACACAAATCATCATATTACTTCAAGTAGTGTTGACAAGGACATGATCATCATAATACATAAAGTAACGTCGACAAGGCCACATCATTCACATAACACCTCCACCATAAGTTTATCATACCGATCACAACATAATTCAAAATGTAAATTACATAAAATAAAGATAATTAGGGAAGCGTACCACCAATCCATTCTCTCCACTTCAATCCATGTCTAAATAATCCAATTTAATACCAATAGGCCATGAACATCATTTAAATGCATAAATCATAATACTCAATGAATCTAGGTTAATTCAATATAGATTATTCAATCTAAGACAAACTATACATCAATTTAATACAATTCGTACTTCATTCAATAGCCCATAGAAAACTAATTTAGAATTCATAAGCATTAATTCAATATTAAGTAACCCATAAAGTAGTCAAAAACAAGGCTTCATTAATTGCATGGGTTCATAGATTAAATGAGTTAAAATCATCTAATTAAAAACAATATAATCAATACATAATAATTCAAAACCTTTAATGCAAGAACCCATGCATAGATCATGAAATTAGACAAGTTCATCTTTGAAAAATTTAGAAAACTCTTTGAATTTTTGGCTCGTTGATGAATAGAGTTTCAAGGATCAAAAACCATAACTAAAAGATTCTAATACTATAATTTGATGAATAATCACCACTCAAATCTCCAATCCAAGCACTTCCTTGAGTTTTGGCTTCAATGGAGTTCTAGAGAATTTCTAAGAGATTTTGGGTTTTGATTTTGAAGAATGGATTCTACTAAGTGTTAAAGACTTATAAACATGTTTAAAATACCCAAAAGACCGTTTAGGAACTGAACGTTCTCTTATTTTAATGTTGGGTGAATATACCAATTCACCCTTCAACTTAACATTGACTGCATGCAGGAGACAGAACCATTGACGGATGGCCACCAACGAATAGTCCCTCAAACAACGGATCGTTCTATTGGTCCGTGGTTTGGGACTGAGGCTGGTACTTTGCGGCTCCTTCCCAAGCCTAAGTTTTAACCTACGCCCCTAACCCACGGGCATCTACTGACCCAATGGGCGTCGATTGCCTCCGTAGGTTGGGCTGGTTTTTGACAGTTTGGGCACTCATGAAGTATCCTTCTTCAAGGACCCTTGGTTGGTCCTTGTGGACTTTCACCCGTATGTTTCCAACACAAACATGTTTGTATACGATTTTAGGACCTCTCACATTAATTTAATTCAAAACGAACACGTAAAACTCGAAGAAACATGCCAAGACACGCAACGTCATTTCAAGGCAAACCTTTGTAACGTCATGGACATTCTTGGATGTTTGACCTCCAAACTTCACGAAACATGACACACTGGCTATATATACCATAATAACCCATTTAAGGACCTCATTAGCTCATGAATCACACATGAACACACATAAACACATATTAGGCACATAGGTCACTTAGTCGTCGAACGTCTTAGTCGTCCCTTGACGTTTGACTTCTAATGCACCTAAACTCTTAGAAAGTGCCTCAACACCACATTATAGACCAATTTAGGATCTTAGAACATAATTACAACCATTTTAGGCTCTATTTTCACCTAAGTCATGTTCGGGATATTACTATGTTAATGTATATAAGTCATTTAGGACGTCTAGAAACCAAAACGTCAAAGAACATCCATGACGTTCGGGAACTAGTTCAATGAGGTACTAGCTTGCCTTAGCCTTTTTGACAAGATTTTAGGAGTAGGAAAATGATGAAAATTGGTGGAAGACTGTCTAACATTTATTAAAGTTGATTCATAGTCGAAACGTTCTGGCACGACTCCCCAAGGATCAACCAAGGGACCTTGAGGAGGACCCTTACATTTTCACAAGAAGCTGCCAAAAGGAAGTGTGCACAGACGAGTGCAATCGACGAGGCGTGTGTCAATTAATGGGGCGTCGATGGCTACCGGCGATGAATGTTTAGTCAAATTTAAGAAGAGTCTTTTTTGACAAGTCACTGAACATAAAGACGGATGTGCATAATGGAAGGGATAATGCCCATCGATGGACCCACGATCCGTCGATTGTGGTCTCGTCTGTGAGGGCTGGTTTTGCTACACGCTTTTAATTAAGTCATTTAATTAGTTGGCTGAGTTAGAAGTTTAATTAGGGGTTAGGTGAGGTCTAATCAATTTAATTAACAACCTATATAAATCCCTTAAGCTTATTAGACTAACCTAAGCTCTCATAATTCACAAACCCAAAACTCTTTTCCTTCTCTTTTTTTTCTCTCTCTGGTTGAACAACTCCATTGAAGACCAAGATAGGGGTGGGTTAAAGGGCTGTAAAGGGTCGAATTTCTCCATCAATCTTCATCAATCATTAATGTATGGGATTCCTTTAACCTTTGGGACTTCTTTCCCCAAAGGGTTCCTTCAAATTGGTTTCAAAAGTTGAGTTTTCATGTGGGTCTTTTCCAATCTCGAAATTGATCTTGTGAATTACTTTGTTTATGATTTTTTTGGATATTATGTATAGATTAACATGTATTCTAACTTAATTATGTTATCTCTTACGGATTGGTCTAGTTTGTAGAAAATGACCTATTCCTCTTAACCCTAGGTGGTGATCTTAATATTAATTGTGTAATATTAGTTCAATTGACTTGGTTATTGGTTGAATTACTATTGTATGATGTTATTGTATCAATTGTGAATATATTAAGATGAATTATAGACCTATCAGGCTAGTTCTTGATAAATGTATCTAGGGTATGAAACATGTTATGAAATTGGCCTAAGTCTCTTATCTTAAGCTATTAACTAGTGATGAATTGTTGTGTAGTGATTTAATTGGGCTTGTTATCATATTGGTTATTGTTGTGTGATGATATTACTCCCTTATTGGGTTGAGTTAATTTTTGATGGTAAGACCTTGAAGATGGATTATGAAGGAGACTTGATAAGTCTTGTGATCCCTATTCTTTACTTCAATTGTCGTTACTTGAGATTAAGTGATGATGTTGCATTGAACTATATATTGTATTAGGGTTGTTATGGTTGGTATGATGTTTAATTGAAATGTCTTGACTTTGGTTGTTAGTTTGACTAATATGTAAATGTTATAAGGATGGTGATGACTACCAATGTGCTTTATCATGAATGATTATGTAAATGTGCTAACCTCACTTGTATGAATTGTAATGAAAGGATTTATACTCATGGAATTCTTATTGAGCTATGATGATGCTGATTATACAAGGGTTAGACCCTATGACCTAATTAAGCTATGATTTATTAATAAAAACATTAAAGACATTTCAAAAGGGACTCTAGCTTAGCACCGAGTGAACTAGAGTGAGGAGTTTCCCTTCACACATAGGGAAGGTAGGATCACTAATGTACTCTTGAGATTGGAAACTATAATGCATGTATCATAAAAGGTTCCCAATTATATCTCCTAGTTCTTGAACTATGTTGCCCCTATAGGAATACTAGCTAGTGGATCCACGTAGTTGCTATGCTCATGCTTTGGTACTACCTTGGCAAGTAGTCCGCCTTCCTTCAGTGTAGGGTTCCATGATACCGGATTCCACATTAGCTCATGTGGTCTATTTCGGTTAAGTCAAGTTGTTACCAAAACGTAAAATGAACTAAAGGAATGAACTCTAACTAGGATGACCTAGAGGGTTTAACTTTGTCTAGGTAGGGGTATGGGACTCTACCTAAACATTACACTAGTTAGCCTTGAGGGAAGTATTATAAGGAGGTTTTTATATATGAATGTGATTATAATTTTACATGATATGTATATGATGATCTTGCTCATTGATGATACTACATGATGATTGGTTTCACTTATGAATATGTGTTGACCTCCATTGTTAAAGTGTGATGAGTTACTTGATTGATCAAGGTTATGGGACTTTGTTTGGTAATTGCACTTGTTGACTTAATGAGGGTTCATGGGTAATTTTCTTGCATTGGGTTATGTTGTCATGAACTCTTGTCTATGCTAGTTGCTACTATAACATGATGATAGAGATGTCTTGACTAAGTATTTAATTATGTGACTTGTATGTTGTCATGACTAGACTTAGGGTTTGTTGGTCTTGTGATGTACATGCTTCTGACTAAATCATTATGTCTCATTGATTGGTATGGTCTTCTTGAATATGCATAAGGTTTTCTAAATGTAAAATAGCATTGTTTTATGCAATGTCCCTTTTAGCATGATTTTGATGTTATATGTGCATATGGTCTCATACTTTGTACAAGTGGTGTACTAACCCAATTTTCTCCTTTCCCCAATATTTTAATTTCCGATAGTTGAAGGCTCTTAAAACGACTTTGAAGAAGACTTTGAAATTCTCAATCATTAATGTGGGTAGGTCCTCACTTTCAGAGGGCAATGTCAATATAAAGCTTATGGAGTTGTTTTAGTTTTAAGATTCTTTTGTTCTTTCCGTTTTCATTTGAGTACGGATTGCATAGGCTATATGTGGCTCTATTACATTGTTGTTTTCGCTAGGCCCAAATTTTTACAATCTTATATATTTATTTATGTGCACCGAAGGTAGAAGACTATGTAATCTTCATATACGAAGGGTTTGTGTATACTAGATACGACTATAGTATGTGTATGTAGAGGTCTATGTAAACCTCAATGTAGAAGAAATTAAAACTTTTATTTTTTTTGCATTTTCAACCTATGAATGTAATCATGTAAGCTAAGAGGCTAGTGTTAGTCCTCAGAGAAGATGCCGACGCCGACGCCGGTTACGTCTAGGGGGTGCTCCTCTGATGTGACAAACTTGGTATCAGAGCATGAGGTTGAATATATTAGAGTCGATGTCTATATCAAGCACGTCTATGTATATTCTTACTCATAATTTTTAAGGGCGCCACACTTATGGATAGGAACCTATGTGATGCTTAGAAAACTCTCACTTTTCTTGGAAATCCAATATTGTGCGTGTAGAGTGTACTTATTGTGTTGTTTCATCTAAACCATATATTTTGGTTATAGGCAATGAATACTCGAAGGAATGCAACACGAAGACTTGAGTAAGCGATTTCCAATGAGGGAGTTCCTCCCCGCGGTGATCAAGTACATCCTCTTGAAGTAGATACTAATGATGACCAAGCTCCAGTCAATCCTCCTCCTTTGATGGATTGTCCCATAAGGCTTCCCTTTTTCAAATGGCCTAATCCATTACTTTACAAGCCCAAGCCGTCACTACTCAAGTACAAGCCATGACGGCCCAACCTAACAGGAAGGTTGTACCCCGAGCAAACCAACATGTTGGCACCATGGCCTCCCGTTTGAGAGATTTTACTATAAATGAATCCTCCTACTTTCTATGGGTCCAAGGTTGAAGAAGACCCCCGAGAGTTCATTGATGAAATCTACAAGATACTTCATGCTATGGGGTTTACTACTGGTGAGAAGGCTTAGTTAGTTACTTACCAACTCAAAGATGTGGAAAAAACTTGGTACGTCCAATGGAAGGACAATAGGCCTCCAAGGGGTGGACCGGTCACTTGGAGATTTTCAAGAAGGCTTTACTTGATCCATTCTTTCCTAGGGATAAGAGGGAAGAAAAAGTGTTGTATTTAATCATGCTTCGTCAAGGAGGTATGACTGTGCTTGAATACTCTTTGAAATTCACTAAATTGTCAAAGTATGCTCCTTCTTTGAATTACGATCCTAGGGATTAAATGAACTGCTTTTTGACATGAGTGTCGGATGACTTGCAAGAGGAATGTCATTCGACTATGCTACATGACAATATGAAAATTTATCATCTCATGGTTCATGCTCAAAAAGTGAAAGAGGAAAGGGCTAAGAGAAAGAGCAGAGATACCAAGAGGGCAAGATCTTTTGATGTTGGTTCTTAAAATGGTATGCTTGATATCCAAGACAAGCCTAAGTTGAAGAAGAAGTTTTCTAGTCAAGTTCCTACGAAGTTCCCTAAGGATCATGATTATAGAGTGTCTAACCATAAGTCCCAAATGGGAGGGAGCACTAGTTCACCAACTAAGAAGCCAACTTGTGGAAGGTGTGGCAAGAAGAATTATGGTGATTTTCTTAAGGGAACGGATAATTTTTTTTGTTTTGGTAAAAGTGGGCACAAGGGTAGTGGTAAATATCAAGCAAGTGGTTCTAATGATGCTCCTAAGAAGAATCACTTCTATTCTCTCCGCTCTAGAGGTGAGCGAGAGACTTCTCCCGATCCCAATGTGGTGAGCGGTATGTCGAAAGTCTTCTCTATTTACGTATATGCTTTAGTTGATTCCGGTTCTACCTTGTCATTTGTTACTTCTCTTGTAGATAAAAGTTTTGACATTTTTCCTGATATCTTGAATGAACCTTTCGTGGTGTCTACCCCGGTGGGTGAGTCAGTTGTTGAAAAAAGGGTGCATAGAAATTGTCATATAATGTTTCCCAATAGAGTTACTTATGGTGAACTAGTTGAACTTTATATGTATGATTTTAATGTTATCTTGCGTATGGATTGGTTAGATGCTTGCTTTGCCTCTATAGATTTTAGAACGAGTGTGGTGAAGTTTAACTTTCGAAATGAACTCATTTTAGAGTGGAATGCGGGCAATTCTATTCCTAGAGGTCGTATCATCTCTTATTTAAAAGCATGCAAAGGGATCTCTAAAGGGTGCTTATATCATATAATAAGAGTCCAAGATTTAGACTCCGAAATTCCTGCCATGGAGTCGGTCCCCGTAGTGAGGGAATTTCCAGAGGTTTTTCCTAATAATCCTCCTAGTATTCCTTCCGAACGGGAAATCGAATTTGGTATCAACTTGTTACTGGATACAAATCACATATCAACTCCTCCTTATCGGATGGCTCCGGCCGAACAGAAAGAGTTGAAGGCTCAACTCAAAGATTTACTTGACAAAGGTTTTATTCGACCAAGTATTTCTCCATGGGCTGCTCCTGTTTTGTTTGTGAAAAAGAAGGATGGGTCCCTTAGAATGTGCATTGATTATCGCCAACTCAATAAAGTCACTATCAAGAACAAGTATCATGTCCCTCGAATTGACGACTTGTTTGATCAACTCCAAGGGGTAAGCTACTTTTCTAAGATTGACTTGAGATCGTGGTATCACCAACTTAGGGTAAGAGGTGAGGATATACCAAAAAAGAAATTTCGGACTAGATATGGTCACTTCGAGTTCTTAATAATGTCCTTTGGTCTAACTAATGCTCCTGCGATGTTTAGGGACCTAATGAATTGAGTGTTTCGAAGTTACCTAGATTCATTTGTCATTGTCATCATTTATGACATCTTGGTATATTTGAAAAATGAGGGTGCACACATTAGTCATTTGAGAGTGGTGTTGCAAGTACTTAAAGAACATAAATTGTTTGCCAAGTATAGCAAATGTGATTTTTGGTTGAGGTCGGTGGCATTTCTTGATCATATCGTTTCTAGTGAGGGAGTTGAGGTTGATTCAAGGAAAATGGAGGCGGTGAAAAATTGGCCTAGACCAATTGAATCCAACCGAGTTACGAGTTTATTGGGTCTAACGCATTATTATTGGAGGTTTGTGAATGGTTTTACTTCCATTGCATCTCCCTAGATTACTTTGACCCAAAAGAGTAAGAAGTTTGATTGGACGGAGGCATGTGAAAGAAGTTTCAAAATCTTGAAGGATAGGCTTACTTTCGCTCCTGTGTTGACTTTACCGGAGGGTACAAAGGGCTTCGTTGTGTATTATGGTGCATCCCGAGTGGGTTTAGGGTTTGTGCTTATGTAACATGAGAAAGTAATAGCCTATTCTTCTAGACAACTTAAGGTGCATGAGAAGAACTATCCAACTCATCATCTTGAGTTAGCGGTCGTGGGTTTTGCCCTGAAAATATGGAGGCATTACTTGTATGGTGTTCATGTTGTTGTGTATACTGACCACAAGAGCTTCCAATATGTGTTTACCCAAAAGGAGTTGAATCTCCGGCAAAGAAGGTGGATAGAATTGTTGAAAAATTACGATGTGAGTGATCTCTATCACCCCAGCAAGGCCAATGCGGTTGTGGATGCTCTAAGTCGTATGACCATGGGTAGTATGTCTCATGTAGATGAAGCCAAGAAAGACCTAGTGAAAGATGTTCATATGTTGGCTAGATTGGGTGTAAGGTTGGAATATTATCCAAATAGTGGTTTTATGGTCCATCATACCTCCGAGTCATCTTTGGTGGTTGAGGTGAAGACCAAACAACACCTTGATCAACAATTGATGGACTTGAAGAAATCGGTTCTTGGCAAGTTTACTGAGTCATTCTCCTTAGGGGGGATCGTGTCTTGAGGTATCAAGGAAGGTTATGTGTTCCCAATGTAGATGGTTTGAGGAACCATATTCTTGAGGAAGCTCATGGGTCCCATTACTACATTCATCCGGGTTCAACAAAGATGTACCATGACCTTAGGGAATTATATTGGTGGGAATGTTTGAAAAAGGACATAGCAGAATCTGTTGCTAAGTGTCCAAATTGTAAACAAGTGATAGCCGAACATGAAAAGTCGGGTGTCTTACTTCAAGAAATACAAATTCCTACTTTGAAGTGGGAAGACATCAGTAGGGATTTTGTGGTAGGTTTTCCTAGGACAGAGAAATAATATGACTCCATATGGGTGGTTGTGGATTAGTTGACCAAATCCGCTCGATTTATTTTTGTCAAGCCTACTTATTTGGCGGAGGATTATGCAAAGATCTTCATATATGATATTTTGTGTCATCATGGTATTATGTTATCCATCATATCGGATAGGTTTGCACATTTCACATCTAGTTTTTAGAGGTCATTCCAAAAGGGGTTGGGTACCAAGGTGAAGTTACGCACCGCTTTTCATCCCCAAACGGATAGTCAAACGGACCGTACTATTCAAACCCTTGAGGATATGCTTAGATCTTGTGTCATTGATTTCAAGGGAAATTGGGATAATCACTTTCCTTTGGTGAAGTTTGCTTATAATAATAGTTTCCATTCATGTATATCCATGGATCCTTATGAAGCCTTGTATGGTAGGAGGTGTAGGTCTCCTATTTTGTGGTTCGAAGCTGGTGTGTCTAGATGGTACTAGTGGGTGATTTTGTTGTGGGAAGGATGATCACAAGGTGAAAGATTGTCCTACTATTGCGGCTAGAGGAAGAGGGTCCAAGCAAGTTCCTCCTAATGTTCTGGATGGTGGTGCTCAAAAGAGGAATCACTTCTATGCTCTCCAAACCATAGGAACAAAACTGTATGATGATGATAATGCGGGTAAGTTATAGTTTTATCTATTTAGTTATATGAGTTCCTTATAAGTGGGGTAGTATGGTGATTAGTAGAATCGTGATTTGTTGTCTCATCTCTTCTATTCAATTCAAACTTGAGAGAGAGAATGTCATAGTAGCATGTTGCATGTTGCATTGTGTTTAGGTGTCTAGTTGAAATTGAATTTCATTGATTCCTTGCTTATGCATTTCATGAAGTTATGATTATGTTTTAAATTGAGTTTATATGGTTTATCTTTTATATTGTCATGCTTCCATGATAAAATGCTTAAGAGATGCCTTTTTTTTATAAAACAAAATTGAGCATGATTCACTTAAAGAAATTGGTGCTCAATGTAAAGATTTTGAAATTTTGACTAAATTGTTATTTCATGAAAAAGGTTATGATGTGTATAGGACTGTTGTATATGAGCATCATAATATATAGAGAAGGAAGTTCCTCCTATATGAAATAAAAAAAAATTAAGTATTATTGCATAATGCGTTGTAGATGTAGTTTCTATTTTCTTGTTGTGTTTTGAGTATCTTAAAGTATGTCAAATTGATATTTCTCCTACATTTCTGTATTGTTTATTGTGTGTTATGGTTATGTTCTACTAGTCTTGAATTTATTATCTCTTGATAGTGTCTAAAAAGAATAGCAAGTGTCATTCGAGGACGAATGTTGTCCAAGTGGTGTAGTATTTTTCCACCCTCAAAATGAGCTAGGTTGAACTATAGAGTAACACCTGTGTCTTGATGTTTTAAAGTACAAAAATTGTTAATAATAGTGTTCTTTGGTAGCATATTAAGTTTGGAAGTGTTTGGAGATCAAACGTCCAAGAACGTCCAACACGTTCGGAAACTAGTCGAAGTTGAACTAGTGTGTTGTAGTTTTTTGTAATTACATTTTGGGGGATAGTTTTAAGGTAAAATGAATTACCGAGGGTTCCTACGTGTATCCTGATATACAAAGCATCGAAACATCCAAGAACAACGCCCAAGGGACCAATAAAAGGGTCCCCAAAGAGGACCCAAGCATGGGACTGTCAAGCTGCCGCGCCAGCCAGATTTTTGTAGTGGCTGCACGTCGTACAACTGAAACTTGAATGGAAAATTTCTTTCCCTGTGACGTGGGCTGTCACGAACCATTTTGTACAAAATTTTCTAAAAATAAGATTTGGAAGTGCCTCCGCGACGCGCAGTAAACCTCTATATTTGGTTACATCGTTTTAAGTCAAATTTGAGTTGGTTAAATTGTCCAATAATTTGAGGGGTTTGGGTAATTTAGGGGTGAATAATTAATGGTTCTTATAACTTTTATACCCCTAAACTCACCAATCAAAGCTAAACCCTCAACACAAAACAAAACCTCTCCATTCTTCTCTCCAAAACTATATTGTTGAAGCTTTGAATCTCCAAGGAAAAAGATAGATTTCTCAACTTTTTAACCATAAATCTTGTGGGGTTTTCATCACAATTAAGGTATGATTTCTTGATAATTGAAATCTATTTGTTCAAGGAGTTAATTCCAATGATTTTTGAAAGATGATCAAAACATGAATTCTTCAATTTTGTGATCTAGCCATGAGTTCTTGCATAAAAGGTTTTAAATTAATTTTTTAGGATTGAATTGATGTTAATGAAACGTTCCTATGAACCCATTTAAACCATGCAATCCTAGTTTTGACTATTTTATGGGTTAAGTGATCGTGTCTCAATGCTTATGAATTCTAGTGTATTTTTCTTTGGGATATTGAATGATGTAAGAATTATATTGGATTGATGAATAGACTGTCTTAGATTGAAAAATCCATATTGAATTGATTTAGATTCATTGAGTATTATGATTTTTGTCTTGAATTGATGATCATGACCATGGGTAAGGGCCTATTGGTATCGAATTGGATGATTTAGCTATGGATTGAAGTGGTGAGAATGGATTTGTGGTACGCTGCCCTAATTCTCTCTATATTATGTACTATAGGTCTTGAATTATTATTATTATTTGTATGGTCCACTTATGGTGGAGGAGTTATTTCTTTTACTTGTGAATTAAGTGGCCTCGTCGGCTTTACTTTATGTATTATGAGGAACATGGCCTTGTCGGCAACTATTTGACATATTATGATGATTTGTATAGTTGAATTATGTGAAGTATGATCATATCTATCTACTTGTTATTAATGTGATAGTAGGTGTTCTTCTATTTATGATGTTAGGTTATCATGTTAGTCTATGACTATGTCCTTGCATGTGTAGTCTTTGAGTTGATGCATGATTCTTCCTACTTGATTATGTGAGTCTTATGATTGTTATATTCATGATATTATAGTAGCCAATATGGTGAGATATAGATGATGTTGGTTATTCCTATGTGCTTATAGAATGACATGTTATATGTGAAGATGTGTGTGTGTCTTGTCTTGGTAGACTTGTGTCGCTTACTTGATACATGTATATCATGAATATTAACATCTTGACCTAGTAGGATTAGGCAACTTTGTCTTGTATGTGCATGGATGAATGTTGAATGACTGTCTAGGATTGGTAGACCTAAGATAGTTCCCTTCTAAGAATGACGAATATGTGGAACTTTCTATATAAAAAGAAGGTTAAGAATGAGTCATCCTTACAGACCATTGAGTGACAGCCCTAGTGGACCCATCTTTGGTAGGTGCAATATGATTAGGTAATGACTAAGAGATTGTAACTTTTCATATGCCCCTTTTATTGAACTTACTCATGAGAACGAAGGCTAGCACCGAGAGAATATGTTATGAGTTGTTACTCTACATAAAAATGAGATTAGAGCACAATGTACCTCTACATGAGAATGAAACAAGAGTGCAAAAAAGACCTTTATATTCCTTAACCATGTGCCTACATGTGATGTGTCCTAGTTCTACCCTTGGCAAGTAGAACACCCTCCATCGGAGTAGGGTAGACTCTGGATTCCATGCCTAGCTATCATGGTCTATGTCAGTTATTACCTCTTCTCATCATGTGGGATACATTCTAGTATTTGATAAGTTCTACAATGTTTAGGTAGTGGAATGGGACGCTATCTAGACATGGCCCGAGTAGGGTTTGACGGTACTAGAGTGTAGGTTCCCTAGCTCTTTCTAAGACCATCATGTGAAGTCCTTAATGAATTAAATGTCTTCTAATTGACTTAATGAATTATTATGACGTTAGCTAATGTATGTTGACTAGAATGTGCTCTATCTCGGGTAGCTTTGAGGGTTTCTTAGGTAACCTTGAACAGGGTGTATATGTGGTCTCTTCTTGTCCTACTTAGGTGAATCTTTGAGTAACCTTATGTGGGCAGTAAATGAAAGGAAAAGGGAACAATCTTATCTTATGTAGTCTTAAGTATTGTTTAGGTGGGCTTGAAGAGGGTGCATGGGCGGTCTGTTCTTGTCTTACTTAAGTAGTTTTAGGATAACCTTTGGTGGGAGGTGTATACTTTTATATGGGTTGAAGTGATGTTGATGCTATATTGTGGACTGTGCCTTATATACATATATGTTGACTTGTAAGTGACTATTATACTTGTCTTAAAAGGTTTTCTCAAAAAGAGCATATTTCATACGAACGTCCGTTTATCATGATTTTATGCATTATGTCATACTTAGTACAAGTGTTCGTACCAATTGCATACATTTTGTCTATCTCTCAATGTGTAGGTTCCATTTGAGAGGAGTCTCGAAATGGAAGCTTGGATTAGTGTTCATTCAAGTAAAGAGTTGGTATTTCCTCACTAGATTCGAGGACATCTTGATGTTTAGATTTTCTTATTGAAAGTATTGTAATAAATTTAGCTATTTTTATATGATGAAGTATAGGCCGTGTCCCAATATATTTGTTTATCTAAGATGGCGACATTGAGACTTAGCCTTTCATTATGTTTTTCTATGAAAGAGATATTTTGAAGTATTATTATTTCGTCTCAAAAGTTTTAATTCCGCACTAATATTCATACATGTATGCAATGAACGGTACGAAAGGGATTGTACAAGACCTCAGAGAGGTCGAGTACGCCATTTTTTAATTCGAGAATGCCCTAACTTCTAGGGGGTACTCTCGGATCATGACAACTCAATATCATTACACTACATTTGGGACACGACCCTTAAAACATAAATCATCAGTATACATATTACATAACTTTACAGTAAAACATGACTTAGGAAATCCTTGGACTTAAGGATTCCTTTCCTTGTGCTTGGGAATCACATCTCAAGATCGTCACCATTAAATAAATAATTTAAGCATCCACAACCTACACTTTATGTATAAAGGTAGACAAAAATGGATTTAGTACAAGAATGCACTAAGTATTGCAACCATGAAAAAACATGCATTTAAAAGGGACATTTTACTTGAAACCATGCATTATGCATTTTTGTAAAAATCTCATAAAACTTTGATAAAATAAGAACTATGAAAATTATATACTTAATATAGGCATATTCAATGGTCATACATCAGATAACATCAGACATTGCAATTAAGTCACATTTAGGACCATTTTGCAGTAAGCTCTTTTCAATTTACAGTGAACTGTTGTTCCCTTTACTGTGAACCCCCTTTATTCTAACTCCTTGACCCTCCCAAGTAATCCTATAGTTATACTTGGTGCAATGCATGAATAATGTCCCATCCAACTATCCACACTCAAGCATCACTTTAGGAACCCAAGGAAATCATATATGTAACCTTTCAACTCAACATATACATTCATATAGGACCTTTTCATATAACAAGGCACATCACATTACACGAAACGTAAGAATTTACTCATAATCCTAATCTAAAGTCTATTAGTGCAATGTACATGTTAAGCCCCATAACCTCACACATAGTTAGTAAACCTATCATAAGACCACAAGCATCATAACATGTACTTCACACATCAAAAATAATACTATAGTCAACTACATGCAAACCAAGTAGGACCTTCAATCATATAGTCAATAAGACCAAAATTATGCACATAAGGATAATACCACATTATATAGACGCATACTATGCATTTCATCACAACAAGTGGACAACACTACAATGTCATGCATAAGGAACATAAACATAGTAACATGCTTTAGAACACCTTCTTAGGAATTCCTTTAAGAGATACTTGTGCAATGAATAGGTGAAGTCCCATACCCCCACCTACACTAACCAACTACACTTAGGTTTTCCTAGTTAGGGTCCTAGTCATTTACTTCCATTGTCCATTTTACTTTTGGGAAACTATAGCCTTAACCGACACTAAGTATATGGGTGCTAACCTTGGAATTTGGTGTTGTAGAGCCTTACACCAAGGGAAGGTGCTCTACTTAGCCAAAGTAGAATATTAACACATGCTAGCATACTATGTGAAATCACTTGTTAGATCCTATGTGGCAAGCATAGTTTATGGAAATTTGAGGTATATGTGGAAACCCTTTTTATGACAAACGGGGCATTGTAGTTATCCAATTATGGAAACCCTCTTTATGCCTATTTAGGCATTGTAGTTATCCACCTCGTGAGGACTATGGTGAACAAGCCTTCCAACATTGGGAAGGGAACCCCTCATCTAATTTCAGTCGGTGCTAAGATAAGTTCCCTTTATTTTAAATCCTTTATAAACATTACTTTATAAAATTAGGCTTAGGATAGTTAACCCCTCATATGCTTAGATTATAGGTCATAGAGAAGAGTTCATAAACCTATATCATGTGAGAAACCCTTTCACATGGACATACCATATTCAAGTACCATCTAGTTTAGGTTACACTTGAGAAAACCTTTCAAGGCCCCTCTATTGACTAGATCATCATACATGTGTGTGTCTATACATATATGTGAGCAATCCTTTCACATAACACATTAAGGCCACACATATTCATATATTAGCATAATCATGGATTCACATTTATGTAAAACCAAACCTAGGAACTATCTTATCAAGACACACATGTGCAATTCATAGACAAGGTCCCATGCCCTTGCCCATACTAATACACCTATCAAGTCATCCTAGTTAATGATACATCACATACTTCATAGATACATATACTTTACATGCATAGTAGTAGATATTAGTGCAAATGAGAATAGCCTTTCATAAAACACTGTGAATCTATACTACTTGTAAGCATGCATGAAGTGTTAGTGTGTTTACGTTGGTCACCATGAGAACCTAAAAGCAATCAACAACATATTGAGGCAGCCACTCTCTTAGGACCACAATGCACCTTCAAGCATAGACCACACAACACATACTACCATAGGAGACAAGCTTACTTCAATACTTGCATTCAAAACTTCTAACCATAGCTAATCACACATTCATATAGGGGTACATAGGTAAGAAGTCATTCACCACTCATAGTTCATCATTGGCAGCATATAGAGCAAACCTAACATAGACACCGATATGTTCATAATATTGGTAATACAATCTAGACCATAAGCTAGAAAGGAAACTAGGCATGAGACTTTACATTAGGTGATCATCACCACCTCAGATTCATAACACAATTTCCTTTAAGAACATGATCACATCACATATATATTAGCAATAAAGTAAACACCTCCACCATAAGTGGACCATACCACACAATGATATACAAGGCTTCATCAACTAACAATTCTATAGAAAAGTATAGGGGAAGAGCAATTCTTACCAATTCATCAACCTTTGATAATCATTGATCAATACATCTTTTTCATCAACAATTCAAGTATAGGGCAGTAGATAAATGTACTTTAACATAAATTAAATCACGCATAAGCCACTTCAAGATCATGCTACTAACTAGTACACTACATCAAGAATTCACTAGAAAGTAGAGAGACATAGATAACTCAAAAATTTACCATGCCTTGATCATCAATAATAATTCATCAACAATATACATGTAGGTCAGTAGCTAAATAGATAGCAACCTAAACTAAATCATTCTTCATCTAGCCTTCAATTGAGATCACATCGTGTACATTACAATATCAATCTATAGGCTAGAAGAACCTAGATAGATCCTTAGCAATTAGATTGTATCTATTTATATTGGATCAATTACACCTAATTTATTATCAAATTACAATATAGCCATTAGCTGAGGCAATTCATCATAATTGAATCTCATAACATTCATTCTAGCATCAAGTCACAAGATACAACATTATAGGCTAATCTTATTCAAACCTTCAAACATTATCCACATGGATCACTCATCAACAATTCACCATCAATACACATACTAGGAAGTATATATATGCATTTTAACATAATTGAATCACAATTCGATTTACATAAGATCAAGATCACAAAGCCCATACATAGGGTAAATCGAGTTTGAGAGAGACCATGGGTTAAACATGGAACTGGGTTGAAAATCTCATTCAAATCCGTATCTAATCATCAATTCATTAAAATTATGCTTTTGAAATCAATTTGAGAAAGAACTCATGTCTAGATTGAAGAAGAAGAAATTTGATCATGAATTCTCTTTGAAAACATTGAAAGAAACTCTCTAGGTGAATGGTTATATAGAGATTAAGGATCACCACACCTTTATTAGATGAAGAAACCACGAAAACATTGAGAAGAACCCATGGAAATTCCATCTACAAGCTGACCTTGAGCTTTATCTCCCATGGAGGTTTGTAGAAAGGATATTTTGGGAGAGGGAAGTCTAATTTTGAGTTATGGACTGGGAATGGGGTTGTCACGTTTTTAACAAACTTAATATACCCAAAAACAACCAAATAAACCACCTAGGGTCAGGTTAGGACATGGGGTTAATTTCCCATTCACCACATAAATTAAACAGCGTGCATGGCAGTTATTGCAGCATGCATCGACGGCCACCAAATGACCCCCCTTAGGCCCATCGATGGACTGTTGGTGGCCACCCTCGTTTGGGTCTAAGGTTATCATTTGGCTGAGACTTCTCTAGGATAAGTTCCAATCGATGCCTTACCATCGACGGGGCCTATGTGAATCTACTTGCCGTTGATTGAGGGTTGTAGGTAGACACTGCCAGGCAGAATTTGGGGTCCTCTTTGAGGGCCTTTTGCAGTGCCCTTGAAGAGTTGTACCCGGACGTTTCCAACGTAAATATACACCTTAACATGCAAAGGATCTTGCACATCCGTTTCACCCAAAACAAACACTCGCAACACATACAAACATGCCGGGAACATTCAAGTTGCACATGCATCTCAAGGGCCAACTTTCGAACGTCTTTGACGTTCTTGGACGTTTGACTTCCAAATGACTGAAAATCAATCATGCATAATTTAAAACACTTATTTAACATGTTAACAAGCTTATAGGCACATGTGAGGCTCAAGACACTCTAACTCATTTTGGGGGTCTTACAATATCCCCCACTTGGGAACATTCGTCCTGGAATGACACTTGGAACACTTTTATAACAACAAGTACTTCAATGAATCATAGAGAAGCTCACAATATTCATTACATCATCATATAGAAGTCAATGCACCAAACTAACATTGAACACAAGAGACTAAAGCACTCATACATCAATGCACTTAGACTTGAGTTAAGTAAATCAACAAGGATCTTTATTAATTAGACCTAGTTCCATGAAGGTCATACTGAATCATACCATGCTTAGTTGTGTCCATGGAGGAATGACCTTCTCCTCAACACACTTACATGTCTCATGAGTACATAACCCAAACAAGGTACAAAGGTCAATTCGACGTAAAAATGAGAATTTCTCAACTTTTAACCATAGCATGCTCATACTTCCTTCCTAATGAAGTCTAAATGGTAATTCACACCACGCACATAACAACATAAGAAGTCATTTCACATAGATTTCAATTTCTAGTATAACACTAGCTTTCATATATAAACAAGCATCAATTTGGGAAAGCCTCATAATTTATAGGCAAAAAAGGACACTAGCTAAACATGCCTTCACATTTAGAGAGTGATCCTACAATCATGCTTTCTAAACCATGAAAGTCACATAATTTTCATCAGACTCAATATTTTTCATTTTAAAGGAGGCTAAATTTCTCATTATAGGTCTAAACCTTACACATTAAAAGTGATTACAACAATGTTCCTTACATTATTTCATGAAGTTAAACGCACAACTAACATAGCAAGATGCACAATCAACATGAGAAATCACGAATATGATCAAAATCCTTTTTGATGCACTTTAGAATCTTCAAAACACGCATAACATAGTGTCAATCAAGACATACAAAACATAGGGAGAATGATACACACAAATTACACCTCCCCAAAGAAGTATAATCGGTCTTAATTAAGTAAAGAACCCAACTAGTAGGTTCGGGTCGATCCCACTAGTAAAATCGTTTAGACTTAACTTCAATATACAATTGTGTCTATTTAGCCAAGTTTTTTCCGAAAATAGTTAATTAAAGAATGGGGGGGGGGGTGAAACATGTTTCTTAAAACACTTCTAAGTTAACTATTGAACAAAAGTAAAAAGTGAGTTTTTATCATGTTATGAGACTAGCTAGGGTATATGTGTTCCCCATAGGTTCATAACGTCGTATCTCTAGCAATAGCAATTCTTCCCTAGTAATTTGCATGTAAAGTGGTAGGTTATGTATCTCTAAATCCTTAGTCCGGCATCTAGAAAATTTTACCCCGTACCTTTTTCTGGCTACGTTTGTATAAGCTACTAACCCTTACCTTTACTTCATATTAGATATCATAATCGATGTATGACTTAGTTATAACTTCGCACTAATCGACACTAGCCTATTAGATAGTATACCACTAAATTATGTTGATAATTATTTTCCTATTACTACTTCCTTGGTTTGGCAAATAAGAACAAGACGAGTTCTAATGTTGGCCACCGTTTAAAATATTGCGAAATGAAAGAATTATCAATACTTGCAAGAACCTATTTGAGAATTGCTTATTTGCTAGATTTACTTTGTTAATCCCCCATGGTTCCCACAATCCTTGTTGTGGATTTGGTTACAATGCAAGCACGATCACAATTGATAATTTTATGGAAGAACTCATGAACTTACTTCAACAATAATAATAACTTGAAAATCAACTTGAAATTGCTAAATAAATCTTCAAACGAAATCCGGAAATTAAATTATTGCCAAATTTGCAAAAACCATTCTCCAAACAAAACAAGAACAAAAATCACAATGTCAAACCCCATAAACGAGGTTGTAAACTAAATTTATAGAAAACATTGTCCTAAATTAAAAGAAATATAAATAAGGAAAGTTTGTCCAAAAATGCGGTTGATCGACAATCTGTACTGACGGATCGTCGATGGAACGATGGTCCATCGACTCCCTCCGTTAGTCCATATATAGATTATTTTTCTCTCCTTCAGATGGCACCTTAGCTGAATCAATCGACGGACCAACAACACGGTCCGTCGATGCCCTCTGTAGCTCCATCCTTAGAATTTCTCCAATATCGGGTACTGGAACTATCTCTAATTGCATCATCGGTCAAGATGCACGGTCTGTCGATCCCTTCCATAGTTCCACAATCTGTTTGATTTCCCCGAGTTTCTCCATCAGTCTAAAGTGCATTCGACGGTCACAAACTACGGATCATCAATTGAACGACGGGTCATCGATGGCCTTCATAGGTCGTCTTTCTGCACTTTTTTCCAGTCACCTTCTGCGTTTTTATTTTGGACATCTTTCCTGCAAAACAAACATAAACATGTTAAAACTACTACAAAAAGGCTTTAGACACACACAACTCTTAAGCAAAAAGAATGAAAGAACAATGAAACCATGGTACATCAACACCCTCAACTTAAATTTGTAGTTTTTCCTCAAGCGACGCACTATGACTCAAAACTACACTTGTACAAAAGTATATTGTTTTAATCTTTTGTAATCACATGTCTATCAGTCCCGACTCTTTATTTAATTTGCATTCTTACACTCTATGGTTTGACCAAGCTAACTGATGTGGAATACACCATTGACACAAACTCACAATGCATAGACACTTCTACTATTTTGCCTCTCACCAATGTACCAACTTTGCGACATTGCAACTAGTGCACTCACTTGAAAAGAAATCCTTATTTTTTGCATAGTTATTTTAAGTTTGGGTACAAGTATCTTTATTCAACAATAATGCTCAAAAACAAGTTCAGACATAGTTAGTACTCGTCGCCATAGGCTTACCCTTATTTTCACTACTCAATTTAACTATATTAGGCTCTAGGATCACGGCACGACTTTCTTGGCTTGTAACGTAGGCTCAGGTCAGGTGTTGTACATTTGGGTGTATTATTAATGAATTTTTGCCCATTTTTGACATTTCCGCTAAGCTTCCTACCTCTTTTCATATCCTTTTACTCCCTAATTTTCTTTGCCTCTCATCTTTTCTTTGCTCCCCTTCTTTTTGGATATGACCCATATTTATTTTTCAACTTTTTCAACTCCTTTATTTATTTTATTTTACTTTTCTTTTCTCCTTCATTCACTTTGACAATTTGATTGAGTCACATCTTTCACTGATATCTCTTTTCTTTTCAGCATTCAACTCTTTTCATACCCATTTTTGGGTTCTCACTCATAGTACCCACCCTCAACTCATGCCTTTTCCATGAGTTGAGATACACAATACTGGAGGTCGGGTTAGGGCCAAGACGAGGTCATATTCTTCATTATCCACCCTCAACTTAGGCCTATGATCCATTCCTAGTATTCTAACATAGATTCCCTTTGTAGGACTAACCAGGAAAGTTCTAGCTAGGTACCAAATGTTGAACACTCCATATTCCTCACACTCTCTTGACAACTCATTACACTATCAAATTGTCATATTTCCCAGTTTAGGTGTTAGTTGAGGGTCATGCAGCGGGTGCCTCTCTATGTTATTCTTAGAGCCAACGCAATCAACTTATTTTCACCTATTCATGCAAGAACTTTCTAGGATGGGATATCATTTATTTTCAGCCATCATGCTTCATCTTTCATGTTTTTATACTTTGTACAAATAACGACATGCCAGTGCAACAAAAAATTAACCAGTCTATTGAAAAAAAGAACACAGGCAAGATAACCCCAAGAGAGAAATGTGAGTTGGGTTACTCAGACTTCACCCGAACACTCACTTTCCATTTACCCCACCATAAAAAAATCATGCCATTGTCCTCAATGCATAAAAAAATATAAGTAGAGCGCGGTAGGTGAAGTAAACTTGAGGCGCATAGCGCGGACGATCTCTCAACAAATCGGCGGGTCCGGTTTCCCAGAACCCACAACAACAATACTTTGGTCACCCTCAGTGGTGCCCACAACAAACTCATCACCATCAGTAGTGCTCCTTTCACTGATCACTGTTATCGAACTAGACGCCAGCAGCCATCTCTCATGCCCTAATCTGGTGGTCCTCCTCATCTTCCAAAGAAGCCCTCCTAGCAGCCTCGATGTCCATAATATCTTTCTTCCTCACACGGGCCTCATCTCCTGCATCAATAGTGAGACTAGAATTGTGTCTCTTTCCACGAACGTGGCTTAGGCTGCGGCTCAGCAAAAGGCTTGAACAAATAGTGAAGCACTGTATCCTCTACTATCTCGATAGTAACACTCTCCGGCTTTGCCCCCACCCCCCACCCCATCTCTACTATGGCATCCACATCTGCTTGTAAACTGGCCACCGCATCCTGAAGAGTAGTGAGGTCTATGGTAGAGGCTGGTTGTGCTAGAACCCGCAACTAGAAGGCATCAAGATGATAGTTAACCGCCTGAATTTTTAGCTTAGTCTGTTGGGCCACCCTCTTCTCTATTCTGTCCTCAGCCTCAGAAATGAGTTTCTGCATGCAAGATTTTATATGATAAAGTAGTGTAGCCATCTAGGGCTCTAATCTCTGGACATGCGCTAGAGGGACCTGCGCTTCAAAAGGGGGCATGGACAGGGATGAGCTGGGGGCTCGACTTGAGGCATGGGCAGAATCAGCCGTGGTGGTGTCCATGGGCTCTAAAGTAGCAGGGTCAGCCCTTTGGGCTAACTCGACAGTATCCATTATGTTTTCACTCAATGACTGCAATAAACTCTGGGCCCTCTCCGTGGTACCGCTACATTGGCCTTATCCCTGATGAGAACGATATCAACCATCCCCACTGAACTACGGAGTGTATCACATTGCCAAACTGGCACTCCGGCATCCCTACACAAGTGGAAGATAAGACAAGCGAATGGGTAAGTAGTAAAGGTCTTGAAAGACCTCTCATGGATCAACGTGATAAGAAACTTTGCAAACTCAATGTCCAATCACGCCACCAAGGCTGCTACCAGCAGCGTCTTATCCCACATAAGAATATTATCGGCATTTGTTAGTGAGAGGCGGTGTCGGACTAACAACCAGAAGAACTTGTATGTGAAGGTGAGGTTGGCCTTCTTAATAAACCCTCGAGGGTATAACACCATTCTCCACTCTCACTCTCAATCACCAAATACTTGTCCAACCATCTTTTCATATTCTCCCGCTACTTGGGTTTCCTCTGAAATGCGCCACTTTTGACAATTTCCGACTAGTAGTCGAATTCTGGAGTCATGGGGGGCCACTGTGTCTCAGTGGTAGGGCCATATTAGAATTGGCGAAGAGTAACCATGGAGATGTCTACCTTGAAGCCCAGGACTAACACAGAGGTTAGCGGGTCCTGTTTGGCAGGTCTCACCCGCCTATTGATAGAACCTCGGAGAGTAGCAACGTAAGAAGCATAGAAATCGATGACTATCTCTTCACTCTAGGTACCCAGACCCCAATCCATCCACTCAAACTTGTTTCGGGTAAAGAATTTGTGCACCTCGGGGATATTGTGCAAACTCCCCGTAAGAAAGTGACTCTCAACTGTCACCAACTAGGTCATCACCCCCCTCTCATTCAACTTCTTAGCATCTCTGTAAACTTGGTGATGCATATCGACGCACCACTACTTGGAATCCTCAGCAACAAGTGTAGGTTCATCTCCTCGGGGTGTGGGTACAATCTCTGAGCTATTAGCCTCATCAGACGAGGCTTGGTGGTCGTGGTCCTCTAACCCCGTGGCTCCTTGAGAGGCACAACAAGAGGCAGTGTCTGAATTTAACCTTGAAGAATCGTCTGACTTTGAAGCAGAAGAATATTTGGAGCCTCATGCTCCTTCACAGCTAGAAGAATCCCTAAAAGGTGAGTCAGTCAGTGTGCACTCCTCATCGGACTGGGAGGTAGTAACTATTCAATGAACCACCTTCTGAGAGGTACCCCTAGTGACTAGTGCAGCATGTGTGGGGGTGGTTACACCATGTGGAATGTATTTTTGATCTTGCTCATGGTCGGAGTTAACAACCATATGACGAGACGAGAACCCGTACATGGACTTGCCCCTTAAGTAGACGATATCCTGTTTAGGTTCCATTTGTACCTGTAGAGCAGTTGTTACTATCACTTCAACACTACTACACACTCGAAACAATTAGAGCGAAGAAAAAAAATTTCACAACACAGTTCAGTAATGTAGTTTTAGGTCGACGGGCACTATCGACGGTTCATCGATAGAGTCCATCGTTTGACACTTAGAATTATTTACCTTGATCAAAAATTTCAGACCTCTTAGACCGAAATGACGGACGTGCATAATGGCCCGTCGATCAGTCGACGGATCGTAGTCCACTTTTGTTGTCTAACACTTAGAATAATTTGTAAGATCTATGAAAACATGTTCTATAAATGAAAAGACAGACGTGCAGATTGCCGAGGGACCGTAGTAAACTTTCGTAGTTTCAGACTTCATCAATCTAAGTTTGTGACCAATCGACAGAGCTCATCGACTGCCCGTTGATTCACCAATCGTCCGTCGATTCAGCGACGGTCCGCCGACATGGTCTCGTACTGTTGGCCTGAAGTCTGTTCAGGCCTTTTGCGAGTTTAATTTTTTTTGACAATTTTGAACCTACTCAAGTGTTGACAATCATTATAACACCAACACAAACGTATTCGTCATTCCTAGAGTTTTGGTTTCACATAATTTGTGTTCTAATTCATCAAAACTCTGAAACCCTAAGTCGGAATTTCTCAAACTACTGAGAAAATCATATTATAGGTAGACTAATAAGCAACATAACCATGTTATTTCATTCAGAGGGACGTATTACACGAGTTATTAGCATGCAATATCATTAATTTAGTTCCTCAGTCAAGACCCACTTTCAAATTTCTGATAAACAACAATGAAAAAGAATTTTAATTTTAAAGGAAATCAAAATACCTTTAGATCGTGTGGTGTGGTTTTAATATGAACTTTGAACAGTAGTCTATGCACCCGAATTTGATCACCGTCCTAAAAACAACAGAAACAAGAGAATTTAGGAGGAGACTGTTTGGGGGATTTGAGGAATGTGAAAGTTGAAGTGATATGGAAGATGATAGTTTAATGGGTGGTGATAAAGGAAGGAAATAATGGAAGAAAAATGGTTTAGGAAGTGAATATTAAAAGAATTTGAAGGTGGGAATGAATACAACCCGTTATGTCCTTTAATATGACCGGTCGGGTCAGGTCAGGTCGGGGCACTGCCATTTTGGACCTAAGAAACCCCATCTTTTGGTCCTAGGTCAGTCGACGGTCTGTCGACTGGGACCATCATTTGCATCTAGACTTAGCAAATTTGATGACAAGACTGGGATCTATAGATACCATCGATGGTCCGTCGATGGGGTCCGTAGACCTATGCACCAAACCTTTTTCTGCAGTTTTTTGTTTTGGTCCCTGCACATGTAACATCCATTGGGCCATTCTTGTTGTGTTTTTCTGTACACTTTTGAAATATGGACCCTACTCTAATCTCTAGCCAACACTAGCACACAAACAAGAATGAAATAAGATTAAAAGCAAAACGAAACAACAAAATATGACTTTTTCTACAGAGAATATAAAACCTATCATTGGCTAGCACATATAACTTGGGTTGCCTCCCAAGAAGCGCTTTATTTAATGTTGCCGAACGACGCATGCTCCTTGATTACTCAGACTTCATTAAGGTGATAGGCCTCAAACACTTCATGACAATCTATGCATGCCCCACGTAGATCTTAATCCTTTGCCCGTTAACTGTGAACTTTGCAGCCTCCTAATTCTGTTACAACCCACAAGTACACCCTAGAAGTTAGGGCGACCCTTATATCAAAACACGGCGTGCTCGACCTTTCAAAGGTCTTACACAAACCTCTTAGCTATCTTTCATTACATAAGACATGAAAAGTAGTGCAGAAATTAAACTTTTCATGATAAATAATAATAAAGAAACTTCTTTTATAAATAGTAAAGATTGTCTCAGCGTCACAAGACAACTTAAAGAAACGACATAAATATCTTAGGAACACGGTCCTTTACATTGAAAGAAAATACATATTAAGTCTTAAAGAAGAACTAAAGAAACATACACTATGCCCTCAAATATATGAGGATATACTTAGTCTTGAGAGAGTCGATTCCCACGCTTGCCTTCTAACCTTCTACTCACTTCCAACCTATACTTATGAAGTATAGAAAAGTATGGGGTTAGTAAAAATAATGTACTAAGTATGGCATAATCCAAAATCATGCAAAAAGGAACAATTTTGTTGAAACATACAAGTCATGCTATTTTGATAAATTCCTTCATGAATTAAGTTACATAACATCATTGAAAACCATCATTTAGCACATAAGGCAAAACATCCATTTTTCTCAATATAAAAGCATACTTACAGTGAACCCAAAATTACACATGAACTACTCCTATCCTAATTTGTCCAAAGGCTCCCTAGTAAGACATAAAGAGATCGCCAATACAACCTCCTCAATACCTACTCAAGAGATCCTTAAGACTACTAGGGATAGGCTTATTGCATTTCATTTGCGAATCAACACTCCATACAGAAGACACTAGAGAAATATATTTTGATTTAAGAACTTCACATAAGTACCCCTCTCAAGTAGACTTACAAGTCACACAAAGTCCAATATGAGAGTAGCATCCCATACTTCTACCCCCACTATGTGCTGTTTGAGGATTCCATGAGATTAGATACACTATATTAGTCATTCATAAGTTTAATCATTCAAGACATACCTTTAACATGCTTTCTTAACATTAGACATAAAGTTACATTACTTTCATTAACATCGTATCATGACCCATTCATACATTTCATATAAGGACACACCAAGACTCCCTCCAAATGTCTACTTGAGCAATGGATAGGTAATGTCCCATTCCACTACCTACCCAAGTAGTACACCCTTGAGAAGACTTATTTCTTTACATTCTTTTGTAGGGAATAACTTTAACCGACATAGACTATGAGAGCTTGAAATGGAATCCCGGTACTACTCTTACCATATGAGGGATCCCTACTTGCCTAAGGTAGGGTCATATTCTTTAGCCTTTACATGGGTTCTCCAATAGCTACACCTACGTGGGCGCATAGTTAAGGTATAAGGAGATTGCTACTAGGTAACTCACTCTCTACTAACGAGGAGCACCCATCTCAAGAGGTACATTGGATAAAACATCTCTACTCACGAAGTGTACCCACACCTTCTTCAAATCCTCTCGGTGCTAAGCATAACTCCCCCACGAAGTGTTAAACATTCATTGACTATAGGTTAGCAGATAACTACTGAACACCCCATCTCAACTCACGAAAGGTATCCAACCCCTAACCTATCTTTGAAACTTATTGGGAATAGTGAGGTTGTTACTTAACACTTCATCTCTACAAACAAAGAGCGTTCACCCCAAAATAGCCAATTTTCATACTTGGGAATAGTAGGGATGGTCTAGACACTTCATCTCTACTCACGAAGAGTGTCTACCCTACAATCCACCATTTTCATTAATTGACTTCTCATGCATTCAAGTGTGTGTGTGAGCACACATTTAACATAATGACCACTATTCATAACATTGACTTCTATACGTTGTCAACTCACATTTATCACAATTCACACATTATCATACTTCACATATCAAATGCATACTTCATTTACACATAAATCCTTAAGATGCTCATATCAATATTCCAATACATACCATATATATACATATCAAAATTATCGCTTCTTTTCACATAGTATGCCTTCAAGGCCATTCTCACAATACACATATAACTTCATATATTTCAAGTAAACACCGCCACCAAAGGTTTACCATACCACTCAAGAATTACTTCAATATAGAACAACTTACCCTTCATCCAAGCCTTTACCACCTATTCACAACTTATAGAATAATCCAAATCAAATAGCCATTAGGGCAGTAGCTAAAACTCAATAAAACCACCAAGAAACAACAACATTAACATTATCTAGTCATGCTCATAGAACCCATTTCATAAGCCAAAAGTTGATAAAATAATAGACATGTTTCCATTGATGTTTTGATGAAAAAAATCTCTTAAAACTAAGAACAAATCATTTTAACCATTAAAACATTTCCATGCAAAGACCCATACTTAGAGTCAAAGAATAAAGAAGATTGAAGTTTTGAATAATTTTTGAAATCTCTTTGAAAGGGATCCTTGAATGAAAGAAGGTTAAAGGATGACTACAATACCTTAATCATGAATAAAACCCAAGAGAATGAAGAAGAAATCAGTTCGATACCATAGCCTAAGTTGCATCTTGACCTCAAGCTTCAATAGAGTTTGAGAGAACTTTTGGGAGGGGAGAACTTTTGAGGGTTTCGGAATTTTGATTTCTAATAGAGGGTTTGGGGTTTTGATGTGTGAAATGGGGTTTACAGTGACCTAAAATCGTCCATAAATAATTCCAAATGTTCCCAAAAGAACCCCACACTATTTGGACCCTTTTCCAACCTGAAATTTGACATAAAAACGTCGTGGCAAAATCTTGGACTTGGTTGCGTGTCGCGAGGAAAGCACCATATTTTTGCCTCTCTAAAATTCTGAGGCAGTAGACCTCGTGTCAAGGGCGCGTCAAGACGTAGGGCTCCAGATCCTGTCCCTGCACGCTGCCTTGGTCAGCATCTTGACCCATGTTTGGGTCCTCCTTGGGGGCCCTTCGGGTGGTCGCCGAGAAGTCGTACTCAGACTTTTTGATACTTGGTACATACCTTTACAAATTGGAACCATTCACACTCAATTTAAATCTTAAATCATCACCCAAAACCTTACTACAAAACACTACGACACACTAGTTCCACTTCGTCTAGTTTTCGGACGTCTTGGGCGTTTGACTTTCGAATGCTCCCAAAATTTACGAACTGACTTCTAATGCTAAAATACTCTATTTTAATACATTATTAACTCATGAAACACATATTAAGCTCTAGTTTGACCTATTTCATTTTTTAGGGCATAACAATACTCCCCACTTTGGAACATTCGTCCTCGAACGACACTTAAATACTTCAGAGGAATTCAAGGACACAACTAGAAGCACACCACACAATTCATCAATGTCAAGACATTCATACTCAAGGAACAAACTCACAAGGAGCACCAACTTCACATCATTTAGCATTTACGCAACATAAGCAAGTTGGAACAATTTCCACGATTCAAACCACATACTCATTTCATCATTTTATGGAGGAACTACCTTCTCCAACATTAGTCATGCTATTACACATCATTTATACATATATAGAGATCATCATTCATGAAAAAACAATTAAATCAAATTTTGAAATTCTTTATAGTGAACACTACTCCTTTACAGTGAACTCAAAACTTCAGTGTGTCACATGCTTAAAATTTCTATAATGCACCGTTTATGCAACTTTAACAATATGGCATGA
This sequence comes from Solanum sitiens, assembly GCA_016801875.1. Classification (NCBI taxonomy): domain Eukaryota; kingdom Viridiplantae; phylum Streptophyta; class Magnoliopsida; order Solanales; family Solanaceae; genus Solanum; species Solanum sitiens. The sequence continues at coordinate 2,051,991 of JABWTJ010000158.1, read as the reverse complement.
CACAATGAGAGATAAGACCATTCTAACTTACTCCAAAGAAATATGGCAAGTTAAACCAAGCGCAATGTGAGAGTAGCATCCCATACTACCACTCTAACTTAGTGACCCTTGAGGATTCTCTTGGACTAAGTACACTACATGCAATTCTACTCAACATTCATTATGCAAAACTTATCTTTAACTTGCTTCTTTAACATTAGACCTTAAGTCATCTAGCTTCATATACATCATATGATAAATTATTCATACACTTAATACTCAACCAACGTTTCTACTCAACTCATTTTCCCCCACTTAGGGTAAAGCCATCATCAAGGTCTCATACATCAAAGAACCATTATATCTCTCACAAGGTAGGAACCCACACAACCCTCAACTCATGCACAACAAGACTAAACATCAACTCTACTAGTCAAGCATAACACTCTCCTCCTAGGATTCATCCTAGACAAACTCTCCTAAACACCACCTCATTCAACTCTTAGTCACCACTTAACTCATTCTCATGGAACAAAACTTCCTTACTATATATTCATACCACAATTCCTCCTTAGGGTAAACCTACACAAGAACTTCAACTCATCACAAGAAAAACTATGATACATTAACCACACAAGAGGGTTGTCCTCAACTCCTACAAAATCTCCACATTCTCTCAACACTCCTCAAATTTACACCTTAAAGGTTTCTACAACCATTGAACATATTCTCAAGATACTCATTTGCTCTCAAAGGTACTTTATTCAATTATTATACTCTTACCATGCTTAGAACTACATCACCATACAATTTCTCATTACAATACTTCCAACCTGATAAGTCATATATAGACATAAATGGCTTCACATCACAATTCTCAAAACTTACCTTCACATTTACTCTTCTAGACAAAAAACCATCATAAGCATCAAAACTCACCTTTTTCTATCCCTCAAACTTAAAAACATATCCCTTTCCAAGCAATCACACCTACAAAACCATCGAAAAAAGGAGAAGAAGAGAGAGACCTTATAGAGTTAAGTTCTATGGCACAATACAAGAGTAATGAAGAAAGTGAAACTCTATCGTCCTATAGGCTCTTGTCCATGGATGTGTCGCGATTCACACCAATGACCGAGATACTACTAGACATGTCGTGTGAGACTTTGGACCCTAAACTATTTCCCAAAACCTTATACTCTGATAGCAAGTTTGTTACGACCTACAAGTACACCCTAGAAGTTATGGCGACCCTTAGGTCGGAACACGGCGTGCTCGACCTTTCAAAGATCTTACACAAGCCTCTTAGCTATCATTCATTACATAAGACATGAAAAGTAGTGCGGAAATTAAACTTTTCACGATAAATAATAATAAAGAAACTTCTTTTATAAATACTAAAGATTGTCTCATTGTTATAAGCCAACTTAAAGACACGACATAAATATCCTAGGGGTACGACCCTTTACATTGAAAGAAAATACATAATAAGTCTTAAAGAAGAACTAAAGAAACATAGACTATGCCCTCGAATATATGAGGACAACATAGTATTGAGAGAGTCGATTCCCAAGCTTGCCTTCTTACCTTCAACTCGCTTCCAACCTATACTTATAAAGTATAGAAAAGTTATGGCGACCCTTAGGTCGGAACACGGCGTGCTCGACCTTTCAAAGATCTTACACAAGCCTCTTAGCTATCATTCATTACATAAGACATGAAAAGTAGTGCGGAAATTAAACTTTTCACGATAAATAATAATAAAGAAACTTCTTTTATAAATACTAAAGATTGTCTCATTGTTATAAGCCAACTTAAAGACACGACATAAATATCCTAGGGGTACGACCCTTTACATTGAAAGAAAATACATAATAAGTCTTAAAGAAGAACTAAAGAAACATAGACTATGCCCTCGAATATATGAGGACAACATAGTATTGAGAGAGTCGATTCCCAAGCTTGCCTTCTTACCTTCAACTCGCTTCCAACCTATACTTATAAAGTATAGAAAAGTATGGGGTTAGTACAAAAAATGTACTAAGTATGGCATAATGCAAAATCATGCAAAAAGGAACAATTTTGTTGAAACATACAAGTCATACTATTTTGATAAAATCCTTCATGAATTAAGTCACATAACATCATTGAAAACCATCATTTAGCACATAAGGCAAAACATCCATTTTTCTCAACATAAAAGCATACTTACAGTGAACCCAAAATTACACATGAACTACTCCTATTCTAATTTGTCCAAAGGCTCCCCTATATAAGACATAAGGAGATCGCCAATACAACCTCCTCAATACCTACTCAAGAAATCCTTAAGACTACTAGGGATAGGCTTATTGCATTTCATTTGCGAATCAACACTCCATACTAAAGATACTAGAGAAATATATTTGCATTTATGAACTTTACATAAGTACCTCTCTAAAGTAGACTTACAAGTCACACAAAGTGCAATGTTAAAGTAGCATCCCATACTACTACCCACACTATGTGCTCCTTGAGTATTCCATGAGATTAGATACACTACATTCGTCATTCATAAGTTTAATCATACAAGACATACCTTTAACATGCTTTCTTAACATTATACATAAAGTCATTACTTTCATTTACATTATATCATGACCCATTCATACATTTCATATAAGGACACACAAAGACTCCCTCCAAATGTCTACTTGTGTAATGGATAGGTAATATCTCATTCCACAACCTACCCTAAGTATTACACCCTTAATAAGACTTAGTTCTTTACCTTCTTTTGTGGGGAATAGCTTTAATTGACATAGACCATAAGATCTTGACATGGAATGCTGGTACTACCCTTACCGGATGAGGGATCCCTACTTGCCTAAGGTAGGGTCATATTCTTTAGCCTTTACATGGGTTCTCCAATAGCTACACCTACGCGGGCGCATAGTTAAGGGATAAAAAGATTGCTACTAAGTAACTCACTCTCTACTAACGAGGAGCACCCATCTCAAGATGTACATTGGATACAACATTTCTACTCATGAAATGTACCCACCCTTTCTTCAAATCCTCTCGGTGCTAAGCATAACTCCCCCACAGAGTCTTAAACATTCATTGACTATAGGTTAGGAGATAACTATTGAACACCCCATCTCAACTCACGAAAGGTATCCATCTCCAACCTATCTTTGAAAGCTCATTGGGAATAGTGAGGTTGCTACTAAACACATCATCTCTACTAACGAAGAGTGTTCACCCTAAAAAAACACTTTTTCATACTTAGGAATAGTAGGGATGGCCTAGACAGTTCATCTCTACTCACGAAGTGTGTCTACCCTACAATCCCCCATTTTCATTCATTGACTTCATTCATGCATTCAAGTGTGTGTGTGTGTGAGCACATGTGAGCACACATTTAACATAATGACCACTATTCATAACATTGACTCCTAGACATGCTCAACTCACATTTATCACGATTCACACATTATCATACTTCACATATCAAATGCATACTTCATTTAGACATAAACCATAAATATGCTCATATCAACATTCCAATACATACCACACATATACATATCAAAATTATCACTTCACTTCACATATTATACCTTCAAGGCCATTCTCACAATACACATATAACTTCATATATTTCAAGTAAACACCGCCACCAAAGGTGGACCATACCACTTAAGAATTACTTCAACATAGGTTAACCAATATAGAACAACTTACTCTTCATCAAAGACTTTACCACCTATTGAAACAATTTATACAATAATCCAAAATAAAATAGCCCTTAGGGCAGTGGCTAAAACTCAATAAAACTACTAGGAAACAATAACATTAACATTATCTAGTCATGATCATAGAACCCATTTCATAAGCCAAAATTTGATAAAAGAATAGACATTATTCCATTGGGGTTTTGACATGAAAAACATCTCTTAAAACTAAGAACAACTCATTTTAACCATTAAAATATTTCCATGCAAAGACCCATACTTAGAGTCAAAGAAAAAAGAAGGTTGAACTTTTGAATCCTTTTTAAAATCTCTTTGACAGGGCTCCTTGAATGAAAGAATTTTCAAGGATGACTATCATACCTTAATAATGAAGAAAAACCCAAGCGAATGAAGAATAAATCCGTTGGATCCCATAGCCTAAGCTCTATCTTGACCTCAAGATTCAATGGAGTTTGAGAGAACTCTTGGGAGGGGAGAAATTTTGAGGGTTTTGCAAACTTTGATTTCTAATAGAGGGATTGGGGTTTTGATGGGTGAAATGGGGTTTAAAGTGACCTAAAATTGTCCACAAATAATTCCCAAAGTTCCCAAAAGACCCCTACACTATTTGGACCCTTTTCCAGATTCTTGCCTCTCAAAAATTCTGAGGCATTAGACCTTGTGTCAAGGGCGCGTCGCGAGTTAGGGCTCCAGATCCTGCCCGTGCACGCTGCCTTGGCCAGTATCTTGACCCATGTTTGGGTCCTCCTTGGGGGCCCTTTGGGTGGTCCCCGAGGAGTCGTACTCGGACTTTTGACGGTTGGTACATCCCTCTACACATTGGAACCATTTACACTCAATTTAACTCTCAAATCATCTCCCAAAACTTCACTACAAAACAATACGACACACTACTTGAACTTCAACTAGTTTTCGAACGTCTTGGGCGTTTGACTTCCGAACGCTCCCAAACTTTACGAACTGACTTCTAATGATAAAATACACTATTTTAATAAACTATTAACTCATGAAACACATGTAAAGTTCTAGTTTGACCTATTTCATGTTTTAGGGCGTAACATATTCTCCAAATCGACCGCTCTGTGTGAACACTTTGGTGATTAGGAATGACCATGTCCACTTGGAATTGAGTTTGCCCGGAAAAAAGCTTAGCCTAGAGTTTAATATGAGCACCAAATCACAAACCGCAAATTCTCGCTTTCCAATCCTTTGGTTGTGGTACTTCTTCATCTTCTCTTTGTAGATGATTGAACTTTCATAGGCTTTGAGGTGAAACTCATCAAGAACATTTAACCCATTTAATCTTTGTTCTGGTGCTTCATTCTAATCCATCTTCAGTTTCTTCATTGCCCACATTGTTTTGTGCTCTAACTCGAACGACAAGAGACAAGCCTTCCCATATACAAGTTGTTGTGGGGACATACCAATGGGAGTCTTGTATGCAGTCTTGTAGGCCTAAAGAGCATCATCAGGCCTCCTTGACCAATATTTTCAATTAGCATTCACCAATTTCGCCAGAATTTGCTTGATCTCTCGATTGAACACCTCAACTTGCCCGCTAGTCTGCGCATGGTAAGGAGTAGCCACATTATGGCGAACCCCTTATTTCTTCAATAGACTTTTGAAAAACTTATTACAAAAGTGAGAGCCACCATTACCAATAATGGCCCCAGGTGTTCCAAATCTGGAGAAGATTTTCTTTTTTAAGAACTTCGTGACACTGTTTCTTTCACTGTTAGGAAGCGATATAGCTCTTTCCACCCTTTTAGACATGTAGTCAACCGCCATAAGTATAACTTCATCACATGAGAACTCACAAACGGGCCTATAAAATCAATGCCCCAAACATCAAATAATTCAATCAACATAATAGGATTTAATGGGAGCTCTTGCCTCTTCGAAATTCTTCCATCTCGCTGTCACCGATCACATGATTTGGAGAACTCGTGAGCATATCGATTAATGGTTGGCCAATAGTACCAACACTGCAAAATCTAATGCGCAGTTTGGATACTACTTTGGTGCCTACACACAGGCGAGGAGTGACATGCCCAAACACTCAACATCTCAACTTTCGGTACAAAACAGTTAATACTCCTATAGGCACTACTACAATATAAGTAAGGCTCATCCTAAAAGAAATTTTTCACATCATACATGAACTTCTTCCTCTTATGGAAAGACAATTTCGATGGAACTATATCATTAGCTAGATAATTTGAAAAATCTTCAAACCATGGAATCAAATCATGATATGCAGGAAATACATGTTCATCACGAAATGCATCATCTATTTTAGCCTTTTCTCCCACTTCATGCATAGCTTCATCCTATTACCTAGACAAATGATCAGCAACTTGATTCTCGGTCCCCTTTCTATCCTTTACCTAGAAATCAAACTCTTGTAGTAATAACACTCATCTAATAAACATTGGCTTTGCATCCTTCTTTGCCATCAAATACCTCAATACGGAGTGATCAATATGCCCTATGACCCTCGTACCGAACAAATAAGAGCTAAACTTTTCGAAAGAAAACACTATCGCAAAAAGCTATTGTTCGATTATCGAGTAGTTCTTTTGAGCTTTATTCATATCTTTACTTTAATAGTAAATGGGGTGAAGGATTTTATCCCTTCTCTATCCCAATACCACACCAAGATCAACCCCACTAGCATCACACATCACCTCAAATGGTTTACTCCAATCCGGGGAAATAATAATGGGTGCAGAGACAACTTCTCCTTCAATTCTCCAAATGGTTTTAGACACGATTTATGGAAATAGAAATTACGTTCCTTCTCGAGTAGTTTGCACAAAGGATGTGCAATTTTATAAAAATTCTTAATAAACCTCCGATAAAAACCCGCATATCCAAAAAAACTTCACACATTTATAGAGATGGGTGGAGGAAGCCTCTCTATAACTTCTATTGTAGCGCGATCAACCTCTATCCCCTTCTCCGAGATGCGATGGCCCAACACTATGCCTTCTTACACCATCAAGTGAAACTTTCTCCAATTAAGAAAAAGATTTGAATCTTTACATCTTTTGAGTACCTAAGCCAAATGACTCAAACATCGACTAAAAGAGTCGTCAACCATTGAAAAATCATCCATGAACACCTCAATACTGTCCTCCACCATATCTAAGAATATCGACATCATACATCGTTGGAAAATGGCTGGTGCATTACACAACCCAAAATGACATACTTTTGAATGTGAATGTCCCATAAGGAAAAGTAAAAGTGGTTTTATATTGATCCTCAGGGGCAATAGAGATTTGATTGTAACCCAAATAGCCATCAAGAAAGTACTATCACCCTTTTCCTATGAGTCTATCAAACATCTAATCCATAAAGGGCATGGGGAAATGGTCTTTCTCAGTCCATGCATTCTACTTCCGGTAATTCATACACACTCAACATCCGATCACAGGCCGCATTAGAACAAGATCGTTCCTCTCATTAGGCACCACTTTTTTCCCACCCTTTATAGGAACACACTCAATAGGGAACACCCAACTAATTGTCTGCAATAAGTTAGATGACTCCGGCTGTCACGACCCGCATATATACCCTAGAAGTTTGGGTATTCTTTGGTTGCTACTACCATACTTTACCTCTCGGAGGTCTTATACAAGCCCTTTCGTATCGTTCATAGCATATACATAATGAAAAGTAGTGCAGAATTAAAAAAAAAAATCGCAAAACATTAGAATATCATTCATAACATCTTTCATTAGAAATCATAGGAAATACTAAGTCTCGATCTCATTAAAACTTAGACAATATAATACTTGGGACACAGCCCACACATTAAAATATAGAAATACTCAGTCTATTACAATATTTCAATATAAAAGAAACCTAAGATAACTATGCCCTCGAATCAAGAGAGGACATATTTCAACTTGACTTGAATGATGCTATAATCCAAGCCTTGCTTCCCGATGCTCTTAACCTACCAACCACTATAGAAATAGAAATATATATAGAATTAGTACAAACACATGTACTAAGTATGGCATGATGCATAAATATCATAAAAATGGATATTTATTGGAAATATGTATCTTTTGATTTAAACATTATATTAATAGCATAAGAGCAACATTTAATACCTTAGAAACACATAAGAAATCACATAGACAACATTTAACACCTTACGGTGAAATAATTCACTTTTACAGTGAACTCCTTCACTGTTACAGTGAAGTTTCTGAACTTCACCTTAGACACCTTCTAGCATGTAATTCCCCCACTAAAAGCTATCCTAAAACTCACTTAAGTAATACAAAGATAGACCGCCCATACACCCTCTCTAAGCATGCCTAAATGACAACACTATTTATAATGAGACACATACATTTACAAAACACCAAGACACTTTACATGTATAATATGACATTCTGCTTACCAAGTCTATCAAAAGACTTACTTAAGTACTCCTAGAAGAGAACGCACATACACCCTCTTCAAGGTTACCCAAATAATCCATCAGACTTCCTAACTTTAGATCATACCTAAAGTGTCAACGAACTTCCCTAACCAGAGTCATTCTCAAGACTTCCGTAGATAAGACATGAAGAGATCATCCCTTATGCCCCCTTCACACATCAACTAGTAAATCCTTAAAGTCATTCTAGATTAGGTACTCATTCATTTACATGTTTTCTAACATAAGTCATTATTTAATTAGTTCATTAGGAAACATTCATCACATAGAGGACATTCAAGTAATGGTCTTGGAAAAGACCTAGGGACTCACTAACATCTTCATAGCCTATTGTGCAATGCCTATATAGCGTCCCATACCACCACCTAAACTTCACATAACTTATCTAATGCTAGTAGGTATCCTATAAGATGAGAATAGGAAATAACCAACATAGACCATGGTTGAAAAGCATGGAATTCGGAGTTGTAACCTACTCCGATAGAGGGTGTTCTACTTGCCAATGGTAGAACTTGGACACATCCCATGTAGGCACATGGTTAAGGAATATGAAGGGCGTACTTTGTACTCTAGTCTTTTTCTTCACTATATCTACTTACCTTACCATACTCACTCGGTGCTAGCCTTTGTTTTCATAGAGTAATTTACATTAATGGATCATACGATGGGGATCCATATCTAATTCATAACCCAATATCATTTACCATACAAAGAGGTCCCCTAGGGCTGCCTTACAACGGCGACGAAGATAGCTTAATGAATTTGATTTGATGTCGTTCCAGCTAACAAACCTTAAGTCCACCATTCATTACAAGATGGATACCATTATAACTTTCTACTTCAAGGTTCATAACCTTACCACCAGGTTCAAGGTTTCACATAAAGGAACTTCTTAGAATAATTCTAGGTCTCATATCATTCATACATATAATAATTAGAGGCTTTAGCATCCAAAGTCAGGACATCTCATATTCACATTTATTACATGTATCAAGAATAGGGACTTAAGTCTACCTAAACAAGACACATCATTACTTCACTTTATTACATATAGCATATCATATTCAAGAAGCACATAGGCACAACCTTCATCATCTTTAGGTCACCCTATACAATGCTATAACATCGTCAATATAGTCATTGTAACACTCAATAACCAATTTGGAAGAATCATGCACAAACTCTAAGACTACATACATAAAGACATTGGCGTAGTCTAACATGATCACCTAACAACTTCAATAAAAGAACACATACTTTCACATTACTTAAAATGTATATAGATATGACCATATTTCACATAATCATATACACAAATCATCATAATACTTCAAGTAGTGTCGACAAGGCCATGATCATCATAATACATAATGTATCGCCGACGAGGCAACAACAATCACATAGCATCGCCACCTAAGTGGACCATATTAACCACAACATAATTCAAGAGCTACATTACATAAAATAAAGAGAATTAGGTAAGTGTACCACCAATACATTCTCTCCACTTCAATCCTTAGCGAAATCATCCAATTCAATACCGTTAGACCCTTACCCATGGCTATGATCATCAATTCAATACAACAAACATAATACTTAATGATTCTAGGTAAATTCAATATATATTTATCAATCTAATACAGCCTATACATCAATTGAATACAATTATTACATCATTCAATAGGCCATAGAAAACTACACTAGAATTCATAAGCATTGAGTCAATATCAAGTCAACCACAAACTAGTCAAAAGCTAGGGTTCATGAATTACATTGGTTCATAGGTAAGTTATATTAAAATCATATAATTAACAAGAATATAATCAATATGTAATGATTCAAAATATTTAATGCAAGAACCCGTTGATAGATCATAAAATTGGACAAGTTCATCTTAGAGAACTTTAGAAATCTCTTTGAATTTTTGGCTCCTTTATGAATAGAATTTCAAGGATAAAAAATCATACCTCAATGATGTTAATCCACGAAATTGATGAAGAATCACTACTCAAATCTACAATTCAAGCTCTTCCTTGAGTTTTTGCTTCCCTGGAGTTCTAGAGAATTCCTTTGGGAATTTAAGTTTTGATTTTGAAGAATGAATTAATGTAGGTATTTAGGACTTATATAGATGTTTAAAATATCCAAAATACCCTTAATTAACCTCCCAAGGTATATTTGGATTTACCAATTCACCCTTAGAGTTTACAGTGAATCTACGAAATTATAGGCTCACAGACGACTTGCCAAACGACGGGGTGTCAGTCCTTTGACGGGCTGTCCTGCCCTCCGTTGATTGTATAAGATCCTTGAAAATGAGAGATTTTATCCATAGTTTATGTACCCATGGATTGCCTTGGGCAGTTTTGGCCTCCAACATGGGTCCTACCAAAAGGAATTGTCCAGACGTTTGAAACCCAAATATGTTCGTATACAAGTTAAGGAACTCCTATGTAAATTTCATCCGAAACAAACACGTAAAACTCGATCAAACATGCTTAGATACATAAGGTCATTTCAAGGCAAACCTTTCAAACGTCATGGACTCTCTTGGACGTTTGACCTCCAAACTTCACAAAACTTTACAAACTGCCTATATACACTATAATAACCCATTTAAGGACATCATAAGATCATAAAACACATATAAACACATCTAAACATATATGAGGAACATAAGTGACTTAGTCGTTGAACGTCTTAGTCGTCCCTTGACGTTTGACTTCTGATTCACCTAATACTTTAGACACTGCCTCATAACAACATTATAAAACATTTTAGGACCTCATACCCTCATTAAAACCATGTTAGACTCGAGTTCACCAAAGTCATTTTTGGGATCTTACACCGGCATCTAATACCTTGATGATCTCCTTTTTCACTACCTCTTGCATAGGTGGATTCAACCTTCTTTGCTGCTTAATACTTGGTTTGTGATCGGGCATAAGTAGGATTTTGTGTGAACAAATACCGGGGGGAATCCCAATAATGTCCGCAATAGTTCGACCAATGGTTCATTTTAACCTCTTCAAAACATCCACTAAACACTCTACTTGTTGCCCATTCAAATTCGCTGCAATTATCACCGACAAAATGTCATCTCTACCTAAAAACACATACCTCAGATGAGGTGGTAGACCCTTAATCTTTTATTTTGGAGCCTCCTCAATAGATGGTTTCGCGGGAGGAGACTGTAACAACCCTAAAATATGGATAAGATAAGTAATGCTTAATGTGTCAAGAATGCCTACGATTAGACCAGGGTTCACATGGATTGATGCGCATAGAACCACACCTCGGAACCCTTTCTACAGACAACCCAACTAACTTGGGGAGTTATTTGAGCTTGGAAATGTTGAGTCCAACCATGTAGGTCTCTCGAATACGAAGATTTACTCGAAGGAGTCTTTACCGGACATAGAAAGAGGAAATCATAGGTTTGAAGGGTCTAGGGGTAAAATGGTATTTTTCCTGTATAAGGGTAGTATCGTAACTACCCTAAATATATAATTAATTATTTAATTAATAAGGTGGAGGGGCAATTTGGGGAGAGAGGGCCGAAATTGGGCTCTTGAAGAGAAGTCTTGCTCCACCCGGGTTCGAACCAAGGTGGAAGCAATGAATTGATGTGATTTTTATTTAAGCTATTGAATTAATGTAATTAATTAATAATTATTATTCATTAGATGATTTAAAATAAAATAGAAATTAGATTTTTATTAAATAAAACAAAACCCTATTGACTAAGTCCTAAAACTAGACTCCTAAGCCTCCTACAACTCCCACTCTTTCACGTTTATCTCTCCACTCTCACGCTCAATCTTTCTTCTTCTTTCTCAAGAAATTTCTCTGCCAAAATAAGAAACAAAAGCAGAAAAATAAACCAAGTTCTTCACACTTGATGAACTCACACGAAATCGCAAGAAAACAAACATTAATCGCACACTAGGCTAAGGGATGTTGTCATTCGAGTGGAGTTGACATTGAGGAGGCTTAGACGTGTTCTTGGGTGAATGTTTTTGGGCAGGAACTCAAGGGTGTATGTGTTTTCTTCTCTCTTGGTCACTTTCCCAAGAGACCCCTTATGGTTTATATTATTCATCCGAAAACTAGGATTGTTTCCCCTTTTGCATGCCACTGTCACTAGCTCCCGATGAATCGTAGGTTGGGTATGATTGCTGGTATATTTAGGTGTATGTTATGTTTTCATGATGAATATGATTATGTTTGTGTACTTGAAATCGTATGAAAGACAACCATGTATTCGAAATTATGTGCAAGTGTGTGCGTGTGCAAGTATGTTACATTGAATGAGGTTCTCGGGTTAAGGCTCCAAATTTGATAATGTTTTGGTTGTGATTTTACGTGCATAAACCTATGTAAATCGTGATGTTCATTAAAATGAAAGTGTGGCTGATTTGAGTACAAATATTTTGGCTAAACGAATCTATGAAAATTGCACCCCAAAAAGTGTTAAATGATCTATGAATTTCCCTAAGATTTTAAGTGAAAATGTTGGTGAAAATAAGCTTAAAAAAAGACTAAATTTCCAGCAAACTTACAAGTTTGGTTTAGGATAAATAATGATGAATAAATCTGGAAATTTATTTGAGTGTAAAGGGATGAGGTCACAAGTATTCGAACCTGTGACCTCACCCGCGAATCTGCCTTAAAAACGTGAAAAAATATGGGGGTCGGGGAACTCGATCTCAAGTACTGTCTGTAAGGTGAAGTACAAATAAAAACAATTAAGAAATGAGAGGAGTGGGGTTTGAACCCACAACCTCTCAATAATAAGTTAAGGAAGGCGAATTAAAAAGAAAAGATAGGCGTGGGGATCAAACCCATGACCTCTAGGCGAAAAGGGGAGAAATAAAAAGAAAATAAAGTGAGGTTGTGGGGGTTTGATCCCACAACCTCACTGCCAACGCTGAAATAGTCAACATTTAAAAGAAATTAAAATAAGGAGGTTATGGGGGTTCGACCCCACAACCTCTCAGTCCCAAACGAGTAAAAGAAAAATAAAGGGAGGCTGTGGGGGATTGATCCCACAACCTCATGGTTAATGCAAAATAGACAAGGAAAATAAATAGGAAAATAAAAGAGGGTTGTGGGGGTTCGAACCCACAACCCCTCGGCCAAGGGAGAGAGTTTCTATAGAAAAGGAACTAAGAAGAAACGTTGATGTTGGGGCTCGATCTAGGGTCCCAATGTCATGTGAACTAAAAATAAAATCAATGAAAAATGTAAGTGTTGTCCAAGGGATTCGAACTTGAGTTCTCTTGACAAAATTCCGTATTGATACAAAAGTCATGCGTGAATTAAATGTTCAAGAATAATGCCGCCTACTTAGATCAAAATCGAGATCTTGGCATATATACAAGATGCATAAATCTTGTACTACATAATATTATGAAGATATGAGTCACTTAACGAACTATGAATGAAGCCTCATGGCTTGTATGTATAGACCCATAAGTCTAGCATACATTTAAAAGAAGTGAACCTAAGATGTATGTAATGAAATGATGTAACGCTAGAAGGGTTAAGTACGAGTGTAAAACACACTAAATAGCCAAGTGCATTGGCATACGATGAAATGATTATTATGTAATGAAATGATGAAACCCTAGAAGGGTTAAGTAAGAGTGTGAAACACACAAATGGCCAAGTGCATTGGTATATGATGAAATGAACATTCACGTAAAAAGGGGTGAGTAATTATGAAGAGCAATTGTGCTAATGTTAATGAATGTGGTGACAACATGATATGAGGTTAATGTAAAATATTAGAACAATCTCAAATGAGCCTAAGTAAATGTTACCAAAACGTACTCACCTATGAGAGTGTGAAGTTAATGAAGAGACCAGTCTCTATGAACACTCTAATGAAAGTATTGAGATTAACACACTTAATACTAATGATGAGTTGAGAAATCATCTATTGAGCTATGATGTCCTCATACTAGAAGTCAGCTTTCATGATGTATGAGTTGAATGTAATGGAACTTTATACTGAGCACCGATAGACTAGCTATGAGCAGTGACGCCTTCTTTCAGGAAGGGCGGAGGTTCACGTAACTCTCATGAGATGAGACTGTCCAGCATGCCGGGTATGGCTCTCCTTATATCTCCTAGTCTTCGAACCTATACTGCCAATATAGGGATCTGGCGGGGTTCAATTCCCATGTACGCTAGCATGTTTTGGGTCAATTTGGCCGGTAATTCCTCCTCTTTTCGGTGTGAGGGAGACACTGGATTTCATTATGCTCACATGATCTATGTCGGTTAAAGTTAAAGTTCCCAATGAATGAATGAGGCCAGCCTCAAATGATGCACATAATGAAATGAACGATACCAAAGGTGTTAGGATGGGATAATCAAGAGGTGAGCTAGACTCAAGTAATGACACTAGGTTATTCTTGATCATTGCACAGCAAACCCGATGAAAGTCTTAAACTACATTCTAGGTATAGCTGGTGTTCACACTAGCCTATGAACGAAATGAAATGAAGTACATTTGAATGAATGAAGCAGACTCTTTCTTTACTAATGAAGACTCCATAGTTGAGTTCACATACGTTGAGTGCTCATTTTGGGAAGTCTTAATGTTAAATCCACGATTCCAAGGTCTCATGGCATGTGAATGAATGATATGAAAGATGTTATGTGCTATATGCAATATGATATGTGTTATGTGTAAGATGTTATGTACTGTGTGAAATATGATAAGTACGATGATGCATGTTACTCTCATGGCATGACTTTCCTAATCCAAATTTGGAAAGCTCACTGACTTTCCTAATCCAAATTTGGAAAGTTCACTGACTTTCCTAATCCAAATTTGGAAAGCTCACTAACTTTCCTAATCCCAATTTGGCAAGTCCACTGACTTGACTTTCCATAATCATGTTGCTAGGAAAGAACTACTCTTACTCATGCATGTCTGTGGTGTATGCTTGCATATACCCATACTTAGTAAAAGTGTGTACTAATCCCATACAATTCTATATTTTTAGGTGCAGGCACATGTGGACGCTAGAGCTTACAGGTTGACGTTGCAGCTATCCGGACGTGGAGCTTTCATCCGGACTTGGTAGGCCCTCATGCTTTCGAGGATGTCTACCGTTACTATCTAGCTTAGATGTAGGCTTTAGCCAGTGGAATATGTTCCACTAGTGTTTCTTTCCATTTTTATTTCAGACATTGTATTGGTGCCATTTTGGAAATTATATATTTAATGCAGTATTGAACTGCTTCTTTCATTTGATTATTTCTATATTAGATGGTTGATTTGTGAACGCCTATAATGTTAAGTTTAAAATGTTTAGCATGAAATAAGCAAATAAAAAGTTCAAATTTACCGCTAAAATAACCTAGATGAAGTAAGAATGACGTATGTAGGCTTGTCTGCGACCTCTCAGAGGTCAACGACGCCGGTCTCGTCTGGGGTCTAGATTCCGGGCGTGACAAGGTTGGTATCAGAGCACTAGGTTAAAGTCCGAGAATAATGAGTTCACATCAACCACATTGAGTAGTTTCTAAGTCATGGTAGTGAAGTGCAACACTATCCTAAATTAGAGACTGCATGATGCGTAGGAAAATTTCCCTTTTTCTGATCTTATCGTGTTTTTCCTAATGTCTAATTTTTTGGTTTTATGAGCGTGTCTAACATCAATCTTTGTTTTTTCCAGAGAATAAATACTAGGAGAACCATTGGTTAGAGGAGAAGAGGTGCAGCTGCTGGGGGCAATCAGGTTCCACCCCAGGCCCCAGTTGAAGGAGTGGCTATGCCGGTTAACCCAGCTGGGTTGACTGATGCATAGGTGCGGGCATCTCTGGCCCAGATGGCAGAGGCCATCACTATGCAGGCCCAGGCTATGACTGCCCAGGTCAACCGGCAGGATATTCAGAGGGAGAACCCACCGGTTCATAGCATGGCTGACAGGTTAACAGATTTCACGAGGATAAATCCTCCTATTTTCACAAGTTCTAAGACTTTAGAGGGCCCCCAGAAGTTTGTGGATGCGGTGCATAAGATTTTGGTGACTATGGGGGCCACAGATATTGAGAAGGCTGAGTTGGCTTCCTATCAGCTCAAGGATATTGCACAGACTTGGCGCAAGATGTGGCAGGATAGCCGAGCTTTGGGAGGAGTTCCGGTCACTTGGGAGCTATTCAAGATAGCCTTCCTGGAGAGATTCTTTCCCAGGGAGATGAGGGAGGCAAAGGTTGAGGAGTTTATCAACCTTAAGCAGGGATCAATAAAAGTCAGGGAGTATTCCCTGAAGTTTGTTAAACTATCCAGGTATGCTACTTTCCTTAGTATCTAACATCAAGGATGAAATGAGTACTGAAGTTTGTTAAATTATCCAGGTATGCTACTTCCCTTGTATCTAACAGCAGGGATGATATGAGCAGGTTCCTCAAAGGAATAAACGGAGATCTGGAGGAGGAGTGTCGGTCTGCGATGCTCCATGATAACATGGACCTCTCCAGGTTGATGGTGCATGTCCAACAGGTAGAGGACAGTCGCAAAAAAAGGGTCATTCGTGATGCTAGGAGGCCTAAGCCTCAAGATCAGGCAGGTCACAGCCATGGAGGCCACAGAAACAATTTGGGCGTCCGTGAGTAGCCCAGGTTCAAGAAGGGGCAGCAGAGTTCTGAGAACTCTAATTATCAGAGGAGTACAATACCTAGAGGAGACATACCTGAGCCCAAGAAGGGCTATGGAGGTGAGATGCAGCGTCCCAAAAAGAAATGTTTTAAGTGTGGCCGTGCTCACAGTGGAGAGTGCAGACAGGGCACTAATGCCTGCTTCGGTTGCAGTAAGAGTGGGCACATGGTTAGAGACTACCCACAGAACAGAGGTCAGGCTGGAGGTAATGCTCAGCCTAGGCTCCACAGGGTGCAGCAGCAGCCGAGCCACCTAAGAGGAACAGGTTCTATGCCCAGAAGGGCAGGGAGGAGCAGCAGAAGTCTACTAATGTGGTCACAGGTATGCTGCAAGCATTCTCAACTTCTATTTATGCTTTACTTGATTCAGGGTCTACGCTTTCCTTTGTAACTCCTTTTCTTGCTCTCACTTTTGAGGTATTGCCTGAAGTTCTGCATGATCCTAAAGTGGGTAGTATACCTTTAGGAAAAAATGTAAGAACTGATAGAGTATACAAGGATTGCCCAATAGTTGTAAGTGGTAAGACTATGTGTGCAGACTTGGTTGAGTTACCCCATGCATGATTTTGATGTTATTCTTGGCATGGACTAGCTTCACAGTTGTTATGCTTGTTTGGATTGTCGTAGTAGAGTGGTGAGATTTCGTTTCCCTAATGAAGAGGAGCTAGTCTGGGAGGGGTACAACTCTAGTCGTCCTAATCCCTTGATTTCGAACCTTAAGGCCAATAAAATGATGTCCAAGGGGTTATTGTGTCATCTTGTGAGTGTTAATGATTTAGATCATGACATTCCTTTCATAGACTCAGTGCCTGTAGTGAATGAGTTCCTAGATGTATTTCCTGATGATTTGCCTGGAGTCCCTCCCCCTCGAGAGATTGATTTTGGTATCGACTTAGAACCCGATACTAAACCAATTTCAATTCCTCCTTACAGAATGGCTCCAGATGAACTCAAAGAGTTGAAGCTGCAGTTTAAAGATCTCAGTGACAAGGGTTTCATTCAGCCGAGCATATCCCCTTGCGGCGCTCCATTGTTGTTTGTGAAAAAGAAGGATGGAACCCTTAGAATGTGTATCGATTATCGGCAGCTCAACAAAGTCATTATAAAGAATAAGTATCCACTTCACAGAATAGATGATTTGTTTTATAAGCACCAAGGGTCTAGTTTCTTCTCTAAGATTAATCTTCGTTGAGGGTATCATCAGCTTAGGGTTAGGGATGGAGATATCCCAAAGACAGCCATTCGTACCCGTTATGGTCCTTATGTGTTTTTAGTTATGTCATTTGGTCTCACGAATGCACCTGCTGCGTTTATGGATCTCATGAACAGGGTCTTCCATGAATACCTTGACTCTTTCGTCATAGTATTCATTGATGACATTCTCATCTACTCTAGAACCAAGGAAGAGCATGAACATCATTTGATACTAACCTTGCAGGTACTTAGACAACATCAGCTGTACGCCAAATTCAGCAAGTGTGAATTTTGGCTTAGATCAGTGACCTTCCTAGTTTATGTTGTGTCCGATCAGGGCGTGGAGGTGGATCCCAGAAAGACTGAGGCTGTAAAGAACTGGCCAAAGCCTCTTACTCCACTGACATCCGTAGCTTTCTGGGATTGGCTGGTTACTACCGCAGGTTAGTGGAGGGCTTTTGTTCCATTGCTGCCCCATTGACAGCTTTGACTAAGAAGAAAGCCAAGTTTGAATGGACGGAGACTTGTGAGAAGAGTTTCCAGGAGCTCAAGGACTGAATCACTTCAGCCCCGGTGCTTACTTTGCCTAAGTGTGGTGAGAATTACACTGTTTATTGTGATGCATCTAGGGTCGGTTTGGGTTGTGTTCTTATGCAGGTTATTAAGGTGATTGCCTATGCGTCCAGACAGCTCAAGGTTCATGAGAAGAATTATCCCACTCATGACCTGGAGTTAGCAGCTGTGGTGTTTGCACTGAAGCTGTGGAGGCACTACTTGTATGGAGTGCATGTGGATGTGTTCACACACCACAAGAGTCTCCAGTACGTGTTCACACAGAGAGAGTGGAATCTACGTAAGCGTAGATGGTTGGAGCTGTTGAAGGATTATGACATGAATGTTCATTACCATCCAGGTAAGGCTAATGTTGTAGCTGATGCTTTGAGCAGGATAAGCATGGGAAGTACAGCCCATATTGAGGATGAGAAGAAGGAGTTGGCAAAGGATGTACACAGACTGGCCAGACTAGTTGTGCAATTGGTTGACTGTACTAATTGGGGTGTTTCAGTTCATCCTAGTTCTAAATCATCCTTGGTAGTTGAAGTC
Source organism: Solanum sitiens (assembly GCA_016801875.1). Taxonomy (NCBI): domain Eukaryota; kingdom Viridiplantae; phylum Streptophyta; class Magnoliopsida; order Solanales; family Solanaceae; genus Solanum; species Solanum sitiens. The sequence continues at coordinate 2,032,842 of JABWTJ010000158.1, read as the reverse complement.
AAGCAGGGTCAGCATCTAGATCCTGTGTTGATGGATCTGAAGGACTCAGTGTTGATAAAGATGAATGAGTCTTTCGCTTTGGGAGGTGATTGCATACTTAGGTATCAGGACAGGCTGTGTGTACCAGATGTGGATAATTTACGGACCAGGATTATTGCAGAGGCCCATGGTTCCAGATATTCCATACATCTAGGTTCCACCAAGATGTATCATGATCTTAAGCAGATTTATTGGTGGGATGGCATGAAGAAGGACATTGCAGAATATGTGGCCAAATGTCCTAAATGTCAGCAGGTTAAGGCAGAACATCTTAAGCTTGGCGGTCTTACTCAGATTATTGAGGTTCCAACTTGGAAGTGGGAGGCCATTAATATGGACTTCGTGGTTGGTCTTCCAAGGACTAGGAGACAGCATGACTTCATATGGGTTATTGTGGACAAGATGACTAAGTCTGCCCACTTTATCCATGTGAAGTCTACTTACAGAGCCGAGGATTATGCGAGACTCTACATTGATGAGATTGTGAGATGGCATGGGATTCCTTTGTCTATCATTTCAGATAGAGGAGCTCAGTTAACTTCACATTTTTTTAGATCTTTCAAGAAGAGCTTGGGCACGCAGGTAACGCTTAGTACTGCCTTTCATCCTCAGACTGATGGGCAGGCAGAGCACACCATTCAGACATTGGAGGACATGTTGAGAGCGTGTGTGATTGACTTTAGGGGTAGCTGGGATGACCATCTGCCTTTGATAGAGTTCTCATATAATAATAGCTATCACTTCAGCATTGGGATGGCACCGTTTGAGGCACTGTATGGTAGGAGGTGTAGATCTCCAGTTGGGTGGTCCGAGATTTGAGAGTCATACATTTTGGGTCCTGAGATCATTCATGAGGCCTTAGAGAAGGTCAGAGTGATTAGGGACAGGTTGGATACTGCTTACAGTCGGCAGAAGTCATATGCAGATAACAGAGAACGGACCTTAGAGTTTGATGTTGGTGACCAGGTCTATCTAAAGATATCACCTATGAAGCGGGTGATGAGGTTTGGCAGGAAGGGGAAGTTGAGTCCTAGGCATGTTGGGTCATACGAGATCCTACAGCGTGTGGGTGAGGTGGCCTATGAGTTGGCATTGCCTGCGGAGCTAGCTTCTGTCCATCAAGTCTTTCATGTATCCATGTAAAAGAAGTGCCTAGGTGATCTAGCATCGATTCTACCTGTGGAAGGTTTGGGGGTCGATGAAGACTTGTCCTATGGGGAGGTATATGTTGAGATCTTAGACAGACAGATCAAGCGGCTGAGGAACAAGGAGATTGCCACAATGAAAGTATTGTGGAGAAATAATCTTGTTGAGGGTGCTACGTGGGAGGCTGAGGCCGACATGAGATCCCGCTACCCTCATCTTTTTAGCTCATGAGGTTAGACTTCCTACTCTTAAGTTTAAGTTTCCTTATCTCTCCATTTTTGTTGCTATTGCTTGACTATGCATAGTGGTTATGTTATGATCTGACTAGCATTACGCTAGATAGTAGTAGTGTCATTCGGGGATGAATGTTCCTAAGGGGGGATAATGTAACAACCCTAAAAATGGATAAGATAAGTAATGCTTAATGTGTCAAGAATGCCTACGATTAGACCAGGGTTCACAAGGATTGATGCGCGTAGAACCAGACCTTGGAACCCTTGCTACAGCCAAGCCAACTAACTTGGAGAATTAGTTAAGCTTGGAAAGGTTGGGTCAAACCATGTAGGGCTCTCGAATATGAAGATTTACTCGAAGGATTCTTTACCAGACTTAAAAAGAGGAAATCTTAGGTTTTAAGGGTCTAGGGGTAAAATGGTCATTTTCCTGTCTAAGAGTAGTTTCTTAATTACCCGAAATATATAATAAATTATTTAAGTAATAAGGTGGAGGGGCAATTTGGGGAGAGAGGGCCGAAATTGGGCTCTTGAAGTGAAGTCTTCCTCCACCTGGGTTCGAACCCAGGTGGAAGCAATGAATTAATGTGATTTTTATTTAAGCTATTGAATTAATGTAATTAATTAATAATTATTATTCATTAGCTGATTTAAAATAAAATAAAAATCAGATTTTTATTAAATAAACAAAACCCTATTGACTAAGTCCTAAAACTAGACTCCTAAGCCTCCTACAACTCCCACTCTCTCACGTTTATCTCTCCACTCTCACGCTCAATATCTCTTCTTCTTTCTCACAAAATTTCTCTACCAAAATGAGATACAAAAGCCTAAAACTAAACCAAGTTATTAACACTTGAAGAACTCACACGAAATCACAAGAAAACAAATGTTAATCGCACACTAGGATAAGGGAGGTTGTCATTCGAGTGGAGTTGACATTGAGGAGGCTTAGACGTGTTCTTGGGTGAAGTTTTTGGGCAGAAAGTCAAGGGTTTAACGTCAAAAAGGTATGAGTTTTCTTCTCTCTTGGTCCCTTTCCCAAGAGACATCTTAAGGTTCATATTATTCAGCCGAAAACTAGGATTGTTTCCCCTTTTGCATGCCCCTGTCACTAGCTCCCAATGAATCGTAGGTTGGGGATGATTGCTCATAGATTTAGGTGTATGTTATGTTTTCGTAATGAATATGATTATGTTTGTGTACTTGAAATCGTATGAAAGAAAACCATGTATTCAAAAATATGTGCAAGTGTGTGCGTGTACAAGTATGTTACAGTGAATGAGGTTCTCGGGTTAAGGGTCCAAATTTGATAATGTTTTGCTTGTCATTTTACGTGCATAAACCTATGTAAATCGTGATGTTCATTAAAATGAAAGTATGGCTGATTTGAGTACAAATCTTTTGGCTAAACGAATCTATGAAAAATGCACCCCAAAAAGTGTTAAATGATCTATGAATTTCCCTAAGATTTCAAGTGAAAATGTTGGTGAAAATAAGCTAAAAATGACTAAATTTCCAGTAAACTTACAAGTTTAGTTTAGGCTAAATAATGATGAATAAATATGGAAATTTATTTGTGTGTGTAAAGGGATGAGGCAACCAGGATTCGAACATGTGACCTCACCCGCGAATCTGCCTTAAAAACGTGAAAAAAGAATGGGGGTCGGGGGACTCGATCTTGAGTACTGTCTGTAAGGTGAAGTACAAATAAAAACAATTAATAAATGAGAGTAGTGGGGTTCGAACCCACAACCTCTCAATCATAAGTTAAGGAATGCGAATTAAAAAGAAAAGTGAGGCGTGGGAATCGAACCCACGACCTCTAGGCGAAAACGGGAGAAATAAAAAAAAAATTAACTAAAACTATGGGGGTTCGATCCCACAACGTCACTGCCAACGCTGAAATAGTGAACATTTAAAAGAAATTAAAATAAGGAGGCTTTGGAGGTTCGACCCCACAACCTCTCAGTGCCAAACGAGAAAAAGAAAAATAAAGGGACGCTGTGGGGGTTTGATCCCACAACCTCATGGTTAATTCAAAATAGACAAGGAAAATAAATAGGAAAATAAAAGGGGGCTGTGGGGGTTCGAACCCACAAGCCCTCGGCCAAGGGAGAGAGTTTCTAAAGAAAAGGAACTAAAAAGAAACGTTGATGTTGGAGATCGATCTAGGGTCCCAATGACATGTGAACTAAAAATAAAATCAATGAAAAATGTAAGTGTTGTCCAAGGGATTCAAACTTGGGTTCCCTTGCCCACATTCCGTATTGATACAAAAGTCATACGTGAATTAAATTTTCAAGAATAATGCCGCCTACTTAGATCGAAATCGAGATCTTGTCATACATACAAGATGGATAAGTCTTGTACTACATACTCTTAGGAAGATATGAGTCACTTAACGAACTATGAATGAAGCCTCATGGCTTGTATGTATAGACCCATAAGTCTATCATACGTTTAAAAGAAGTGAACCTAAGATGTATGTAATGAAATGATGTAACCCTAGAAGGGTTAAGTACTAGTGTAAAACACACTAAATGGCCAAGTGCATTGGCATACGATGAAATGATTATTATGTAATGAAATGATGAAACCCTAGAAGGGCTAAGTAAGAGTGTGAAACAGACAAATAGCCAAGTGCATTGGCATATGATGAAATGAACATTCATGGAAAAAGGGTTGAGTAACTATGAAGAGCAAATGTGCTAATGTTAATGAATGTGGTGACAGCACTATATGAGGCTAATGTAAAAGATGAGAACAATCTCAAATGAGCCTAAGTAAATGTTACCAAAACGTACTCACCTATGAGAGTGTGAAGTTAATGAAGAGACTAGTCTCTATGAACACTCTAATGAAAGTATTGAGATTAACACACTTAATACTAATGATGAGATGAGAAATCATCTATTGAGCTATGATGTCCTCATACTAGAAGCCAGCTTCCATGACGTATGAGTTGAATGTAATGTAACTTTATACTGAGCACGAATAGACTAGCTATGAGCGGTGATGCCTTCTTTCGAGAAGGGCATAGGTTCACATAACTCTCATGCGATGAGACTGTCCGGAATGCCGGGTATGGGTCTCCTTATATCTCCTAGTCTTCGAACCTATACTGCCAATATAGGGATCTGGCGGGGTTCAATTCCCATATATGCTAGAATGTTTTGGGTCACTTTGGCCGGTGATTACACCTCTTTTCGGTGTGGGGGAGACACTGGATTTCATGATGCTCACATGATCTATGTCGGTGAAAGTTAAAGTTCCCAATGAATGAATGAGGCCTCAAATGATGCACATAATGAAATGAACGATACCAAAGGTGTTAGGATGGGATAATCAAGAGGTGAGATAGACTCAAGTAATGACACTAGGTTATTCTTGATCATTGCACAGAAAACCCGATGAAAGTCTTAAACTACATCCTAGGTATAGCTGGTGTTCACACTAGCCTATGAACGAAATGAAATGAAGTACGTTTGAATGAATGAAGCAGACTCTGTGTTTGCTAATGAAGACTCCCTAGTTGAGGTCCCATAAGTTGAGACCTCATATTGGGAAGTCTTAATGTTAAGTCCATGATTCCAAGGTCTCATGGCATATGAATGAATGATATGAAATATGTTATGTTTTATATGCAATATGATATGTGCTATGTGTAAGATGTTATGTGCTGTGTGCAATATGATAAGTATGATGATTCATGTTACTCTCATGGCATGACTTTCCTAATCCAAATTTGGAAATATCACTGACTTTCCGAATCCAAATTTGGAAAGCTCAGTGACTTTCCTAATCAAAATTTGGAAAGCTCACTAACTTTCCTAATCCCAATTTGGCAAGTCCACTGACTTGACTTTCCATAATCATGTTGCTAGGAAAGAGCTATTCTTACTCATGCATGTCCATGGTGTGTGCTTGCATATACCCATACTTAGTACAAGTGTGTACTAATACCATACAACTCTATATTTTTAGGTGCAGGCACAGGTGGACGCTAGAGCTTACAGGTTGACGTTGCAGCTATCCGGACCACGCTTTCATACGGACTTGGTAGGCCCTCATGCTTTCGAGGATGTCTACCGTTACTATCTAGCTTAGATGTAGGCTTTAGTTAGTGGAGTATGTTCCACTAGTGTTTCTTTTCGTTTTTATTTTAGACATTGTATTGGTGCCATTTTTGCAATTATACATTTAATGCAGTATTGAACTGCTTCTTTCATTTGATTATTTCAATATTAGATGGTTGATTTGTGAACGCCTATGATGTTAAGTTTAAAATGTTAAGAATGAAATAAGAAAATAAAAACTTCAAAATTAACCTAGATGAAATAAGAATGACGTATGTAGGCTTGTCTACGACCTCTGAGAGGTCAACGACGCCGGTCTCGTCTAGGATCTAGATTCCAGTCGTGACAGAGACTCGCGATGCTTCATATCTAACTCCAATTTCTTTGGTTTTTACCGATATTCATGTCGTTCAAGTGCAGCCACTAAAGACCCCAAATATTCAATACCATCACTCTCAAAATTCATGATCAGTTGCCGGTAGTGCCTCGACGCCTAGTCCATCCTCAATTTGTACCTCTGATATACTCTCAACCCTATAGGATAAAGCAAATACCATTTGGATCTCACCATTTGACCTCATGGACCTACAGATGTTGAAAGTAGATTCTTCATTGTTCAACCTAAACTTCATTTTCCCCTTTTCCATATAAACCAGTGCACGCTTGGTGGAAAGGAATGGCCTCCCTAGAATAATGGGAACCTCAAAATCAACTTCACAGTCAAGAATCACAAAATCGGCCAGAAATATATATGACTCCACTTTCACAAGCACATCATGGAGTATACCAATGGGCCTCTTCACTATTCGATCGGCCATCAGTAACCGCATCGCAGTAGGCTTTGGGTCACCCAAGCCTAACTTCTTATAAATGGAAAAAGGCATTAGGTTTATGCTTGCACCAAGATCACCTAGTGCTTTAGAAAAGTGTAGAAACCCGATTGTACATGGAATGGTGAAAGCGCCCGGATCTTTCTTTTTCTACACAAGAGACCTTGTAGCAATACCACTACAATGTTGCATTGTTTCATCATCCTCAAAACTCACCGATATATTCTTTGTCACCATATCCTTCATAAACATAGCATAACCGGGCATTTGTTCCAAAGCTTCTATCATGTGACATATATGGAAAACTGTTTAAACATTGTGATAAATCGCCAGTATTTACTATCCTCGATCTTTTTCACTAATCTCTGAGGGAATGCTGGTGGAGTTCTATAAATGGGGACCACTTTCTGAGACACCTCTACTTCTATCACCGTGTTGTCCACAAACTCTCCACTAGTTTCTCCAACCTCTTTTTCTTTTCTCATATAATCTTCTACCACAGACGGCATAGGTGGATCAATGGTTTCCTTACCCCCTTGAGTAGTGACCGCCATGAAATGCCCATAATTTTTTGAATTTTGGATGGTGTTGCTAGGAAGAGTGACAGGTTGGCGTGGAGTCACAGTAGTAGGCAATTAAGCCAACTGTAACTCAAGATGCCTAATTGAAATCGCATGTGCATCCACCTTTTACGAAATATTATCTAAATCACCTCTCATCTCCTTGGCATGCTCATTACTAGTATCAAATCTCCTCATCATCTTTTGAAGCATTCTTTAACTCGCGCCATGCTACCTCCACCGTCCCTAGGAGTAACTTCCCAATTTTGTGGGGGAATATAGGGCCCTCTTCTATCATTCCTATTACCATAGTTACCCTGATTAAAGTTGTTGTCGCGGTTTTTAGTTCCCATATCGAACATATTGACCCTGTCGATTATAGTTACCATAGTTCCGACCTTGATTTCCTTGACCTTTGCGCCAATTCTCCTTATTGGAGCCTTGTGTGTTTGGTCAAAACCCCCCCCCATCTACTCATTCACTGCATAGGAATCTTCTTCATAATAGTGATCATCTACCGGCGGTGGTGGTTTAGTCAAGTAGTTCACCACATTTACCTTTTGTGGACATCCGCTCACATGTTTCAAAACAAACCATAGCTCCGTTCTCATTTGTGCCAACTCATCACGTATCTCATCTGCTGTTGGGTTGTTTGTAGCTTGTACTGCAAAGGTGTTTATCCCGGTGTCTTACGTTCTAGTGCTCCAAGACTTGTTGTTGCGAGATATCTTCTTCAACTACTCTGCGATCTCTGCATATGTGTAGTCTCCGTAGGAACCCCCGCAATAGTGTCGAGTACTGCTTTATTGTTATCATCTTCACCCCAATAGAAGTACTTCTTCAATGACTCATCACCAATGCGGTGGTTTGGGACGCCTCTCACAAATGAAGTAAATCTATCCCAAGAGCTACTCACCGACTCCCCATATAGTGCCACAAAGTTGTTCACCTTATCATTGTGGTTGAGCGTCTTGGACACTGGGTAATACCTTGCTTAGAACACATCTCTCAACTGATACCAACTATAAATGGAGTTGTAGGGAAGCTCAGTAAACCATATGGCGACATCTCGTGTAAGTGATTGAGGAAACACTCGTAACCCAATGACATTCATATCCAAATTTGGCCTTCCCACACAACTCTTACACATACACCTCAGTTTGGCTATGTGAGCATGAGGGTCCTGTGATGGCAGACTCAAGAATAAACCCCTCGCGGTGAGCATCTACATCAAACTAATCGTCATGACGAATGTGTGCCCAGGTGGCAAATGAGGTAGGACAAGAGGTCAATCAGACTCAGCAATGTTAACGTTACCGCTATAGTAATCCTTAGTTCTTTGCGCTGGAGGCTACATCCTCGATACATTATCGAATTGATTTTCCACTTGAACTTAATTGTGTGCCTCAACCGGTAATGGAGGTTGATGAATTGCCCCATCACCTAGATTGACTAGGTTTTGTTGATTTTCCTATCTTTACAATGTACAGTAAGTTCAGGATCGAATGGAATGAGTGGTTCTCCTCGGCTTCGTGTACTTGGCATACAGTAAAGCTAGACTGGAAATAGACAAAAAGAAAAAGAAAAAGTAAAATCAGGAAATTGTTGACTAAATATAATAATGTATTTAAAATTAATCTAAAAGCAAGATTCCCCGGTAGCTGCGCCAAAATTTGATACGCTCAAATTACACCTCCCTAAAGAAGTATAAGTGGTCGTAATCAAGTAAAGAACCCAACTATTAGGTTGGGCTCTATCCCACGAGGATAATTTTTTAGACTCTTCAATATACAATTCTATCTCTTTAGCCATGATATTTCCGAAAACAGGTAATTAAAGGGGGGGGGGGTTGTGAAACAAGTTTATTAAACACTTCTAAGTTAATAAGTGAACAAAAGTAAAAAGTGATTTTTTATCAAGTTGTTATACTGACTAGGATATGTATGTTCACCATAGGTTCATAACGTCGTATCCCTAGAAATAACAATCCTTCCCCCGTGATTTACATGTAAAATTTCAAGTTATGTATCTTTGAATCCTTTGTCTGGCATCTACAAAATTTCACCCCGTACCTTTGTCCGGCTATGTGTGTATAATCACTTCGCACCAATCGACACTAGCCGAAAAGATATATCTCACTAAATATATGTTGATAATCATTTTCCTATTACTACTCGGTGGTCCATAAAATAGAAACAAGATGAGTACTAACGTTGGCCACCGTTAAAAATACTTAAGCGAAAGAATTATCAATACATGCAAGAACCTATTTGAGAATTGCTTATTTGCTAGGTTTAATTAGTTAATCACCCTTGGTTTCCACAACCTTAGTTATGGATTTAGTTACCCATGCAAGCAAGTCCACAATCAGTAATTCTTAAGGAAGAACTCGTGAACATACTTCAACAATAAAAATAAAGCTAGAAAATAAAATTTAAAATGCAAGATAAATCTTCAAACCAAATCGGGAAATTGAATTATTGCCAAATTTTGCTAAAACCAATCTCCAATCAAAACAAAAACAATACTCACAATGTCTAAACCCAATAGCAAGGTTTTTAACCCAATTTGTAGAAAACATTGTCCTAAATTAAAAGGAATTGAAATAAGGAAAGTTTGTCCAAAACCGCAGCATTGATCGACGACCCCTACTGATGGACCATCAATGGAACGGTCCGTCGACTGCGACCGTCAGTCAAGACTTAGAATATTTTTCTCTCCTTCAGATGTCACCTTATCTGAATCAAATAACGGACAAACAAAATGATCCGTCGATGCACCTAAGTTTCGTCGATGCCCTCGGTCGCTCAATCCTAAAAATTTCTCCAACATCGGGTACTGGAACTATCTCTGATCACATCAACGGTCTAGCAGCACGGTCCATCGATAAATAGATGTCCCTTCCGTAGTTCCACACTTTGTCGGATTTCCCCAAGTTTTTCATCGGTCTGAACTACAATCGATGGTCACCACCTATGGACCATCGATTGAACGATAGTTTATCGATGGCCTTCATAGGTCGTCTTTCTACTCTATTTTCTAGCTGCCTCCTGCATTTTTATTCTGGACATCTTCCATGCAAAGCATACATAAAAACATGTTAAAATTACTCTAAAAAGGCTCTAGACACACACAACTCTTAAGAAAAAAGCATTGAAGGCACAGTGAAACCATGGTACATTAGAGAACATGCAACTCATACTTTTCTACTAGACACTTATCATGAACAAACTTCTAGGATATCTTTAATTTCAAGCTCAAGTAAGAATAGAAGAACAAGATAGAAATATCTACAACCTTACTACTCCCATCACCATCCCTAACTTAAGGTAAGACCATTTAAGAGCAACTTAAACCAACCTCAAGAGGATCTTAGCTTATCAACCTTCATTTTCATTTAAAAGAGATTACCATTTTAGAAGAACTTACAGTAACTCAACATAGGAACACAAAAGGGCATTCTAAACCTTATCATCTAGGCAAATTATCCCCAATTCATACTATCTAACCACATAAGGTTTTGAACAATACCATATACACCAAGGGTCATAAAACATTAGAGGAAAACAATAGAGGAGACTTAGCCATAAGGCCTCTTTATTTTAAATGAGCATTACTGTAAGGTAACTTCTAGGTGAATCCAACCTACACCATCACCCTACAAGGTAAGCATACTACATTTACTTCTATGGTCAATCCTATACAAAAGACTCCAATCCAAACAAGGCAACTATGAAAAACCACACATATACAAAGGCTACATATGAACCATTGCACATATATAAGGAAACATTGCATCTTTAACTATTTACCACATTAATCAAAGAATTTCAAGTCTAAACCATATTATAGGACTATAATCATACAAAACCCTATATCAACACACCATTCAAAAAAGAGACTCATTTTAACCGTATTAACTTCTAACATGCTTTAACCATATCATGACATACATTTCTCAACATAACATACCATTTCACATAGTTCTCATATAGCCACAAAGGGCATCACATCATCATAAACCAAAGTTCACCTTCACACATACTCATCAAACTATAAAACCAAGATAAGCATCAAACTCACCTTTTCTCCCTCAAGCATAAAGATACCATCTCATCCAAGCAATCACATCTAAAATAATATAGGAAAAGAAAACATAAGAGAAAGATCTTATAGAGTTAAGGTCTATGGCACAAAATGAGAATGATGAAGAAAGAAAACTCTATCGTCCTATAGATTCTCGATCATAGATGTGTCGCGACTCACCACCGACGATCGAGACTCTACTAGACGTGGCAATACGAAACATAAGGAACCTAAAACCACTTTTATGAACCTCATGCTCTTATACCACGTTTGTCACGACCGGGGAGCACCCCCTAGAAGTAACATGGCGTACTTGACATCTTGGATGTCTTATAGAAGCCATAATTATTATTCATCGCATTCTCATAGGTAAATTTAGTGGAAAATTTAAAACTTTCTTAGCACATCATATGCTAGAACATCACTTCCATATATATATAAAATATCATAATAAATAGTTAAAGACTCTAGCCTCTTTTTGCCGTCCTAGACTCAACATCATTATATTCATTAGGGACACGGCCCTTACAATTGAAATCATAAGTATACTTATTACATAACATTACAGTAAACCATGACTTAGGAAATCCTTTGACTTAAGGATTCCTTTCCTTGAGCTTGGGAATAACATATCAAGATCCTCACCATTAAAAACATCCTTTAAGCATCCATAACCTACACTTTTTGTAAAAAGGTAGAGAAAAATGGAGTTAGTAGAAGAATGCACTAAGTATGGAAACCATTCAAAAATAAGCATTTAAAATGGACAATTTACTTGAAACAATATGTCACGCCTCAAAACCCATTAAGACGGACAGGCACCCGATGCCCTAAAGGCCCGAGAGAACCAACCTACAACCTGTTCTTACTGAGCATATACTATAACAATTGAGACAAGTTAACTTTGGATGCAGCGATACAAACCAACGTAAGTAGATCCAAAAGTTATATACAAGACCTGGCCGTTTAGGCCACAACTCCTTAAGACACAACTGAACCATGTACATACATCTACAAAACCTCTAAAAGATAGAAGACTAGAGTAGGTCGGGACAGACCCCGCCTTACCCTTAACTACGATACAATACCAAACGAATTTACCAAGGACTTAATAAAGCTCCGAATCAACTTGGAGCTCACCAAAAGTAGCAGAATTTCGAGTGCTTCTACTGAGGAGGTCTACTAGCTGGAGTACCTGAGCCTGCAGCATGAAATGCAGCGTCCCCAATACGGGACGTCAGTACGAAAAATGTACTGAATATGTAAGGCAAAAAGTATATATAATACAAGGCACAAATGAAATCAAGTAGCAACATATGAGTGCATAGATTAGGAGAGAAGACCACCTTTGCTTACTCTTGTGGAATCAAGTAAGCTAGATTCTTTTCTTTACCTTCTTTGTATGTTATAATCTTTGTTGGGCATGTGATACAAGTGACCAGCTGATCAGTGGTAGAAGAGGATGACCCATGCTAGGCGTATTAACCCCTGGGATGCGGTCCTCATAATTACACAACTTGGGATCGGCCCATGCTAGGCTTTCGCCCCTGAGCTGCCACCCTTCTATACCAATAGGGATCGGCCCATGCTAGGCTTTCGCCCCTGAGCTGCCACCCTTAATTATATAGATTTCTTCACTTAGATTCTTTAATCTTTGAGATTGTTGTTAATCAGTTCGTAACACTTTTGAGATGTTGATTTGGTGATCATAATCATCTTGGAGATATGAAAATACGGAACAGTAGTGGAATACATGAAAATAATACTTTGAGGCAGTAACAATGACATAAGGAGCTATGAAACATCAACACCTTACTTTAAGACCTTAATGGCACAATTGACTTCAATTGGCTTAGGAGAAGGATTCATCAAACTTTCTTTTGCAAATACCATTTCTATAACAGCACAAGGGGAAATTATACAAGTATAGAGTAGTGAACATATAATGAAGTAGTTCCATGTGCTTAGAATGGGGAAAGAAATATTGTTAGCTATTTGGAGATAGTACGCTGCCAATATGCTTCCTTTTCAAGAAATAGAACTTATGGGAATCACTTCATTGATATTAATTGCAGATGGCAGAATTCATGCCAAAAGGATATAAAATCGAATAGCCTTACATACCTTATTTTTCTGACCAATACCACTATCACGATTCAGCCTTCCTTATTGGGTGCTAATCTACAACATAAGTCATGATTAAGCTAACATCAGCAGCTAATCACAATAAGGTCCTCCAATCAGTAGCTAAAATATTTGATGGAAATCAGGCCCAAACAACCCTTACATAAATGGTGAACCACCACACCCTTCCTCTACACATTAATACAACTTCATACATCATCTCCCAAGCTACCCAAACAACCCTCAACAACAATATTCATAAGGCAGCCACTATCAATCTCAAATCTTTCAGCATAATAGGAGAATATTGACTCAAAGATTTATCACAATCCATGAATTCTTGATAAACATATACAAAATTCTCCACTCCAAACATTATCAAAGAGAGGAAAACAAATGGGTTGAAGTCTTACCTTAATTATGAAAATTTATCCTCTACACTTGTACTTCAAGAATTCAAACTCTCCTTCAAACTCTTACTTGAAAAATTAGACAGCACTCAAGAACTCTAAGGTGTCTTAGGGCTGCTAATTGAAGCCAAGAGAGACCAAGAAAGAACTTAGGAAATCTGAAATTTTTGCAAGTTCAAAATGGAGAATAAGACTTGATCCTTATCCTTTGAAAAAGGAGGTGTTATGGCCTACACTCTTGACCAATTTTGGGCCATATAATGTCAAGTAGGTGCCCCACCTGCTTGTCCTTTTAACTTGGGCCTTTTTGGACTTAATATTATTGGACCTTGGCTGTCCATTTTCCCTTTGTTCTTTTATTCCACTTGGGACAGATTAATGCAAGTAGGTGGTACACACTTGGCCCAATAACATGGTAAAACAAATCTTAGGAGGTCATGCACTTACCTAGTTTCACTTGGGCTTTATCCATAATGGGCCAATTGGCAGATTTGGCTGCTGGCCTTCTTTCATTCACAATTTTCTTTAATAGGTTTGGGCTTCAAATGAGCCCCTAAATATAAGCCTAAATCTGGTCAATCAAACTTGGGCCCTTTAACTATAATATAGATCAAGTAGGTGATGCAGCTGCTAGCTCAATTACCATCTTACTATAATTACTTAAATACTTTCCATCGGAGTTAACTTGCAATACATATGCTAAAACATGCAAGGCATTACATCACCTTCCAAGCTAGTTTAAACCAACACTAATCACATAAGAAACATGATCCCTCACCTACACTATAAGTCTATGTCAAGTATAACATGAATAGAACTACCACATACAAAAATACAGGCCGTTACATCCTTCCCCCCTTGGAACATTCGTCCTCGAATGTTAGCATGGTTGTGCGGCCTAAACAAGTTCAAGCCTAAGCTAGTACTACTATTAATCACATTGAACATATAGACTTATACTTACTTGTCAATGCCTCCACTAACATTTTGATCATTCCCACCAGTGTGGAAGAGGTGAGGATACTTCAATTTCATTGCTTCTTCTGCTTCCCATGTAACTTCTTCTACTTGTTTGTTTCTCCATAGAACTTTTACAGAAGCTACTTCTTTATTCCTTAACTTCCTAACTTGTCGATCCAGAATAGCAATGGGTACTTCTTCATAAGTGAGATCTCCTGTAACCTGTACGTCTTCAGTAGGAGTAATACGAAATGGGTCACCTACGCATTTCCGTAGCATTGAGACATGGAACACCGGATGAACTGATGAAAGCTCTTGTGGTAGCTCTAACTCATAGGCTACTTGGCCAAATTTTTGGATAATCTTATATGGCCCTATATAGCGTGGACTCAGCTTTCCCTTTTTACCAAACCTCATTACCCCTTTCATCGGAGACACCTTCAAGAACACCCAATCCCCTATAGAAAATTCTAGTCCTCTCCTTCTAATATCTGCATATGATTTATGTCGACTTTGAGCTGTTTCTAGCCGCTGCTGTATCACTTTGACTTTTTCCATAGCTTGATGAACAAGATCTGGCCCAAATAAGGCAGTTTCACCCGTTTCGAACCAGCCAATTGGTGATCTACACTTTCGACCATATAAAGCTTCATAAGGTGCCATTTTAATGCTCGAATGATAGCTATTGTTATAAGCAAATTCAATAAGTGGTAGGTGATCATCCCAGCTACCCTTGAAATCTAATATACAAGCTCGCAGCATATCCTCAAGTGTCTGAATCGTACGTTCTGCCTGACCATCCGTTTGAGGATGAAAGGCTGTACTTAAATTCACTTGTGTTCCCAAACTCTTTTGAAATGACTTCCAAAAATTTGCTGTAAATTGAGCTCCTCTATCCGATATTATCGAGATTGGCACTCCATGTAGTCGAACTATCTCTTTAATGTACAACCTCGCATACTCTTCAGCTGTATAAGTAGTCTTCACCGGCAAGAAGTGTGCTGCTTTGGTAAGTCTATCAACTATTACCCATATGGAGTCAAACTTCCGGAATGAGCGAGGCAAACCAGTAACAAAATCCATGTTGATCATGTCCCATTTCCAAATTGGAAGTTCTATACGCTGCATGTAACCTCCGGGCTTTTGGTGTTTTACTTTTACCTGTTGACAGTTTGGACACTGAGCCACGAATTCTGCAATGTTCTTCTTCATGTTCCCCCACCAATACATTTCTTTCAAGTCATGATACATTTTAGTTGACCCCGGATGAACAGAGTACCTTGATTTATGTGCTTCCATCATGATCCTCTTTCTTAGTTCATCTATATTAGGTACACATAATCTGTTTTGACATCGAAGTACTCCGTCTTGCTTAAGCTCAAACGCCTTTGTCATACCATGTAGTACATTCTCTTTAAGTTGTAAAAGAATTGGATCAGTGTACTGCTTCTCTTTCACTTCCACTATTAATGAGGATTCTGCCGCATTTTGCACAATTACCCCTTCGTCTTGAGATTCAAGAAGGCGAACGCCCAAGTTAGCTAGTTGGGAAAGATCCTTAGTCATTCCTTGTCTTTCCATAGACTTCCCATAAGTGGTTGCCATTATTTTACGGCTTAAAGCATCAGCTACTACATTAGCTTTACCGGGATGATATAAGATGTCAATGTCATAATCTTTTAATAGCTCCAGCCACCTTCGCTGCCTCAGATTTAAGTCTTTTTGCTTAAAAATATATTGCAAGCTTTTGTGATCAGTGTATATGTCAACATGAACTCCATACAAGTAGTGGCGCCATATCTTCAAAGCAAACACAACTGCTGCTAGCTCTAGATCATGGGTTGGATAATTTTTCTCATGTGGCCGCAGCTGCCTTGAGCCATAAGCTATAACTTTACCATTCTGCATCAATACACAACCTAAGCCCACTCCCGAAGCATCACAGTACACTACATAGCCTTCTGTACCTTCTGGAAGTACCAACACAGGTGTAGAAGTTAATTTACTCTTCAGCTCTTGGAAGCTTCTTTCACACTCATCGCTCCACAGAAACTTGGTTCCTTTGTGTGTTAGCTTTGTTAAGGGTGCAGCCATGGAAGAGAATCCTTCAACAAACCTTCTATAATAACCTGCCAATCCAAGAAAACTACGGATCTCCGTAGGCGTTGTAGGTCTTGGCCATCTTTTCACGGCTTCTATTTTCTGGTTATCAACCCTTATTCCTTCCTCGGATACGATATGACCTAGGAATGCCACAGATTTCAACCAGAACTCACATTTAGAGAACTTTGCATACAATTTACGATCACGAAGAATTTGTAAAATCTGCCGCAAGTGATTAGCATGATCCTCTTTCGATCTTGAATACACCAAAATGTCATCTATGAACACTATCACAAACACATCTAAGAATGGCTTGAACACCCTATTCATCAAATCCATAAAAGCTGCTGGTGCATTTGTTAGCCCGAATGACATGACTAAGAACTCAAACTGACCATACCGTGTTCGGAAAGCTGTCTTGGGTATATCTTTGTCCTTGACCCTCACTTGGTGATAACCTGACCTCAGGTCGATCTTTGAAAAACACCTAGCACCTTGTAATTGATCAAACCGATCATCAATTCTAGGGAGGGGATATTTGTTCTTAATTGTTACCTTATTCAACTGCCGGTAGTCGATACACATTCTTAATGAGCCATCCTTTTTGCGTACAAATAAAACTGGTGCTCCCCATGGCGACACACTAGGCCTTATGAATCCTTTCTGTAATAAGTCTTTTAACTGCTCCTTCAACTCTCGTAATTCTGCCGGAGCCATTCTATACGGAGGAATTGAGATAGGTTGAGTATCTGAAAGCACATCAATACCGAACTTTACTTCTCGTTCTGGAGGCAAACCTGGAAGATCTTCAGGAAACACATCTGGAAATTCATTTACCACCGGAATGGATTGAAGGGTTGGTGGCTCTACATCTACATTTTTCACTCTAACCAGATGGCATATGTATCCTTTGGAAATCATCTTCTTTGCCTTAAGATAAGAAATAAATTTACCTCTTGGCATCCCAATATTACCTTTCCATTCGAGGACTACCTCTTTTGGAAACTGGAAATGCACTATCTTAGTTCGGCAATCTACCGTGGCATAACAAGAAGCTAACCAATCCATACCCATTATAACATCAAAATCTACCATGTCTAGCTCAACAAGGTTAGCCAATGTATCGCGATCACAAATAGTTACAATGCAATTACGATAAACTCTCCTAGCTATAATAGATTCACCAATCGGTGTAGACACTTCAAATGGCTTCGCTAATAATTCTGGTGTTCTTTTGAACTTTTCAGCAATCAATGGTGTAACATATGATAGTGTAGACCCCGGATCGATTAATGCATATACAATATGTGAAAAGATGGACAATGTACCTGTAACCACATCCGGCGAGGCTTCTAAATTTTGTCGATCCCCTAGTGCATATGTGCGATTCTGACCTCCACTAGAACTAGTTGCTCCCCTAGCTCCTCTACCACGACCTGTAGGCATATGTAGTTCCCTACCTAAAGAAGGGGTTGATGAAGTCAACGCAACAACTGATCTAGTTGGTTGTGCAACACCACCCACTCCCCTATGAGGGCAGTTTCTCATCATATGCCCTGGTGTGCCACACCAAAAACAAACATCCGTCCCAAACCTGCATGCACCTAGATGATTCCTCCCACACTGTTTACAAGGCTGTCGTGGAGGCCTTGATTGGCTCGTACTTCCTTGCTCTTGATGACTGCCTTGGCTTTCACTTCTTTGCCCAAACTGATTGCCTCTGAACCCTTGGAACCGTGGTGGAGCACTAGCTGTAGAGTAGAAAGATGATGGCCTAGGTGGTCTGTTAGAAAACCGAGGCCTAAACTCACCTTGGGATGGTGTAAACTGCCCCATTGATCTGGCCCTCTTAGAATGACCTGTTTCCAACTCTTGTGTTCTTCTTCTTTGCCTTTGATCCTCCAATTTTTGTGCAAAAGCCTGCATCCTTGCTATATCCATATCTTTATTTAATGAAGCAATTGTACAGTCTCTAACCAGATATGAATCTAACCTGTCCACAAAATGATAAACTCTATCCGCCATAGTAGCTACTACATTAGGAGCATACCTGGCTAAGGAATTAAATTTGAGACTATACTCCCTCACACTCATATTTCTTTGGTGGAGATTTAAGAACTGATCTGCAAGGGCCTCTCGAATCTCCAATGGCAGATAATGATCAAGGAATTCCTTTTTAAACTCTTTCCACATAGCTGAAGGTGAATTTGTTCCCCTAGATTGCTTCCAAGCTTCATACCACAATATAGCCACACCCTTTAATCTGTATGCAGCTAGCTCAAGTGCTTCTTTACCACTTACATGCATAATATCCAAAGTGCGTTGGATTTGATCTATAGAGTCTTGGGGATCTTCATTAGGATCTGACCCGATAAATGATGGAGGGTCCAAGTTAAGAAAATCACGTATCCGTGTTCCAGATGATCTAACTACACCACTAGTACCTGCAACTGGACCTTCTTGCCTTTGGCTATGACCAGCAACTATACGAGTCAATAATTGGACTGCATTCTTCAAATCTTGCTCGGTAGCATTAATAGGGGGTTCCTGAGGTTCATCTTCCCTCCTTATTTCTTTAGGAGATGGAGGCGTCGAGGAAGTCTGCGATAGAGACTCATCTTGAGCCCCACTTTGAACAGCTTAACTTGGTGGTGGTTGGCTGGTCCCTTCTTGGGCAGCAACTTCTACTCGTTTACCAGTACTTTTACTCATTCTCGTAATCGGCATCTTTTCTATAATAAAACAATTGAGGAATTAGATATGATTCACCTACAACACAAGTTCTATCGCACGATCTAAAAAATGAAAGAAATGAGACAACTCCTATATGTCCCGTAGCCTCCTGTTTATAAATGTGGTGCACAACACATCCATAAGTAAGACTCTACACAGACACGGCTTTGCAGACTCCCTAGGATGACCTGCTCTGATACCACTTTTGTCACGCCTCAAAACCCATTAAGACGGACAGGCACCCGATGTCCTAAAGGCCCGACAGAACCAACCTACAACCTGTTCTTACTGAGCATATACTATAACAATTGAGACAAGTTAACTTTGGATGCAGCGATACAAACCAACGTAAGTAGATCCAAAAGTTATATACAAGACTTGGCCGTTTAGGCCACAACTCCTTAAGACACAACTGAACCATATACATATGTCTACAAAGCCTCTAAAAGATAGAAGACTAGAGTAGGTCGGGACAGACCCCGCCTTACCCTTAACTACGATACAATACCAAACGAATTTAACAAGGACTTAATAAAGCTCCAAATCAACTTGTAGCTCACCAAAAGTAGCAGAATTTTGAGTGCTCCTACTGAGGAGGTCTACTAGCTGGAGTACCTGAGCCTGCAGCATGAAATGCAGCGTCCCCAATACGGGACGTCAGTACGAAAAATGTACTGAATATGTAAGGCAAAAAGTATATGTAATACAAGGCACAAATGAAATCAAGTAGCAACATATGAGTGCATAGATTAGGAGAGAAGACCACCTTTGCTTACTCTTGTGGAATCAAGTAAGCTACATTCTTTTCTTTACCTTCTTTGTATGTTATAATCTTTGTTGGGCATGTGATACAAGTGACCAGCTGATCAGTGGTAGAAGAGGATGACCCATGCTAGGCGTATTAACCCCTGGGATGCGGTCCTCATAATTACACAACTTGGGATCGGCCCATGCTAGGCTTTCGCCCCTGAGCTGCCACCCTTCTATACCAATAGGGATCGGCCCATGCTAGGCTTTCGCCCCTGAGCTGCCACCCTTAATTATATAGATTTCTTCACTTAGATTCTTTAATCTTTGAGATTGTTGTTAATCAGTTCATAACACTTTTGGGATGTTGATTTGGTGATCATAATCATCTTGGAGATATGAAAATACGGAACAGTAGTGGAATACATGAAAATAATACTTTGAGGCAGTAACAATGACATAAGGAGCTATGAAACATCAACACCTTACTTTAAGACCTTAATGGCACAATTGACTTCAATTGGCTTAGGAGAAGGATTCATCAAACTTTCTTTTGCAAATACCATTTCTATAACAGCACAAGGGGAAATTACACAAGTATAGAGTAGTGAACATATAATGAAGTAGTTCCATGTGCTTAGAATGGGGAAAGAAATATTGTTAGCTATTTGGAGATAGTACGCTGCCAATATGCTTCCTTTTCAAGAAATAGAACTTATGGGAATCACTTCATTGATATTAATTGCAGATGGCAGAATTCATGCCAAAAGGATATAAAATCGAATAGCCTTACATACCTTATTTTTCTGACCAATACCACTATCACGATTCAGCCTTCCTTATTGGGTGCTAATCTACAACATAAGTCATGATTAAGCTAACATCAGCAGCTAATCACAATAAGGTCCTCCAATCAGTAGCTAAAATATTTGATGGAAATCAGGCCCAAACAACCCTTACATAAATGGTGAACCACCACACCCTTCCTCTACACATTAATACAACTTCATACATCATCTCCCAAGCTACCCAAACAACCCTCAACAACAATATTCATAAGGCAGCCACTATCAATCTCAAATCTTTCAGCATAATAGGAGAATATTGACTCAAAGATTTATCACAATCCATGAATTCTTGATAAACATATACAAAATTCTCCACTCCAAACATTATCAAAGAGAGGAAAACAAATGGGTTGAAGTCTTACCTTAATTCTGAAAATTTATCCTCTACACTTGTACTTCAAGAATTCAAACTCTCCTTCAAACTCTTACTTGAAAAATTAGACAGCACTCAAGAACTCTAAGGTGTTTTAGGGCTGCTAATTGAAGCCAAGAGAGACCAAGAAAGAACTTAGGAAATCTGAAATTTTTGCAAGTTCAAAATGGAGAATAAGACTTGATCCTTATCCTTTGAAAAAGGAGGTGTTATGGCCGACACTCTTGACCAATTTTGGTCCATATAATGTCAAGTAGGTGCCCCACCTGCTTGTCCTTTTAACTTGGGCCTTTTTGGACTTAATATTATTGGACCTTGGCTGTCCATTTTCCCTTTGTTCTTTTATTCCACTTGGGATAGATTAATGCAAGTAGGTGGTACACACTTGGCCCAATAACATGGTAAAACAAATCTTAGGAGGTCATGCACTTACCTAGTTTCACTTGGGCTTTATCCATAATGGGCCAATTGGCAGATTTGGCTGCTGGACCTTCTTTCATTCACAATTTTCTTTAATAGGTTTGGGCTTCAAATGAGCCCCTAAATATAAGCCTAAATCTGGTCAATCAAACTTGGGCCCTTTAACTATAATATAGATCAAGTAGGTGATGCAGCTGCTAGCTCAATTACCATCTTACTATAATTACTTAAATACTTTCCATCGGAGTTAACTTGCAATACATATGCTAAAACGTGCAAGGCATTACATCACCTTCCAAGCTAGTTTAAACCAACACTAATCACATAAGAAACATGATCCCTCACCTACACTATAAGTCTATGTCAAGTATAACATGAATAGAACTACCACATACAAAAATACAGGCCGTTACAATTTATTAGGGGTAAAACTAAGCCTTAATTCAGTTTTATAAAAATTGAATACGCTTAGGGCTTGGGAAGAAAGAGAAGAGAAGAGAAAAGAAAAGGAAGATCAAGAATCCTTCAAAAACACTAAGGTTTTGCGAGTGGAATCCATCGGGGTGATCCATATCGAGGTATGTGAGATCTTTCTGTGTTGGATTCGTTCACCCACACACCAACATGTTTATATCAGCGAGTTTTGAATAGATTGAATAATAAATATTGAAGTTCTTGATGAAAAATTATTGAATTCTTGTTGGTTGAGTTATAGCATTCCTTTGTCGATTTGATTCGTGTTTTCGGGTTTTTTTTCGAGTCGAATAGATTGTTAAATGTTTATTTTTATTACAAATTGTTTATATATATATATAGAACTACTTAACTTCGTAGATCCACTAGCTTATACTAAAATCATCTTAAGGAGTCATCTAAAAAGTATGATCCTTTACTACCCATGATCGGTATTCGGAGACGTTGAATCATCTGAACTCAAACTCATCCCCATATCGGTTCTCAATACTACTGCAATATCTCGTAAACCGAAATAGCTAAGATTAAACAAAGAAACTATGAATAGTTATTTTTGGAAAGAATAGGAAAATTTTGGAAAATTTCCTAAGTGTAAAAGTGAGTTTTTGGTCATTTTCAAATGGTCATAACTTCTAGCTTGAGTTAGGGTCAGTTCTTTATATGGTTGGAAAGCCCTTGGAGAGATCATTCAAATGCTGCCGAGTTTGCGCATTTTCGATATTGTATGATGGACATATGCTTTTCGAAAGTTGTGTTGTTGGACTGAGGAAAGTTGAATCAGGATTATAGTAAGTGTAAAGTGGATTTTCACCCTACTATTTTCTAATTCGTTTAACGGTTTATTAGGGGTAAAACTAAACCTTAATTCAGTTTTACAAAAATTTAATACGCTTAGGTCTTGGGAGAAAAGAGAAGAGAAGAGGAAGATAAAAAATACTTCAAGAACACTAAGGTTTTGCGAGTGAAATCCGTCGGGGTGATCCCTATCGAGGTATATGAGATCTTTCTGTGTTGGATTCGTTCACCCACACACCAACATGTTTATATCAACGAGTTTTGAATAGATTGAATGATAAATATTGAAGTTCTTAATGAACAATTGTTGAATTCTTGTTGGTTGAGTTATAGCATGCCTTTAGTCGATTTGATTTGTGATTTCGGGTTTTTCTTCGAGTCGAATAGATTGTTAAATGTTTCTTTTTAGTACAAATTGTTTTATATATATATATATATATATATATATATATATATATATATATATTCTTATTTTCTTCTACATTCCTTTTGATGTGATTAAAGAACCAAAGACTTATTATTTCGTGAATAATTCATTCATTAGATGTTCTTGAGTTATGTGATAATGAAAAATAATCAAATTCATGTTGGAATATTGCTAATAATTTTTTAAGAACCTATTTTTCCATTATTTTTAATGTATGGATATTGATAAAAAAAATATTTTGAAGTTCGATGCAATTATTATTTATGATCACGCAAAGCGTAAGAAAATTACCTAGTTACATGATAATATATAGTAACTCCCATACCTCCATAACCTTCCCCCTTGATATTCCCGTATAACTTACATGATTACTGTCTCCATAACTTTCATGATTAATGTCATGCTTATAACTAACCTTTTATATGTCTCTATGTAAGACTATAAATAGAGGCATAAGAGTTCATATTGGATACGCTTGAAGATGTAGATACCAATTGAATACTTAGAAGAATAAGAAAAACTTTATTCTTTTGTCTCCCTATTTCTATTGCTTTCATCTCTATATTTCTTGTCTTATTTTGCTTTAGTTTTATAACAAAATTTTTAATTTTAGTCCTAGTTATACTTTTAACCATTTATTTTATGAATAGGAGCTAAGATATTAAAATTAGAATTTTATTTAATTTACTTTGAAGAGTAGGAGCGTAGAGGGTGTATTTAAATTTAATTTAATTTATTGTGTAGGAACCAAATAAGTTTCAAATTTTAATTCGTGTGTTATTTTCTTAATCATTTCACATAGAAAGTAGGTTACATCTAGACTGTTTTTAAAAATGACATTATTTTTAAATAAATATTATAAATACAAATATAATATAATACATGAATAATTAAATAATTTAGAAATTAATAAATTTTAAAATTTGTGAAATCTTCAGATTCAAAATATCACGAATGACTATTTTAATTAATTAAAAATTGAAGGTGATTAATAAAATATTATAAGGATTAGTATCACAATATTTTGATATTTTAGGAGCTAAAAACAAATATACTATATAACATCATAAAGTCAAACTGATTTAAAAAATTTAGTTGACTCTTATAAATACTTATTTTACTATGAATTCAAGAAGTTTGACCAAAATATGAAGGTCCAAATTTGAAAGTCAAACCACTTATAGAAAAGATATCTAAGAAGAGATCCAAAATATTCTACTATCATTTATGGAAAACAAATAAGAAGATTTCCAAAATATTCTACTACCATTTATGGAAAATTAATTATTATACATGAGTTCATTCTTACCAAACAATATGATAATTGATCATTATAAATATACTAGTGGTCTCAGTATTCTACATCACATTTTCTTGCATTCATAAAGTAGAAGTTATTCAATGAAAAGAAAGATTAAGGTCACTTGCATAGAAAGGATGATGAAATCTCCCATTAAAATTTTTTTGAAGATTGTAGAGCTTCTACAACTCAGTAAGATCATGGAGGCATGAAAGAAATTAAAAATGTGGCGAAGCAACAAATGGAGCGTGTTATTTCTTTTCCATATCAAATCCTTGGAAGTGCATTTGCTCCTCTAGGTATGAGTAAACATTTTTGTCAAGTTTCGATGTTGGACAAATAGGTTTTATTAAAATTTTTGATACTTATGATTTGATTTTACTTTTAGTGTATTTATCCTAATATGAATTGATATAAAACTTATGTTATTTATTTAGTGTGTGTTAATTTTTTATTTATTCCAATGTCAGTAAATGAAAAATTAATACATACCGAATAAAAGACATATATTTTATTTCATTTCATATTAGGATAAACATACTGAAATGTAAAATTCAAATCATAAATATGGTAAATTTAATAAGGCCTAGTTGGTCCAACATCGAAACCTGATGAATAATTTTACTCCTCCTTAGAAGGAGCCAATGCATTTCCAAGGATTTGATATGGAAATGCAACACCACGCACCATTTGTTGCTTTCCCAGTACATCTTCAACTTCATCCAATTTTGCCTTCACGGTCTCGCTCAAGATCAACATTCTTCAATTTGTTAATGGGAGTTTTTAACATGCTTTCTATGTTAGTGACCTTGATCTTTATTTCCTTGTCAAAACTTCAACGCTGAGAATGAAGAAAATATGATATAGAATATTGATACCATGGGTTTAATTATGGTGATAAATTATCATGTTGTTTGGTAGAGTGAACTCATGCACAATAAGTAATTTTCCACTAATTGTAGTATAATATTTTGGATTTCTTCCTATTTGTTTTCTATTATCAAATTTAAGAATCATAGTCTAATTTTCCTTTTATATACAATAATATATTACATTTTGCAGGTTACATCCTTTGTATAACTGATTTGACTTTCAAATCTGGACCTTCATATTCTTTATTTTGAATTCAAAGTAAAATTAGTATTTATAAGACTCTAAAATTAATTTTAAATCATCTTGATTTGTTGTTAAATAGTATATTTGTTCTTAGCTCCTGAAATATCAATAAATTGTGATATGAATCTTTATGATATTTTATTAAGAACAATAATGGTTTAATTAATTGAAATATTCATTTGTGATATTTTTCATGTGAAGATCTCACAAATTTTAGAATTTATTAATTTTTAAATTATTTCATTATTCAGATATAATATTGAATTTTTTATTGTTAATTCGTAATATTTAAGAGTAATGTAATTTCTAAATACTGTATAGATAGAATATAATTTCTATATAAAATGATTATGAAAGTATCATACGAATTTAAAATTTGAAATTTACGTGATTTCTACTCATCAAATTAAATTAAATTAAATTTAAAATTCACTCTTATGGATCCTATTCATCAAATTAAATTAAAGAAAACTCTAGATTTACTCTCTTCACTCTTCCTCATCAAATTTAATGCTTAAGAAAACATTACAAGAACTAAGATCTAAAATTTAATATCTTTGCTTTCTACTCGTCAAATTAATGAAATAAAATTCTAAATTACGCTCATTGGTCCTGGCTTCTACTTATCAAGTTACATAGTTCGAAAAATATCACTAAAATTAAAATTTAACCACTTGGTTTCTACTCATCAAATTAAATACTTGAGAAAATATCACTAAAATTAAAATCCAAAATATACCCTCTTGGTCCCGACTCCTACTTATCAAATTTAATTAAATGAAACTCCAAATTACTCTCTTAGCTCCTATTCATCAAATTAAATGCTTAACAAAATACAAGAACTTAACTTCAAAATTTATCATCTTGGCTCCTACTCATCAAATTAAATTAATAACATTCCAATTTTACTCTCATATGAACCTACTCACCAAATTAAATTATTTATAAATGTAGAAGATCTAAAATTTGAAATTTATCGTTTTCACTCCTACTCATTAAATTAAATCAATTAAAATAGAATGAGAGAATCTACTAATCCTCATGTATCCTACTCAATAAGACATTATGTATTATCATAAGCTAAATAATTTTTTCTATATTTAAACACTTCTTCACTTGAGAATTTTTCTCTTTTATTTGCATTCTCAAACAAATAAATTATTATTTATTTTGTGGGGTTCTTTTTCTGATGGTTTGAAGTTTTATTTTTGTGTAACGTTGATCTTTATGGTGAATGATACATTGCTTTTTCATCATAAACTAGTGATGGACAACAACTCATGAATAAATTAAATCAAAATAAAGCAATGAAACACATCTAATTTATGAAAATCTTTATAAAACAGTAAGAGCAACATATTTCGTTAATGAAAATGCAATAACAAACTCAACTTTACTCATATAATAAAGTAATATAGTTTTGGGGGGAGTTTCTGTAATTAACAATCACCACTATAAGTCCAAATGGTGATACAACGTCTTTCCCACACTGCCAGGATTATTCTATCATTTGTCGTCATATAGAACTACTTAACTTCGTAGATCCACTAGCTTATACTAAAATCATTTTAAGGAGTCATCTAAAAAGTATGATCCTTTACTACCCATGATTGGTATACGGAGACGCTGAATTATCTGAGCTCAAACTCGTCCCCATATCGGTGCTCAATACTACTGTAACATCTCATAAACCGAAATAGCTAAGATTAAACAAAGAAACTAAGAATAGTTATTTTTGGAAAGAATAGGAAAAATTTGGAAAATTTCCTAAGTGTAAAAGTGAGTTTTTGGTCATTTTCAAACGGTCATAACTTCTAGCTTGAGTTAGGGTCAGTTCTTTATATGATTGGAAAGCCCTTGGAGAGATTATTCAAATGTTGCTGAGTTTTGCGCATTTTTGATATTGTATGATGGAGATATATCTTTCGAAAGTTGTGTTGTTGGACTGAGGAAAGTTGAATCAGGATTTTAATAAGTGTAAAGTGGATTTTCACCCTACTATTTCGTAATTCGATTTAACGATTTATTAGGGGTAAAACTAAGCCTTAATTCAGTTTAATAAAAATTGAATACGCTTAGGTCTTGGGAGAAAAGAGAAGAGAAGAGGAAGATCAAGAATACTCAAGAACACTAAGGTTTTGCGAGTGGAATCCGTCGGGGTGATCCCTATCGAGGTATGTGAGATCTTTCTGTGTTGGATTCGTTCACCCACACACCAACATGTTTATATCAGCGAGTTTTGAATGATAAATATTGAAGTTCTTGATGAACAATTATTGAATTCTTGTTGGTTGAGTTATAGCATCCCTTTAGTCGATTTGATTTGTGTTTTCGGATTTTTCTTCGAGTCGAATAGATTGTTAAATGTTTCTTTTTAGTACAAATTGTTTTATATATATATATATATATATATTCTTATTTTCTTCTACATTCCTTTTGATGTGATTAAAGAACCAAAGACTTATTATTTCGTGAATAATTCATTCATTAGATGTTCTTGAGTTATGTGATAATGAAAAATAATCAAATTCATGTTGGAATATTGCTAATAATTTTTTAAGAACCTATTTTTCCATTATTTTTAATGTATGCATATTGATAAAAAAAATATATTTTGAAGTTCAATGCAATTATTATTTATGACCACACAAAGTGTGAGAAAATTACCTAGTTACATGATAATATATAGTAACTCCCATACCTCCATAACCTTCCCCCTTGATATTCCCCTATAACTTACATGGTTACTGTCTCCATAACTTTCTTGATTAATGTCATGTTTATAACTAATCTTTTATATGTCTCTATGTAAGACTATAAATAGAGGCATAAGAGTTCATATTGGATACGCTTGAAGATGTAAATACCAATTGAATACTTAGAAGAATATGAGAAACTTTATTCTCTTGTCTCCCAATTTCTATTGCTTTCATCTCTATATTTCTTGTCTTATTTTGCTTTAATTTTATAACACAATTTTTAATTTTAGTCCTAGTTATACTTTTAACCATTTATTTTATGAATAGGAGCTAAGAGATTAAAATTAGATTTTTATTTAATTTACTATTAAGAGTAGGAGCGTAGAGGGTGTATTTAAATTTAATTTAATTTATTGTGTAGGAACCAAATAAGTTTCAAATTTTAATTCGTGTGTTATTTTCTTAATCATTTCACATAGAAAGTAGGTTACATCTAGACTGTTTTTAAAAATGACATATTTTTAAATAAATATTATCAATACAAATTTAATATAATACATGAATAATTATATAATTTAGAAATTAATAAATTTTAAATTTTTTGAAATCTTCAGATTCAAAATATCACGAATGACTATTTTAATTAATTAAAAATTGAAGGTGATTAATAAAATATTATAAGGATTAGTATCACAATATTTTGATATTTGAGGAGCTAAAAACAAATATAGTATGTAACATCATAAAGTGAAACTGATTTAAAAAATTAGTTGACTCTTATAAACACTTATTTTACTATGAATTCAAGAAGTTTGACCAAAATATGAAGGTCCAAATTTGAAAGTCAAACCACTTATATAAAAGATATCTAAGAAGAGATCCAAAATATTCTACTATCATTTATGGAAAACAAATAACAAGATTTCCAAAATATTCTACTACCATTTATGGAAAATTATTTATTATACATGAGTTCATTCTTACCAAACAATATGATAATTGATCATTATAAATATACTAGTGGTCTCAGTATTTTACATCACATTTTCTTGCATTCATAAAGTAGAAGTTATTCAATGAAAAGAAAGATTAAGGTCACTTGCATAGAAAGGATGATGAAATCTCCCATTAAAATTTTTTTGAAGATTGTAGAGCTTCTACAACTCAGTAAGATCATGGAGGCATGAAAGAATTTAAAAATGTGGCGAAGCAACAAATGGAGCGTGTTATTTCTTTTCCATATCAAATCCTTGGAAGTGCATTTGCTCCTCTAGGTATGAGTAAACATTTTCGTCAAGTTTCGATGTTGGACAAATAGGTTTTATGAAATTTTTCATACTTATGATTTGATTTTACTTTTAGTGTATTTATCCTAATATGAATTGATATAAAACTTATGTTATTTATTTAGTGTGTGTTAATTTTTTATTTATTCCAATGTCAGTAAATGAAAAATTAATACATACCGAATAAAAGACATATATTTTATTTCATTTCATATTAGGATAAACATACTGAAATGTAAAATTCAAATCATAAATATGGTAAATTTAATAAGGCCTAGTTGGTCCAACATCGAAACCTGATGAATAATTTTACTCCTCCTTAGAAGGAGCCAATGCATTTCCAAGGATTTGATATGGAAATGCAACACCACGCACCATTTGTTGCTTCCCCAGTACATCTTCAACTTCATCCAATTTTGCCTTCACGGTCTCGCTCAAGATCAACATTCTTCAATTTGTTAATGGGAGTTTTTAACATGCTTTCTATGTTAGTGACCTTGATCTTTATTTCCTTGTCAAAACTTCAACGCTGAGAATATGATATAGAATATTGATACCATGAGTTTAATTATGGTGATAAATTATCATGTTGTTTGGTAGAGTGAACTCATGCACAATAAGTAATTTTCCACTAATTGTAGTATAATATTTTGGATCTCTTCCTATTTGTTTTCTATTATCAAATTTAAGAATCATAGTCTAATTTTCCTTTTATATACAATAATATATTACATTTTGCAGGTTACATCCTTTGTATAACTGATTTGACTTTCAAATCTGGACCTTCATATTCTTTATTTTGAATTCAAAGTAAAATTAGTATTTATAAGACTCTAAAATTAATTTTAAATCATCTTGATTTGTTGTTACATAGTATATTTGTTCTTAGCTCCTGAAATATCAATAAATTGTGATATGAATCTTTATGATATTTTATTAAGAACAATAATGTTTTAATTAATTGAAATATTCATTTGTGATATTTTTCATGTGAAGATCTCACAAATTTTAGAATTTATTAATTTTTAAATCATTTCATTATTTAGATATAATATTGAATTTTTTATTGTTAATTCGTAATATTTAAGAGTAATGTATTTTCTAAATACTGTATAGATAGAATATAATTTCTATATAAAATGATTAAGAAAGTATCACACGAATTTAAAATTTGAAATTTACGTGATTCCTGCTTATCAAATTAAATTAAATTAAATTTAAAATTCACTCTTATGGATCCTACTCATCAAATTAAATTAAAGAAAACTCTAGATTTACTCTCTTGACTCTTACTCATCAAATTTAATGCTTAAGAAAACATTACAAGAACTAAGATCCAAAATTTAATATCTTTGCTTCTACTCGTCAAATTAATTAAATAAAATTCTAAATTACGCTCATTGGTCCTGGCTTCTACTTATCAAGTTACATAGTTCGGAAAATATCACTAAAATTAAAATTTAACCTCTTGGTTCCTACTCATCAAATTAAATTAAATAAAATTATAATGCATGCTTTGGTCCTGGCTCCTGCTCATCAAATTAAATACTTGAGAAAATATCATTAAAATTAAAATTCAAAATATACCCTCTTGGTCCTGACTCTTACTCATCAAATTAAATTAAATAACATTCCAATTTTACTCTCATATGAACCTACTCACCAAATTAAATGATTTATAAATGTTAGAAGAACTAAAATTTGAAATTTATCCTTTTCACTCCTACTCATTAAATTAAATCAATTAAAATAGAATGAGAGTATCTACTAATCCTCATGTATCCTACTCAACAAAAAATTATGTATTATCATAAGCTAAATAATTTTTTCTATATTTAAAACTTCTTCACATGAGAATTTTCCTCTTTCATTTGCATTCTCAAACAAACAAGTTATTATTTATTTTGTGGGGTTCTTTTTCTGATGGTTTGAAGTTTTATTTTTGTATAACGTTGATCTTTATGGTGAATGATACATTGCTTTTTCATCATAAACTAGTGATGGACAACAACTCATGAATAAATTAAATCAAAATAAAACAATGAAACACATGCAATTTATGAAAATCTTTATAAAACTGTAAAAACAACATATTTCGTTAATGAAAATGCAATAACAAACTCAACTTTACTCATATAATAAAGTAGTATAGTTTTTGGGGGAGTTTCTCTAACTAACAACCATCACTATAAGTCCAAATGGTGATAGAACTTCTTTCCCACACTGCCAGGATTATCCTATCATTTATCGTCATATAGAACTACTTAACTTCGTAGATCCACTAGCTTATACTAAAATCATTTTAAGGAGTCATCTAAAAAGTATGATCCTTTACTACCCATGATTGGTATACGGAGACGTTGAATCATCTGAACTCAAACTCGTCCCCATATCGGTTCTTAATACTACTGCAACATCTCATAAATCGAAATAGCTAGATTAAACAAAGAAACTAAGAATAGTTATTTTTGGAAAGAATAGGAAAAATTTGGAAAAGTTTTTAAGTGTAAAGTGAGTTTTTGGTCATTTTCAAATGGTCATAACTTCTAGCTTGAGTTAGGGTCAGTTCTTTATATGGTTGAAAAGCCCTTGGAGAGATCATTCAAATGCTGCCGAGTTTACGCATTTTGGGTATTGTATGATGGACATATGCCTTTCGAAATTTGTGTTGTTGGACTGAGGAAAGTTGAATCAGGATTTTAATAAGTGTAAAGTGGATTTTCACCCTACTATTTCGTAATTCGTTTTAACTGTTTATTAGGGGTAAAACTAAGCCTTAATTCAGTTTTATAAAATTGAATACGCTTAGGTCTTGGGAGAAAAGAGAAGAGAAGAGGAAGATCAAGAATACTCAAGAACACTAAGGTTTTGCGAGTGGAATCCGTCGGGGTGATCCCTATCGAGGTATGTGAGATCTTTCTGTGTTGGATTCGTTCACCCACACACCAACATGTTTATATCAGCGAGTTTTGAATGATAAATATTGAAGTTCTTGATGAACAATTATTGAATTCTTGTTGGTTGAGTTATAGCATCCCTTTAGTCGATTTGATTTGTGTTTTCGGATTTTTCTTCGAGTCGAATAGATTGTTAAATGTTTCTTTTTAGTACAAATTGTTTTATATATATATATATATATTCTTATTTTCTTCTACATTCCTTTTGATGTGATTAAAGAACCAAAGACTTATTATTTCGTGAATAATTCATTCATTAGATGTTCTTGAGTTATGTGATAATGAAAAATAATCAAATTCATGTTGGAATATTGCTAATAATTTTTTAAGAACCTATTTTCCCATTATTTTTAATGTATGCATATTGATAAAAAAAAATATATTTTGAAGTTCAATGCAATTATTATTTATGACCACACAAAGCGTGAGAAAATTACCTAGTTACATGATAATATATAGTAACTCTTATACCTCCATAACCTTCCCCCTTGATATTCCCCTATAACTTACATGGTTACTGTCTCCATAACTTTCATGATTAATGTCATGTTTATAACTAATCTTTTATATGTCTCTATGTAAGACTATAAATAGAGGCATAAGAGTTCATATTGGATACGCTTGAAGATGTAAATACCAATTGAATACTTAGAAGAATATGAGAAACTTTATTCTCTTGTCTCCCAATTTCTATTGCTTTCATCTCTATATTTCTTGTCTTATTTTGCTTTAATTTTATAACAAAATTTTTAATTTTAGTCCTAGTTATACTTTTAACCATTTATTTTATGAATAGGAGCTAAGAGATAAAATTAGATTTTTATTTAATTTACTATTAAGAGTAGGAGCGTAGAGGGTGTATTTAAATTTAATTTAATTTATTGTGTAGGAACCAAATAAGTTTCAAAGTTTAATTCGTGTGTTATTTTCTTAATCATTTCACATAGAAAGTAGGTTACATCTAGACTGTTTTTAAAAATGACATATTTTTAAATAAATATTATCAATACAAATTTAATATAATACATGAATAATTATATAATTTAGAAATTAATAAATTTTAAATTTTTTGAAATCTTCAGATTCAAAATATCACGAATGACTATTTTAATTAATTAAAAATTGAAGGTGATTAATAAAATATTATAAGGATTAGTATCACAATATTTTGATATTTGAGGAGCTAAAAACAAATATAGTATGTAACATCATAAAGTCAAACTGATTTAAAAATTTAGTTGACTCTTATAAACACTTATTTTACTATGAATTCAAGAAGTTTGACCAAAATATGAAGGTCCAAATTTGAAAGTCAAACCACTTATATAAAAGATATCTAAGAAGAGATCCAAAATATTCTACTATCATTTATGGATAACAAATAACAAGATTTCCAAAATATTCTACTACCATTTATGGAAAATTATTTATTATACATGAGTTCATTCTTACCAAACAATATGATAATTGATCATTATAAATATACTAGTGGTCTCAGTATTTTACATCACATTTTCTTACATTCATAAAGTAGAAGTTATTCAATGAAAAGAAAGATTAAGGTCACTTGCATAGAAAGGATGATGAAATCTCCCATTAAAAATTTTTTGAAGATTGTAGAGCTTCTACAACTCAGTAAGATCATGGAGGCATGAAAGAATTTAAAAATGTGGCGAAGCAACAAATGGAGCGTGTTATTTCTTTTCCATATCAAATCCTTGGAAGTGCATTTGCTCCTCTAGGTATGAGTAAACATTTTCGTCAAGTTTCGATGTTGGACAAATAGGTTTTATGAAATTTTTCATACTTATGATTTGATTTTACTTTTAGTGTATTTATCCTAATATGAATTGATATAAAACTTATGTTATTTATTTAGTGTGTGTTAATTTTTTATTTATTCCAATGTCAGTAAATGAAAAATTAATACATACCGAATAAAAGACATATATTTTATTTCATTTCATATTAGGATAAACATACTGAAATGTAAAATTCAAATCATAAATATGGTAAATTTAATAAGGCCTAGTTGGTCCAACATCGAAACCTGATGAATAATTTTACTCCTCCTTAGAAGGAGCCAATGCATTTCCAAGGATTTGATATGGAAATGCAACACCACGCACCATTTGTTGCTTCCCCAGTACATCTTCAACTTCATCCAATTTTGCCTTCACGGTCTCGCTCAAGATCAACATTCTTCAATTTGTTAATGGGAGTTTTTAACATGATTTCTATGTTAGTGACCTTGATCTTTATTTCCTTGTCAAAACTTCAACGCTGAGAATATGATATAGAATATTGATACCATGAGTTTAATTATGGTGATAAATTATCATGTTGTTTGGTAGAGTGAACTCATGCACAATAAGTAATTTTCCACTAATTGTAGTATAATATTTTGGATCTCTTCCTATTTGTTTTCTATTATCAAATTTAAGAATCATAGTCTAATTTTCCTTTTATATACAATAATATATTACATTTTGCAGGTTACATCCTTTGTATAACTGATTTGACTTTCAAATCTGGACCTTCATATTCTTTATTTTGAATTCAAAGTAAAATTAGTATTTATAAGACTCTAAAATTAATTTTAAATCATCTTGATTTGTTGTTACATAGTATATTTGTTCTTAGCTCCTGAAATATCAATAAATTGTGATATGAATCTTTATGATATTTTATTAAGAACAATAATGTTTTAATTAATTGAAATATTCATTTGTGATATTTTTCATGTGAAGATCTCACAAATTTTAGAATTTATTAATTTTTAAATCATTTCATTATTCAGATATAATATTGAATTTTTTATTGTTAATTCGTAATATTTACGAGTAATGTATTTTCTAAATACTGTATAGATAGAATATAATTTCTATATAAAATGATTAAGAAAGTATCACACGAATTTAAAATTTGAAATTTACGTGATTCCTGCTTATCAAATTAAATTAAATTATATTTAAAATTCACTCTTATGGATCCTACTCATCAAATTAAATTAAAGAAAACTCTAGATTTACTCTCTTGACTCTTACTCATCAAATTTAATGCTTAAGAAAACATTACAAGAACTAAGATCCAAAATTTAATATCTTTGCTTCTACTCGTCAAATTAATTAAATAAAATTCTAAATTACGCTCATTGGTCCTGGCTTCTACTTATCAAGTTACATAGTTCGGAAAATATCA
This sequence comes from Solanum sitiens, assembly GCA_016801875.1. NCBI lineage: Eukaryota > Viridiplantae > Streptophyta > Magnoliopsida > Solanales > Solanaceae > Solanum > Solanum sitiens. The sequence goes on along the minus strand of JABWTJ010000158.1, from coordinate 1,996,896 downwards.
CTAAAATTAAAATTTAACCTCTTGGTTCCTACTCATCAAATTAAATTAAATAAAATTATAATGCATGCTTTGGTCCTGGCTCCTGCTCATCAAATTAAATACTTGAGAAAATATCATTAAAATTAAAATTCAAAATATACCCTCTTGGTCCTGACTCTTACTCATCAAATTAAATTAAATAACATTCCAATTTTACTCTCATATGAACCTACTCACCAAATTAAATGATTTATAAATGTTAGAAGAACTAAAATTTGAAATTTATCCTTTTCACTCCTACTCATTAAATTAAATCAATTAAAATAGAATGAGAGTATCTACTAATCCTCATGTATCCTACTCAATAAGACATTATGTATTATCATAAGCTAAATAATTTTTTCTATATTTAAAACTTCTTCACTTGAGAATTTTCCTCTTTCATTTGCATTCTCAAACAAACAAGTTATTATTTATTTTGTGGGGTTCTTTTTCTGATGGTTTGAAGTTTTATTTTTGTATAACGTTGATCTTTATGGTGAATGATACATTGCTTTTTCATCATAAACTAGTGATGGACAACAACTCATGAATAAATTAAATCAAAATAAAACAATGAAACACATGCAATTTATGAAAATCTTTATAAAACTGTAAAAACAACATATTTCGTTAATGAAAATGCAATAACAAACTCAACTTTACTCATATAATAAAGTAGTATAGTTTTTGGGGGAGTTTCTCTAACTAACAACCATCACTATAAGTCCAAATGGTGATAGAACTTCTTTCCCACACTGCCAGGATTATCCTATCATTTATCGTCATATAGAACTACTTAACTTCGTAGATCCACTAGCTTATACTAAAATCATTTTAAGGAGTCATCTAAAAAGTATGATCCTTTACTACCCATGATTGGTATACGGAGACGTTGAATCATCTGAACTCAAACTCGTCCCCATATCGGTTCTTAATACTACTGCAACATCTCATAAATCGAAATAGCTAGATTAAACAAAGAAACTAAGAATAGTTATTTTTGGAAAGAATAGGAAAATTTGGAAAAGTTTTTAAGTGTAAAGTGAGTTTTTGGTCATTTTCAAATGGTCATAACTTCTAGCTTGAGTTAGGGTCAGTTCTTTATATGGTTGAAAAGCCCTTGGAGAGATCATTCAAATGCTGCCGAGTTTGCGCATTTTGGGTATTGTATGATGGACATATGCCTTTCGAAATTTGTGTTGTTGGACTGAGGAAAGTTGAATCAGGATTTTAATAAGTGTAAAGTGGATTTTCACCCTACTATTTCGTAATTCGTTTTAACGGTTTATTAGGGGTAAAACTAAGCCTTAATTCAGTTTTATAAAATTGAATACGCTTAGGTCTTGGGAGAAAAGAGAAGAGAAGAGGAAGATCAAGAATACTCAAGAACACTACGGTTTTGCGAGTGGAATCCGTCGGGGTGATCCCTATCGAGGTATGTGAGATCTTTCTGTGTTGGATTCGTTCACCCACACACCAACATGTTTATATCAGCGAGTTTTGAATGATAAATATTGAAGTTCTTGATGAACAATTATTGAATTCTTGTTGGTTGAGTTATAGCATCCCTTTAGTCGATTTGATTTGTGTTTTCGGATTTTTCTTCGAGTCGAATAGATTGTTAAATGTTTCTTTTTAGTACAAATTGTTTTATATATATATATATATATATATTCTTATTTTCTTCTACATTCCTTTTGATGTGATTAAAGAACCAAAGACTTATTATTTCGTGAATAATTCATTCATTAGATGTTCTTGAGTTATGTGATAATGAAAAATAATCAAATTCATGTTGGAATATTGCTAATAATTTTTTAAGAACCTATTTTTCCATTATTTTTAATGTATGCATATTGATAAAAAAAATATATTTTGAAGTTCAATGCAATTATTATTTATGACCACACAAAGTGTGAGAAAATTACCTAGTTACATGATAATATATAGTAACTCCCATACCTCCATAACCTTCCCCCTTGATATTCCCCTATAACTTACATGGTTACTGTCTCCATAACTTTCTTGATTAATGTCATGTTTATAACTAATCTTTTATATGTCTCTATGTAAGACTATAAATAGAGGCATAAGAGTTCATATTGGATACGCTTGAAGATGTAAATACCAATTGAATACTTAGAAGAATATGAGAAACTTTATTCTCTTGTCTCCCAATTTCTATTGCTTTCATCTCTATATTTCTTGTCTTATTTTGCTTTAATTTTATAACACAATTTTTAATTTTAGTCCTAGTTATACTTTTAACCATTTATTTTATGAATAGGAGCTAAGAGATTAAAATTAGATTTTTATTTAATTTACTATTAAGAGTAGGAGCGTAGAGGGTGTATTTAAATTTAATTTAATTTATTGTGTAGGAACCAAATAAGTTTCAAATTTTAATTCGTGTGTTATTTTCTTAATCATTTCACATAGAAAGTAGGTTACATCTAGACTGTTTTTAAAAATGACATATTTTTAAATAAATATTATCAATACAAATTTAATATAATACATGAATAATTATATAATTTAGAAATTAATAAATTTTAAATTTTTTGAAATCTTCAGATTCAAAATATCACGAATGACTATTTTAATTAATTAAAAATTGAAGGTGATTAATAAAATATTATAAGGATTAGTATCACAATATTTTGATATTTGAGGAGCTAAAAACAAATATAGTATGTAACATCATAAAGTCAAACTGATTTAAAAAATTAGTTGACTCTTATAAACACTTATTTTACTATGAATTCAAGAAGTTTGACCAAAATATGAAGGTCCAAATTTGAAAGTCAAACCACTTATATAAAAGATATCTAAGAAGAGATCCAAAATATTCTACTATCATTTATGGAAAACAAATAACAAGATTTCCAAAATATTCTACTACCATTTATGGAAAATTATTTATTATACATGAGTTCATTCTTACCAAACAATATGATAATTGATCATTATAAATATACTAGTGGTCTCAGTATTTTACATCACATTTTCTTACATTCATAAAGTAGAAGTTATTCAATGAAAAGAAAGATTAAGGTCACTTGCATAGAAAGGATGATGAAATCTCCCATTAAAAATTTTTTGAAGATTGTAGAGCTTCTACAACTCAGTAAGATCATGGAGGCATGAAAGAATTTAAAAATGTGGCGAAGCAACAAATGGAGCGTGTTATTTCTTTTCCATATCAAATCCTTGGAAGTGCATTTGCTCCTCTAGGTATGAGTAAACATTTTCGTCAAGTTTCGATGTTGGACAAATAGGTTTTATGAAATTTTTCATACTTATGATTTGATTTTACTTTTAGTGTATTTATCCTAATATGAATTGATATAAAACTTATGTTATTTATTTAGTGTGTGTTAATTTTTTATTTATTCCAATGTCAGTAAATGAAAAATTAATACATACCGAATAAAAGACATATATTTTATTTCATTTCATATTAGGATAAACATACTGAAATGTAAAATTCAAATCATAAATATGGTAAATTTAATAAGGCCTAGTTGGTCCAACATCGAAACCTGATGAATAATTTTACTCCTCCTTAGAAGGAGCCAATGCATTTCCAAGGATTTGATATGGAAATGCAACACCACGCACCATTTGTTGCTTCCCCAGTACATCTTCAACTTCATCCAATTTTGCCTTCACGGTCTCGCTCAAGATCAACATTCTTCAATTTGTTAATGGGAGTTTTTAACATGATTTCTATGTTAGTGACCTTGATCTTTATTTCCTTGTCAAAACTTTAACGCTGAGAATGAAGAAAATATGATATAGAATATTGATACCATGAGTTTAATTATGGTGATAAATTATCATGTTGTTTGGTAGAGTGAACTCATGCACAATAAGTAATTTTCCACTAATTGTAGTATAATATTTTGGATCTCTTCCTATTTGTTTTCTATTATCAAATTTAAGAATCATAGTCTAATTTTCCTTTTATATACAATAATATATTACATTTTGCAGGTTACATCCTTTGTATAAGTGATTTGACTTTCAAATCTGGACCTTCATATTCTTTATTTTGAATTCAAAGTAAAATTAGTATTTATAAGACTCTAAAATTAATTTTAAATCATCTTGATTTGTTGTTACATAGTATATTTGTTCTTAGCTCCTGAAATATCAATAAATTGTGATATGAATCTTTATGATATTTTATTAAGAACAATAATGTTTTAATCAATTGAAATATTCATTTGTGATATTTTTCATGTGAAGATCTCACAAATTTTAGAATTTATTAATTTTTAAATCATTTCATTATTCAGATATAATATTGAATTTTTTATTGTTAATTCGTAATATTTAAGAGTAATGTATTTTCTAAATACTGTATAGATAGAATATAATTTCTATATAAAATGATTAAGAAAGTATCACACGAATTTAAAATTTGAAATTTACGTGATTCCTGCTTATCAAATTAAATTAAATTAAATTTAAAATTCACTCTTATGGATCCTACTCATCAAATTAAATTAAAGAAAACTCTAGATTTACTCTCTTGACTCTTACTCATCAAATTTAATGCTTAAGAAAACATTACAAGAACTAAGATCCAAAATTTAATATCTTTGCTTCTACTCGTCAAATTAATTAAATAAAATTCTAAATTACGCTCATTGGTCCTGGCTTCTACTTATCAAGTTACATAGTTCGGAAAATATCACTAAAATTAAAATTTAACCTCTTGGTTCCTACTCATCAAATTAAATTAAATAAAATTATAATGCATGCCTTGGTCCTGGCTCCTGCTCATCGAATTAAATACTAGAGAAAATATCACTAAAGTTAAAATTCAAAATATACCCTCTTGGTCCTGACTCCTACTCATTAAATTTAATTAAATAAAACTCCAAATTATTCTCCTAGCTCCTATTCATCAAATTAAATGCTTAACAAAATACAAGAACTTAACTTCAAAATTGATCCTCATGGCTCCTACTCATCAAATTAAATTAAATAACATTCCAATTTTACTCTCATATGAACCTACTCACCAAATTAAATGCTTTATAAATGTTAGAAGAACTAAAATTTGAAAATTTATCCTTTTCACTCCTACTCATTAAATTAAATCAATTAAAATAGAATGAGAGAATCTACTAATCCTCATGTATCCTACTCAATAAGACATTATGTATTATCATAAGCTAAATATTTTTTTCTATATTTAAACACTTCTTCACTTGAGAATTTTCCTCTTTCATTTGCATTCTCAAACAAACAAGTCATTATTTATTTTGTGGGGTTCTTTTTCAGATGGTTTGAAGTTCTATTTCTGTATAACGTTGATCTTTATGGTGAATGATACATTGCTTTTTCATCATAAACTAGTGATGGACAACAACTCATGAATAAATAAAATCAAAATAAAGCAATGAAATACATGCAATTTATGAAAATCTTTATAAAACAGTAAAAGCAACATATTTCGTTAATGAAAATGCAATAACAAACTCAACTTTACTCATATAATAAAGTAATATAGTTTTGGGGGGAGTTTCTGTAATTAACAACCACCACTATAAGTCCAAATGGTGATACAACGTCTTTCCCACACTGCCAGGATTATCCTATCATTTGTCGTCATATAGAACTACTTAACTTCGTCGATCCACTAGCTTATACTAAAATCATCTTAAGGAGTCATCTAAAAAGTATGATCCTTTACTACCCATGATTGGTATACGGAGACGTTGAATCATCTGAACTCAAACTCGTCCCCATATCGGTTCTTAATACTACTGCAACATCTCGTAAACCGAAATAGCTAAGATTAAACAAAGAAACTAAGAATAGTTATTTTTGGAAAGAATAGAAAAAATTTGGAAAATTTCCTAAGTGTAAAAGTGAATTTTTGGTCATTTTCAAATGATCATAACTTCTAGCTTGAGTTAGGGTCAAATCTTTATATGGTTGGGAAGCCCTTGGAGTGATCATTCAAATGTTGTCGAGTTTTTGCATTTTCGATATTGTATGATGGACATATGCCTTTCGAAATTTGTGTTGTTGGACTGAGGAAAGTTGAATCAGGATTTTAGTAAGTGTAAAGTGGATTTTCACCCTACTATTTTCTAATTCGTTTTAACGGTAGGGGTAAAACTAAGCCTTAATTCGGTTTTATAAAAATTGAATACGCTTAGGGCTTGGGAGAAAAGAGATGAGAAGAGGAAGATCAAAAATACTTCAAGAACACTAAGGTTTTGCGAGTAGAATCCGTCGGGGTGATCCCTATCGAGGTATGTGAGATCTTTCTGTGTTGGATTTGTTCACCCACACACCAACATGTTTATATCAACGAGTTTTGAATAGATTGAATGATAAATATTGAAGTTCTTGATGAACAATTGTTGAATTCTTGTTGGTTGAGTTATAGCATGCCTTTAGTCGATTTGTTTGTGTTTCCGGGGGGTTTTTCAGTCGAATAGATTGTTAAATGTTTCTTTTTATTATAAATTGTTATATATATATATATATATATATATATATATATATATATATATATATATATATATATATATATATATATATATATATATATATATATTCTTATTTTCTTCTACATTCCTTTTAATGTTGATTAAAGAACCAATGACTTATTATTTTGAGAATAATTCATTCATTAGATGTTCTTGAGTTATGTGATAATGAAAAATAATCAAATTCATGTTGGAATATTGCTAATATTTTTGTTAGAACCTATTTTTCCATTATTTTTAATGTATGGATATTGATTAAAAAAATATTTTGAAGTTCAATGCAATTATTATTTATGACCACGTAAAGCGTGAGAAAATTACCTAGTTACATGATAATATATAGTAACTCCCATACCTCCATAACCTTCCCCCTTGATATTCCCCTATAACTTACATGGTTACTGACTCCATAACTTTCATGATTAATGTCATGTTTATAACTAACCTTTTATATGTCTCTATGTAAGACTATAAATAGAGGCATAAGAGTTCATATTGGATACGCCGTAAGATGTAATTACCAATTGAATACTTAGAAGAATAAGAAAAACTTTCTTCTCTTGTCTCCCTATTTCTATTGTTTTCATCACTATATTTCTTGTCTTATTTTGCTTTAGTTTTATAACAAAATTGTAAATTTTAGTCCTAGTTATACTTTTAACCATTTATTTTATGAATAGGAGCTAAGAGATTAAAATTTAAAAAATAATTAATTTACTTTGAAGAGTAGGAGCGTAGAGGGTGTATTTAAATTTAATTTAATTTATTGTCTAGGAACCAAATAAGTTTCAAATTTTAATTCGTGTGTTATTTTCTTAATCATTTCACATAGAAAGTAGGTTACATCTGACTGTTTTTAAAAATGACATTATTTTTAAATAAATATTATCAATACAAATTTAATATAATACATGAATAATTAAATAATTTAGAAATTAATAATTGTAAAATTTGTGAAATCTTCAGAATCAAAATATCATGAATGACTATATTAATTAATTCAAAATTGAAGGTGATTTATAAAATATTATAAGGATTAGTATCACAATATTTTGATATTTTAGGAGCCAAAAACAAATATAGTATGTAACATCATATAGTCAAACTGATTTAAAAAATTTAGTTGACTCTTATAAATATTTATTTTACTATGAATTCAAGAAATTTGACCAAAATATGAAGGTCCAAATTTGAAAGTCAAACCACTTATATAAAGGATATCTAAGAAGAGATCCAAAATATTCTACTATCATTTATGGAAAACAAATAAGAAGATTTCCAAAATATTCTACTACCGTTTATGGAAGATTATTTATTATACATGAGTTCATTCTTACCAAACAATATGATAATTGATCATTATAAATATACTAGTGGTCTCAGTATTCTACATCACATTTTCTTGCATTCATAAAGTAGAAGTTATTCCATGAAAAGAAAGATAAAGGTCACTTGCATAGAAAGGATGGTAAAATCTCCCATTAAAAAAATTGAAGATTTTTGAGCTTCTACAACTCAGTAAGATCTTGGAGGCATGAAAGAATTTGAAAATGTGGCGAAGCAACAAATGGAGCGTGTTATTTCTTTTCCATATCAAATCCTTGAAAGTGCATTTGCTCCTCTAGGTATGAGTAAACATTTTCGTCAAGTTTCGATGTTGGACATGTTTTATTGAAAATTTAACCTTTTATAAGGGTTTTTCGGTTTTTTAGAGTCGCCACTTAATTTTTGAAGAAAAATCAAGAAAACTATTGTTTTCAAATAACTTAACAGAGAAAATTGCTTGAAAACATTTAAGGGGTTCGGGGATTCAAATTAATGTTTTAGGAAGGTGTTAGGCACCTAAAACATCCGTCTAAAATGGTTTTCCAGCAACTAACAAATTTGGCTAAAACTTTGCTTTTATCTTGACTTGAATAAAATATTTAGAAGTAGAGAGTTGAAATACTAACTTATTTTTAGGTCATTTCATTTTGCAAAATTATTTTAATTTTGAGTTGATAAAAAAATTTACGACATTCGCGGGGATTCGGACTTTTCTAACTTTTAAAATTAACGACAAGTATGCAAACAAATAAGCAAATAAAGTAAAAGAGAGAAATAAAGAGAGAGAGGGAAAGAGAATTGGGTCCGAAATCGGGTTCTCTGTCCGCCTTGACCGATTTTTGGACCCACCTGTTTTGGGTTTTTGACCCATTTCCTTTCGTACCTGTCCTAGACTAAGCAAATAATTAATACTAAATAAATACAGTAAAGTAAAAGACGACAAGGGCTAATGCCTTAAAATAGATACAATACGAAAATGCAAAAATATAAAATGGGTCTTCTAATTCATCTTCTCCGACTTTCTTCAATTCTTTAAATCCGGGGACCCTTCCATCGGCTTAATAGGTTGACTGGAAAAGAGGAACTTTGAGCCTTTACGGCTCTTCTCATGGAATGCAAAGGAGAGGGTGAGAGTTCACGTTGAAACTCGGACGAATTTTACATGCAATGAAAAGCAAAATAAAAATTAGCACTTGAAAATAATATCTCTAAATCATATCTTAAAGAAGATTAAACGATTCCAAAGTAATGAATGTACCTAAGCAGATTGCAACTTAACATCTAAAGCCAAAATGAGTAAATAAATAAATAGATTGGATAAGAGAAGGCAATGATGCCGTTAATTTTATCTAAAAGTACACATAATAGAGAAGCAGTAATATCCAAAATATGTAATAATCTTAGAATTAAACATAACAATGATGCATGAATAACTAAATAAATATTTTAGACCATGATGTAAAACGAAATCTATTTGCTACGGTAAATTAATACACACATAGAAGTATGACAGTAATAGCAACTAAACGTTAATACTAATTAAACTTAAGATCCAAATAGTTAGCAAATTGGGTAATTGACAAGTTATATATATGTATACATATATGCATAAAAAAAATATATAAATAAATAAATAAATAAAAATAAATAAATAAATAAATAAAAATAAATAAATAAATAAATAAATAATAATTAAACAAATAAATAAACAAATAAATAAATAAATAAATAATAAATAAATAAATAAATAAATAATAAATAAACAAATAAATAAATAAATAATAAATAAATAAATAAATAAATAAATAATGAATAAATGAATAAATAAATAAATAAATAAATAAAAATAAATAAATAAATAATAATTAAACAAATAAATAAATAAATAAATAATAAATAAATAAATAAATAAATAATAAATAAACAAATAAATAAATAAATAATAAATAAATAATGAATAAATAAATAAATAAATAAATAAATAAAAAATTACCTGATTCTGGGCAGCGAACCGAGACTACGAGTTTGACGGAGACGATTCCACCACCTCTCCAAACTCAAACAGCCGCAAAAATATTTTATGAATATTAAACTATGGAACCAAGAATTCCTCGAAAATTTCTGGGTACTATTTGGTATCCTCCTTTTTTTTCTTCTCCTCCCTCCCTCTTTGGTGCAATGAAGAGGGGCTTATATAGGACCAATTTTGGGTTCAAAATAGATGTAGAAGCGATGTGGGACAAATGCAAAGTCCAAAATTTTCTATTTGAATGGTTTAAAGCAATTGATTAATAGGATGAATTCACATAAATTAATTTAGCGAGCTTCTTAATCTTAACAAAAAATAAAATAATTAATTTAATCGTAAACTTCCCAAATTTATAAAAACCAATTATTTTAAATTGTTTGAGAATTTAAGAAGCTCATGAATTAATTCCTACCGGGGAGGGTCAAAATTGGGTGTCAACAGCTGTAATAGGTTTTATGAAATTTTTCATGCTTATGATTTGATTTTACTTTTCAGTGTATTTATCCTAATATGAATTGATATAAAACTTATGTTATTTATTTAGTGTGTATTAATTTTTTATTTATTCCAGTGTTAGTAAATGAAAAATTAATATCTACCGAATAAAAGATATAAATTTTATTTCATTTCATATTAAACATACTTAAATGTAAAATTCAAATCATAAATATGATAAATTTAATAAGGCCTAGTTGGTCCAACATCGAAACTTTATGAATAATTTCACTGCTCCTTAGAAGGAGTCAATGCATTTCCAAGGATTTGATATGGAAATGCAACACCACGCTCCATTTGTTGTTTCCCCTCATCTTCCAACTTCATCGAATTTTGCCTTCACGATGTCGCTCAGTTGTTGAAGATCAACATTCTTCAATTTGTTAATGGGAGTTTTTAACATGCTTTCTATGTGTAACGACCGGTAAGGTCATTTTTGAAAATTTTAAACTATTTGATGACTAAGGTCATATATTTAGTAGGTATTTCATAAATAATTTTTTTTTATTAGTTGATGATTAATGGACTAAGTCCATAAATTAATAGGGTTTAGTAATTTTAGAATCATAAGATCGAGACCTCGACGTGTATGAGAACTGCATCGAATTGAATAAATGCGCACTTCAGGTAAAAATTGTAAGCCAAAGCTTAAGTTATTTTCGTTCATTAAAGTCAAAAGAAGCTTTACATGAATCAATATTATATTGATTAGTGGGGGCATGATAAACGAATTAGTTATATTTTTAAATTAATGATTTCTAAAGGGTTGCAAAGTTGTCAAAAAGGTGGGGTAAAATTAATGGGGGTAATCATGAGTTTATGATTGGAAAGATAATGGAATTGTGAAATAAAGTTATTTAGTGACTTTGTTTGAAGGTCACGTACTCTATTTGTAAAATTTGATTAGATTTGGATTTTTCTTATAAATTAAGTTTGATATCTTGAGATAAGTAATTAAATATTAGGTGTATAATACTTATAAATATTATAAATGTTAGTTTATTTGGAGGAATGAAGACCTAATCTTCGGCTTGAAACTTAGAAAAAATATGAAAATTGACATCTAGTTGACATCAAAATTTAGGAACTTGATCATGAATTTTAGTGAGTTTTGTATCTAAACTAAACACATAGTTATATGAGTGGTGTTAGTTTAAAAATCCTATTGTGGTTATTTTGTGAATAGATTTCATTATTTGGGAGCTCAACGAAAGTGGAAGGTTCAAGTGCCGGAGTGAATTTTTGATTATTTAAGGCAAGTGGATTTCTAAACCCTTGTTAAGTGCATGAAATTCATGTATTTGCTTGTGGTAGGTGTTTGTGAGTAATGTGACTTAGGGAAGGATTGACTTGTCCACCTTGATTAATTCTAATGATGAAAAGGAATATATAAAAGGCAATGTGATTAATTGTTTGTGTGATGGATTGAGAATGGTATGAGTGTCGGTGTTATAAAAGCAAAGTTTATTACTATAGAATGTGGATTGTAATCCGAGAATGCCAAAGCATATGGGAATTAGCTGATATAGTATTGACTTGATTTATTATGTGTGACTTTTTTCTTTACTGAACCCGTATAATTGTAATAATTGAGGTGATTATATGCCATAGCGATATTTGATTTTTGCGATAGTTGCATCATCCCCTTTATTTGATTTCATATTGTGCACATGCATTGACATGAGATTGGGTATGAGTAAAGGTCTAACACGTGGAGATCGTCCGTGTTGAGATCGAGTTGTGATTATTTGGGCACGTGGAGATTGTCCGTGCGATGAAAAAGTTATGATTATCATTTGGGCACGTGGAGATCGTCTGTGCGGAAAGTGTTTGACTTATGATAGTGCGTTGAGATCGTCCGCACAGACACGTGGAGATCGTCCTTGTCGGTATATGGACCTCGCGAGTCCCCCATGGGTCATGAACTCTCGATGTATTTTCGAGGAGTATCATGTATATACGGTTGAGAGAGAAATTGGTAATCTGAGGCATATCACTTCATGGTGTCATGCATCCCATGACATCCTTCATTATTGATGATTATGTGTTTTATTGGTGGTTGGAAAGTACTTGATATTTGATTACCTCTATTTGACAAACTTGATCTTGTGTGTCGCTGATATTGTGAGTGCCTTTTTGTGAAAGTTGTGATTGTTGAATATTGAGTTTGTAGTTGAGGATGTGCAAATTTGTTAAAATGATTTTGATGAGCTGGGTGCTATGAAAACTGTGAACTGTTAGGTAGGGCTGAATTTTATGCAGGTTGTAGTTGTGGAGGTTCGGTTGGTGTGTAAGGAGTAATACCCGTATTTTATCCCCTTAGCTTGTGTTTAGAAGTTTACTTGCTGGGTACCGTGTGGTTTGGTACTCACCCCTTGCTACTACAATTTTTTTGTAGGGTACTAGCCTGGACTTTGTGATATTTTCTCTTCTCCTTGTCTGAGGCTTCTTGTGGAGAATTGTGAGGTAGCTGCTTGTTATCTCAGCAAACCTTCTACTCCTATTTATGATCTTGTTTTATTCTACTTTAGAGGCTTGTACACGTGACACCAGATTTTAGGGTACTTTTGAGTAACTTATGAAATTTCCGCATTTTATTGTAATGGTCGAGTTTTAGGCTGACTTGTCTTGGTGAGATAAGATAAGTGTCATCACGTCCATTTTTGGGCCGTGACACTATGTCAGTGACCTTGATCTTTATTTTCCTTGTCAAAACTTCAACGCTGAGAATGTAAGAAAATATGATATAAAATATTGATACCATGAGTATAATTATAGTGATAAATTATCATGTTGTTTGGTAGAGTGAACTCATGCACAATAAGTAATTTTCCACTAATTGTAGTATAATATTTTGGATCCCTTCTTATTTGTTTTCTATTATCAAATTTATGAATCATAGTCTAATTTTCCTTTTATATACAATAATTTATTACATTTTCAGGTTATATCCTTTGTATAAGTGATTTGACTTTCAAATCTGGACCTTCATATTTTTTATTTTGAATTCTAAGTAAAATTAGTATTTATAAGACTAAAATTAATTTTAAATCATTTTGACTTGTTGTTACATAGTATATTTGTTCTTAGCTCCTGAAATATCAATAAACTGTGATATGAATCTTTATGATGTTTTATTAAGAACATTAATATTTTAATTAATTGAAATATTCATTTGTGATATTTTTCATGTGAAGATCTCACAAATATTAGAATTTATTAATTATTAAATCATTTCATTGTTTAGGTATAATATTGAATTTTTTATTGTTAATTCATAATATTTAAGAGTAATGTAATTTCTAAAAACTCTATAGATAGAATATAATTTCTATATAAAATGATTAAGAAAGTATCACACGAATTTAAAATTTGAAATTTACGTGATTCCTGCTTATCAAATTAAATTAAATTAAATTTAAAATTCACTCTTATGGATCCTACTCATCAAATTAAATTAAATATAACTCTAGATTTACTCTCTTTGACACTTACTCATCAAGTTTAATGCTTAAGAAAACATTACAAGAACTAAAATCCAAAATCTAATATTTTTGCTTCTACTCATCAAATTAAATTAAATAAAATTCTAAATTACGCTCCTTGGTCCTGGATTCTACTTATGAAGTTAAATAGTTAGGAAAATATCCCTAAAATTAATATTTAACCTCTAGGTTCCTACTCATTAAATTAAATTAAACGAAAATTTCATGCATGCCTTGGTCCTGGCTCCTGCTCATCAAATCAAATACTTGAGAAAATATCACTAAAATTAAAATTCAAAATATACCCTCTTGGTCCTAACTCCTACTCATCAAATTTAATTAAATAAAACTCCAAATTACTCTCCTAGCTCCTATTCATCAAATTAAATGCTTAACAAAGTACAAGAACTTAACTTCAAAATTTATCCTCTTGGCTCCTACTCATCAAATTAAATTAAATAAAATTCCAATTTACTCTCACATGAACCTACTCACCAAATTAAATGCTTTAAAAATGTTAGAAGAACTAAAATTTGAAATTTATCCCTTTTACTCCTTCTCATTAAATTAAATCAATTAAAATAGAATGAGAGAATCTACTAATCCTCGTGTATCCTACTCATTAAAACATTATGGATTATCATAACCTAAATAATTTTTTCTATATTAAAAAACTTCTTCACTTCAGAATTTTCCTCTTTCATTTGCATTCTCAAACAAACAAGTTATTATTTATTTTGTGGGGTTCTTTTTCTGATGGTTTGAAGTTTTATTTCTTTACAACGTTGATATTTATGGTGAATGATACATTGCTTTTTCATCATATACTAGTGATGGACAACAACTCATGAATAAATTAAATCAAAATAAAGCAATGAAATACATGCAATTTATGAAAAACTTTATCAACAGTAAAAGCAACATATTTCGTTAATGAAAATGCAAAAAAAAATTCAAATTTACTCATATAATAAAGTAATATAGTTTTTGTGGGAGTTTCTTTAACTAACGACCACCACTTTGTGCCCAAATGGTGATACAACTTCTTTCCCACACTGCCAGAATTATCCTATCATTTGTCGTCATATAGAACTACTTAACTTCATAGATCCACTAGCTTATACTAAAATCATCTTAAGGAGTCATCTAAAAAGTGTGATCCTTTACTACCCATGATGACTACATGGTATATAGAGACGTTAAATTATCTGAACTCAAACTCGTCCCCATATCGATGCTCAATTCTACTGTAACATTTCGTAAACCAAAATAGCTCGGATTAAACAAAGAAACTAAGAATAGTTATTTTTGGAAAGAATAAGAAAATTTTGAAAAATTTTCTAAGTGTAAAATGAGTTTTTGGTCATTTTCAAATGGACATAATTTCTAGCTTGAGTTAGGGTCAGTTCTTTATGTGGTTGGAAAGACCTTGGAAAGATCTTTCAACGCTGCCGAGTTTGCGCATTTTCGATATTTTATGCGGGATATATGCCTTTCGGAAGTTGTGTTGTTGGATTGAGGAAACTCCAATCCGGATTTTAGTAAGGGTAAAGTGGTTTTTTCACCCTACTATTTTCTAATTCGTTTTAAGGGTTTATTAGGGGTAAAACAAAGTCTTAATTTAGTTTACAAAAATTGAATACGCTTATGGCTTGAGAGAAAAGAGAAGAGGAGAGGAAGATCAAGAATCCTTCAAGAACGCTAAGGTTTTGAGAGTGGAATTGTCGGGGGTGATCCCTATCGAGGTATGTGAGATATTTTTGTGTTGGATTCGTTCACCCGCACACCAACCTGTTTAATTCAGCGAGTTTTAAATCGATTGAATGATAAATATTGAAGTTCTTGATGAACAATTGTTGAATTCTTGTTGGTTGAGTTGTAGCATGCATTTAGTCTATCTGATTCGTGTTTCTAGGTTGTTTCTCGAGTCAAATCTATCAAGAATTGAGGTTATTAGTGATCCTAAGTGATTGGGTGATATCCATGGAAGTTTAGAAGGTTTAGAGATGAAAATCAAAGAAGAAAAATCAAAAATCCCGTGTGACATGCCCAGGGGCGCCGCGCTAACCAGATACCCTCAGGACAGACTCTGTCCGTCAGGCTCTAGCGTGTCGCGCCATCCAGAGCGCCTGAGGACAGTGTCTGTCCGTCAGGCCCTGGCGCCCCGCGCCTCTCAGAGGGGCAAGTCTTCGTGGAGACCACGTTCTTTCCCTATCTTTTCGTACTAGTCCTAAGTGATGTACCTACAATTCCTAATCGATTCCATTACTCTAAGGTACATCTAAACATCATGAAATCATACATAAACATGAATCATGAACCTTGAATCCATAATTTAATTCAAGGAAAGTTAGTATCAAGGTCAAGGAAGTTAAGAAGTCAAGTCTAAAGCTATGAAGGAAGTTGAAGTAAAGTTTCTTAAAATTTCCAAGAGTCTTATTTAAACGTTTTAACTTCGTTTTAAGGCTCAAATTTAGAGTTAAAGAAAGAGTAAAAGTTGAAGTCTTCCTTCAAAATATATAAGGGAACTAAGTATTCCCTAAAGAATCGATTAAGATAAAAAGTTTCAAGTCTTGTAAAGAGTTAAAAGCTGAGTTAATTTCTCAA
This sequence comes from Solanum sitiens, assembly GCA_016801875.1. Classification (NCBI taxonomy): domain Eukaryota; kingdom Viridiplantae; phylum Streptophyta; class Magnoliopsida; order Solanales; family Solanaceae; genus Solanum; species Solanum sitiens. The sequence goes on along the minus strand of JABWTJ010000158.1, from coordinate 1,980,418 downwards.
ACGATGGAACCAAGTATTCCCTAGAAAGTTTATAAATGTTTTTACATTTAAGTTAAGACGGACTAAGATTTCCCAACAGAGTTTTGAACAAGAAAAAGGAACATTTATTTCAAGAGGACTTTTTAAAGCTAAAAAGGGGTTGAACAAATTATCTTAACCTAAAGGAAGGAAGTTATTTTAAAAGCATGAGCTAAAGTATATTTTGGGAGTAGTATTGAGCACCGATGTAGGTATGAGAGTTCATATTAAGTCAAGTCTCCATGTAAACCATGTATACATTATGGGTATTATTAACGGGTCATACTTTTTAGATGATCACGTAAGTTAAGCTACTGGATCCACTAAGTTGAGGATATTCTATGCGATGGCAAAGTATAGGAAAATTCTAGCAGCGTGGGCGAGACGTTGTATCACCACTTAGGCTCATGGGGGTGGTTGTCGTTTAGAGAACCTCCCACAAAACTATATTAATTTCATATATAAGTAAATTTGAGTTTGCTATTGCATTTTCTTTGATGAACTAAGTTGCTTTACTGTTTTACAAGCTTTATATATATCGCATGTGTTTTAAATTGCTTTATACACTGAGTAGAGTATATCATGAGTTGAGCAGAGCCAAGGTAAGTTCATCGTATTCCAATCAAGCTTAAGACTTTGTTAGCATTCCAACTCGCATACTCGTACATTCAATGTATTGATGTCAGTTGACCTGTATCGTCTTATGATGCAGACGCAGGTAACCAGGATCAGCATCCAGCGCATCGTTGATCCAGTTTGAGCACTCAGAGTCAATGGTGATCCTCCTTGCATTTCAGAGGATTCTTTTTATGCTTTCCAGTCTTTAAATTTCAGAATGTTGTGAGGTCTGTCCCAACATTTCCTCATAGTATTTTTAGAGGCTTCATAGACAGATAGTCAGTCAGTTCAGTTGAGTCTCTTTTATTTCAGATATTATGTTTGAGCCTTAAGTGTCATTTTGGCCAAGACGTTAAATTAAGTTAATTATGAGAATGCTCTTGTTTTACAATTGAGTTAAGTCTTCTGCTGAGTTAAGTAAGTCATGTCAAGGGTTCGTTCAAGGTCAGCAATGGTAAATGGGTGTCGGCCACGTCCAAGATGTAGGCTCGAGGCGTGACAAATACTCCCAAAATATATTTTAACTCATTAGTTTGTAAAAATAGAACTCTTTCTTTGGTTTGAGATAATTACTCAAAACATAGCTTAAAAGCTCTCTTGGAAATCTCAGTTTCCTCTTCACTGAAAAACTAGCTCATAGGTTTTTTTTGGAAATCAATGTTTCCTCTTTAATGAAAAACTAGCATAGAGACTCTTTCTAAAATCTCAGTTTCCTTTCTTATTTGAATGTTAAAAACATTTAATCTTTTGAAATACATAGTCCCGATATACTCTTTTGAAGAAGTGACTTCAATCTCTACTCTTTACTCAACTCAAACTTAAGTCTTAAAATAAAGTTAAAACATATGTAAAAGACTTTTGAAAACTTTATGAACTTCTCTTGACTTGACTCTTAACTTCTCTTGACTTGATTCATAATTTCTCTTGACTTGACTCTTAGTTTTCCATGAATTGAATTATGGATTCAAGGATCATGATTTGTGATAGGGAAGACCTCGTGATGTTTAGAAATAATTTTAGATATCTAAACATGAAAAACGATCAACAAATCACCGTCTAAGAACAAGTTCGTGATGCGGAGATGCTTTTAAATAATTGATTTCGAAATTTAATTTTGAAATAGAGGAGTTTGCGTCCTCTCTGCGATGCGCAGAGAAAATTTTCCTGCTACCTATTCCTAGTCCGACTTTTTCCTTCTTCGTTTTCCAACCCAATTCACCTAAACTCGACTATTCTTCTCAACTCTCCTTTAGATTTCGATACCCATCATATATACCCATGAATCTCTCTTAAAACAACCTCTAAAATTCGACGTAGAGATCTTAGAAACTTCTCAATTCATCCCAATTCAAGAACGAAAAATAAATTCATGAACACCATTCAAGATTCATCAACTTTCAACTTTCCAGAATGAAGTTCGCTGAAATAAACATGCTTGGCGCGTGGGTGAACGAACCCAATGCAATGAAAGACTCACATACCTCTTTAGGGATCAACCTTTGTCGAAATCCACAAGCTACACCTTCAAGAACGACAAACTTTGCTCTTTCTCCTTTTTTTCTCCTCTTGCATTCTTTCTCCCAAAACCCTAGCGTAAATCTCCAATTGCCTAAACTGAATCAATTAAGTTTTAAACTTTAATTAACTCACCAAAAAACAATTAAAATAATAGGGTATGAAAAAGATCAAAACACCCTTTATAAATCCGAATTGGACATTTTTTTATTTGAACAACCCAACTTTCTAAAAGAGATATAACGTGAATTTATTATCTAATATAACTAGGATTCGTTGTTGTATCACTTTAGGAATCATAATCGTATCAGTGCCTATATATACTTTTCATCAGCTTATGAATAAAATAGAATTCTTCTCATTCTCTATCTAGTGTTATATATTATTTATGGTATCAGGGCTCTAAAAGCTCACACGAGCACGATGTCAACTTTTTTCTCTTCTAACCCTACCTGCTGCCTCACGCAAAAATGGCCCCCAATACCACTGTTGATAACGCAGATAGCACAACCAGCAACACTGTCATCATGCAATTTAACCTTGCCTCTCAATTACCCATCAAACTTGCCGGCAGCCATAACTTCACCACCTGGAAGGCACAGATGTCGATGCTTATGCACGGACAAACCTTTTTGGTCGTCTTGATGGCACAATTGTTGCTCCTCTAATCATACTTACAACAAACAATGAAAGCACTCCAAATCCAGCTTATATGAACTGGTTTCGACAAGATCAGCTTGTCCAAAATGTCATCTTAGTATCGGTGGAACCTACACTTGCATCAACTGTTGCAACAGCCATATCGGCACACAAAGCTTGGGAATCCCTGCACACTGCCTTCGCCAATAAATCACATACACGAATTATCAGTCTCCAAGATCAACTAGCTCGTATTACCAAAGATTCTAGGCATGTCACTGACTATCTACGTGACATATGTTCAATTGCTGATGAACTTGCAATCGGTGGAGCACCAATCACTGATGTGCAACTTACAGTGAGAATCCTCCAAGGCCTTGGTCCTGACTATAACACTATCTCCGCAGCCATCCGGTCACGTGAAACAATGATCACCTATGAAGAACTTTATGAGAAACTGCTTGACCATGAGATCTTTCTTAAGCATGAAGAAGCCAAATGAACACCACCAATTACTGCTGCAATTGCTCAAAGAAACAGTCAACCACCTTCAAAGAACAACAACAACCGAAAGCAGGTAGGTAATACCTCACAAGGTAGCCTACAATGGCGTTCCTAGAAAGCCCGAGACTCATCAAATACCCAGCAGTGGCGCTCTCGTCGAAATCAGCAGTCCCAAAACAGTGACAATTTCCTTCGCTATCAACTCTGTGATCGCCCCGGACATTCTGCCAAAGTGTGTAGATCCCAGTCTCACAACCACTTTCAGGCTCGCGCAAATTATGCTGCTCAATTTCCACAACAAAAAGATCCATGGATTTCTTATTCTAGGGCCAACCATCACATCATAATTAATGCTCGCAACTTGGCCACTTCTCGGGACTAACACGGACCCGAAGAGATCTCAATGGGAAATGGTAATACCATTCCAATTTTTCACTGGTAACACTCACTTATGTGCATCAAATAAAAGCTTCAAACTAAATGATACCCTCTGCGCCCCAAACATAAGAAGAAATCTTCATTCTGTCTCTAGATTTTGTCATGACAACAAAACATCTATTGAATTTTTCCTCTTAATTTTCTTGTGAAGGATCTGACTACGGGGACGCCTCTGGTGTGCGGGCAGAATAGAGATGGGATGTACGAGTGGACGCAAGAGACTACACACATATCTCAACCTCAAATAAATCTATTAGTTCGTTGGCTTTTTATTGACTTTTGGCATCGACGATTATGGCATCCAAATCGTCATAGTTTACACAAAATGTTAGCAAAATTTTCAATTCCATTTTAAATTAAAAAAAACTTCTTCAGTCTGTAATTCTTGCAATTCAAATAAAATGCACAGGTTGCCCTTTTCTGAAAATACATTGCATAGTCAACAACTACTACAAATTATCTACAGTGATTTATGGGGACCTTCCCCGGTGTTATCCATTGATAAAAAGTGATATTATACATTGTTTGTTGATCAATTTTCAAAATATATGTGGATATATACTCTGAAAAATAAAGTGAAGTTCAAGATGTTTTTAAAAGTCTACATCCATTACTTGAACGTCGCTTTAATACAAAAATTCTCTCAATTTACACTGATGGTGGTGGTGAATTTGAAGGATTATCTCCCTATTTAAAAAACACATGGTATTGAACATCTTGTTACCTCCTTATACACCTAAACGTGTAGCTGAAGTTGAACGACATCATAGACATGTTGTTGAAACCGCCAAAACCTTAATTTATCAAGCCTCATTTCCCCCAATTTTTTGGAGCTTTTCGTGCCGTCGGGCAGTTTATCTCATAAACAAATTACCCTCAGCTACCCTAAACGATAAATGCCCTCATGACATACTTCTTCAAGACCCCAAAATTTGATTCAATAAGAACTTTCGGGTGTTTATGCTATCGTTGGCTTCGACCATATACCAAAAATAAGCTTCATCCCCGTTCAACTCCATGTGTACCAAAAATAAGCTTCAGACCATATACCAAAATACTTCTTCGAACATTAAGAATACCTAGGTTTTTCCAACAAATATTACTGGCCAACAGTGCTTTGATCCAATTTCGTCAAAAATATTTTTGTCAAGGGATGTTTTATTTTTTGAGAATAATTTGCCTTTTCAAAATATTTTCTCTCATTTAAAAAAAAATTTCAAATTAAATCATGGGATAACACTATGAAGGAAAATGATCAGAGTTTCACATGTGAAGCTCAAAATTTGAACATGGATCTTCCTCCGGCTATTGCGTGTGGACCTCGCCTACAAAGTTCGCTCATGCCACTCGCCATAACCAGAGAGCAATCCCAAAGTTAGTTCAGGTACTCTTTTCAACTCTCCTCATTGTCCTATATCTAATAAAGTCGCATTTTCGACTGGAAATTCACGGCAGACACTCAATCCTTCTTCGTGAAACCCAACAACCCATTTTCAGCAAGAAAACACACCCCTGTTAACTTATCGACGACGCAATCCACCTTCAGCTCCCCAATCGTTACCCTCATTGGCCAACCAAAACACCCATTTGTCTCCTTCCGTACCTAATCCCATTGCCCCTCCTTCTACTCCACATTTGTCGGCTATCATCACACCCTCCAGTCCAAAACCCATCGACCCACTTCAGCCGCCCTGCCACCACAACCTCGAGTCACTCAATGGTTACCCGTTCCAAAAATAATATCCATAAGCCCAAACAGCACCCTAGCTTTCTTGCTCACTCTCTAAGTCTAAAACCGCCTTCTTCTTACAAACAAGCTCAGCGTGAACAGGGACGACTCAACAAAATTAAGGGCCTAAAGTGAAACTTAAGAGAGGGGCCCTAATATTTTAATTTTTTTCAATGTATATATTTTTATTTAAAATCTATTGTTTTATAATCAATCTGTTTTAATAATTCCTTTTCAAATGCTAATATAGTTAATTCATTCGAACTCTTTAAGATATTATTGATCTTAAAGAAGATTTAATGAATTTTAATTTCAAAAAGAACTTCTTTCAATTGAGGCAACTGTGTTTCAGGACTGTTAATATTATTCTATAAAGAATGTGTATTTGGAAAAGAATCAAGTCTTTTTATTTGATTGAATATTTTCATTAGATCATTATCTTCTACTTATATTATTTTCCTCAACATTTTTATTTCAAAAATAAATCTAAACAATCAATATCAGAATAGTTATTACGCGTTAAAGAAAATTCAAGGTTAAGACAGTATTTTTTAAATTCTCATCATCTTGTGATCTCAATATTTTATCACTAAATAAGAAATCAAAAGAAACATTCATATGCTTCAATTGGTTTGAATCTATTTTGAAGTGAAAAATTAGTTTGATCTACTCTACATATATATACAGCAATCAACTCTAAAAAATTCTCCAAGGGACTTTGTGATTTCGTTATTCATATTTTCATCAAATTGTTTCATACAAAATTCGGGTTTATTTTCATCTCATATGAAATTTTCTTAGTACAAATCATAACACTCATAGTACATATAATTTTTTTTTAAAAAAAATAACATATATATGTAAGTTTTTTTCAAAACGGGGGCCCCAAGTGATGGCTTTAGTGGTGTAGGGGTTGAGACGACCGTGAGCGTGAACCTTACAGGAATATTGCTATGCAAGGTGGATTTGATGCCCTTATGTGAAACCATACGTGCACTTTGGTTCCCAACGATCCTTCTAAGAATGTAGTAGACTGCAAGTGGCTCTTTCGCATTAAGCATCACCCTAATGACTCTATTGATAGGTACAAAGCTCGATTAGTGGTCAAAGGCTTCACTCAGCGGCCTGGACTGGACTACCATTCAACCTTTAGTCCGGTAGTCAAGCCTACAAACGTTCGCTTGTTTCTCGCTATCGCTGTTTGATGCAATTGGTGTTTGCATCAACTTGATGTAAATAATTCATTCTTGCAAGGTCATTTAGAGGAACAAGTTTATATGCGACAACTTCCTGGCTTAGAGCATCCAACTTTGTCCAGTCATGTCTGCAAACTTAACAGAGCTATCTACGGTCTTAAACAGGCACCTAGATCTTGGTACAACGAGCTCAAGAACTTTCTGGTAACGCAAGGTTTTGGTAAATCAGACTCTGACTCATCTTTGTTCAACTTTCACAATTCAGGATTGACTATTTACATCCTTGTATATGTGGATGACATTATTGTTACTGGAAATAGTGATCATGGTGTTCGACAAATTATCAACGCCCTTGCTCAACGGTTCTCTCTCAAGGACCTGGGCCACTTGAACTATTTTTTGGGTGTTAAAGTTCTGTCCTGTCAAGGTGGCCTACTGTTGTCTCAACAGAAGTATACAAAAGACCTTCTCGAGGAAGCGAATATGCAAGACAGCAAAGGAGTTTCCACTCCTATGTCCGTCGCTACTGTTCTCAATGTAAACCAGTTTGATCCTAATGTTGATTGTTCTCTCTTTCGGACAATTGTTGGCAAGCTATAATATTTGTCCTTCACTAGACCTGGCATCGCGTTTATAGTAAATAAACTCTCTCAGTTTATGCATTGTCCTCAAGATAATCACTGGAAGGCTGCTAAGCGGCTGCTTCGATATCTCAATCAAACCTCTTCCTTTGGGCTTCAAATAACCCGTGAGACTGATAACCGGATTATGGTGTATTCTGATTCTAATTGGGCTGGTGACCCTACTGATAGAACATCCACAACTGGATATGTTATATATCTTTGAAGTACTCCTGTCTCGTGGTCCTCCAAGAAGCAGCGATCTGTCTCTCGATCATCCACCAAAGCTGAATACCAAGCTGTTGCTGCTGCTCTTGCAGAAACCAACTGGATCACCAACATATTGTGTGAGCTTCACTTTTCCCTTGCTTGCATACCACGCATGATACAAAAATTTGTGAAAATCCTGTCTTTCTTAGCAAGATGAAGCATAATGCCATCGATTTCCACTTTGTTCGTGATCAGGTGCAACGCAAAGAGGTTGAAGTGAAGCATCTACATGCTGCTGATCAGGTTGCTGATGTCCTAACCAAGCCGCTGTCGCGTGCTTCTTTCAGTCGTATGTTTGACAAGTTGGGTATTGTGGATGTCAACACCAACTTGCGAGGCGTAAAAGAGATATAACGTGAATTTATCTTCTAGTATAACTAGGATTCATTGTTGTATCACTTTAGGACTCATTATTGTATCAGCGCCTATATATACTCTTCTTCAGCTTATGAATAAAATAGAATTCTTCTCATTCTCTATCTAGTCTTATAAGCTGCTTTACTTCCAAAGGGCATATCTCACTCATACGAACTTGAAATTATGCAAACTCGGTGGCGTTGGAAAGATTATTCCACGGTATTTCCTACAATATCTGAAAATAGACCTAAATCATCCTGAGCTAGTATTTATGGTTGTTTGAATTTGACCAAAAACTCAACTTAACATACTTAAATATTTTTTCCAGATTTTTATATTCTTTCCAAAAATGGCTATTTCCAATTCTTTACTTCTTCCTAGTTATTTCAACTTGCGAGATGTTACATTTTGTCTCCTGCATTTAAATTGTGCACAACATGGTTAGAGCCAGAGCCGCAGAGTGAAGATGAAACCAAATGGTTATCTGAGGAATTTCCAGCTTCTTGTGCTAGGTACAGACTGAACCTCAGAAATACATTGAAGATCTTCGTATGTTCTCACATTTGGCATGTTCAATGAATGGAAACAACTACGATGCAATAAAGATATTTCCAATGGAAGGAGAAACTTGGCCCCTCTCTAAAGATAGGGACATGAACTGGCCTCCTCATCTTGGGAGCAATAAAAATTTCAACTATGAGTTTATTGAGGTCTTAGTTAAAGCAAAAGGCTTTACATGTCTTTTCCGTGATCAGGAAATCCATTTCTAGTTCCTGCAAAGGATGTGGAAATAAATCTTGGCAGCAATTAATTTTGCAGCCATACTTGTTGAAATTGGTAGCCACCAATGTGAAAGTTGGTAGCCACATTTGTGGAAGTAGGTAGTCAAAGGTTGGTATTAGTTTGGTAGAGTTAGGCAGCCAATTTTTTTGTTGAAATTGGCTATCACATTATGTCATTAATGATGTAAACAAGTGTTCAAAAAACTCTATAAATAGAGTAGTACTTGAACACTTGAAGACACACCAAAATAGAGAAGCAATAGAGAGTAGAGAGAGTAATCCACAAACTACTTCTTAGTTTGTGAGAAAATAGTGTGCAAATAATATTATTGTGAGTTGTAAGAAATAAAAGAGTGTTGAGTAGTAGTCTTTTGACACTACCAAGTTTTTCATCAATATTATTGTATTACTTATTCGGGTATCATATTTACCCATTTTAATATTTGGTGTCGTTGTTACTCTCTTCCTATTGCTATTTAGTTTGGACATTATCCTGGGTGTGATTATTATTTTGTCCAACAACGTGGTATCAGAGCCATGACAAATAATAGTCCGTTGTCCTTTCAATACCCCCGTCTCACAAGAGAAAATTATGAAAAATGGTGTCTACGAATGAAAGCTATTCTTGGCTCTCAAGATGTTTGGGATATTGTAGACAAAGGGTATACAAAACCCGCAAATGAGGAAACTTTGCCCTCAAATAAAAAGGAGGTCTTGTTAAAGACAAGAAATAAAGATCAACAGGCCCTCACTCTTATCCATCAATGTTTGGATGATGGCATGTTTGAGAAGGTGGCTGATGCAACCACCTCAAAAGAGGCGTGGGAGATTTTACAAAATTCTCTCCAAGGAGTTGATAAAGTAAAGAAGATAAAACTTAAAACTCTAAGGGCTGAGTTTGAAGTTTTAAAAATGAAAGAATCCGAATCCATTTTGGATTTCTGCTCAAGATTGATTGCTGTTGTAAATCAACTAAGAAGATACGGAGAGAAAGTTGATGATGTGCGTGTGGTAGAAAAGATCCTTCGTTCTTTAACACCTAAATTTGATTATGTGGTGTGTGCTATTGAGGAGTCTAAAGATCTAGACTCTATGACGGTAGAACAATTGGAAGGTTCTTTACTAGCCCATGAAGAGAAAATGAAAAGGAGAAAAGAAGAGCCACTAGAGCAGCTTCTTAAAACTCATGCATCCTTCAAAGGATTTGAATGTGAGAAAAGTTACAAAGGAAATGGACAATGGAGAGGCCGTGGAGGCCGTGGAGGTCGTGGAAGAGGAAGAAGTTACACCAATTATTTCAACAATGAAGATAAAGGTCACCAGTCAATCAGAGGTAGTGGTCGTGGTCAACGAGGAGGCAGAGGACGTGGAGCCTATCAAGGTACAAATGAAATCAGGTATGACAAATCTAAAACTGAGTGTTATAACTGTCATAAAATGGGACATTACTCTTGGGAATGTCGTAGTAATATTGAAGAGAAAGTTAATCTTGTTGACAACAACAAAAATGAAGATGAGTCAACACTGTTATTAACACTCAAAGAAGAAGATAAAGATGATTGCAGCTCATGGTATCTTGACAATGGAGCAAGCAATCATATGTGTGGCCAGAAAGATAAATTTGTGGAGATAAAGAAGACCGTGAAAGGTAATGTGTCTTTTGGCGATACCTCAAAGATCCAAATTGAAGGGATAGGTACGATTCTGATATCCTGTAAAGATGGTGGTCACAAATTGATTACCAATGTTTATTATGTGCCAAAATTGAAAAGTAATATTTTGAGTTTGGGTCAACTTCTTGAAAAAGGATATGATATTCATATGAAAAATATGCATCTTTGGCTAAGAGATTCAAGTAACAACTTAATTGCTAAAGTTCATATGGCAAAGAATAGGTTGTTTCCTTTGAATCTTCAAACTATCTATGCAAAGTGTTTGAAGGCTAATGTGCAAGATGACTCATGGTGTTGGCATATGAGATTTGGGCACTTGAACTTTGAAGCGCTCAAATCAATGGGAGACAAGAACATGGTTGATGGGATACCGCCAATCAACCATCCAAATCAATTGTGTGAAGCTTGTCTTCTTGGAAAACATGCAAGGAGGAGTTTCCCAAAGGAGACTACATCAAGAACAAGTAAGCCACTCCAACTTGTTCACACCGATGTTTGTGGTCCAATCGATTCACCTTCTTTTGGTAAAAAAAAATATTTCTTGCTCTTTATTGATGATTTCAGTAGAAAGACTTGGGTATACTTCTTGAAGCAAAAATCTGAAGTTTTTTTTGCCTTTAAAAATTTCAAAGCACTTGTAGAAAAAGAAAGTGGCTATGAAATAAAAGCATTAAGGTCTGATAGAGGAGGCGAATTCACTTCAAAAGAATTTAATGACTTTTGTCAATCTCATGGAATTCGTCGCCCTCTAACGGTACCTTACTCGCCACAACAAAATGGAGTTGCAGAAAGAAAGAATAGAACAATTCTTAATATGGCTAGATATATGTTGAAAGCTAAACATCTACCAAAAGAATTTTGGGCCGAGGCTATTTCTTGTGCAGTTTATTTGAGCAACAGGTCTCAAACAAAAAATGTACGAGATCAAACACCTCAAGAAGCATGAAGCGGAAGAAAGCCAAGTGTTAAGCATTTGAGAATCTTTGGGAGCATAGCATATGCTCATGTTCCACATCAAGGGAGAGCTAAACTTGACGATCGGAGTGTCAAGTATGTGTTTGTTGGCTATGACGCAAGTTTAAAAGGCTACAAATTGTACAATCCAAGCAATAACAAGGTGGTGGTGAGTCGTGATGTTGAATTTGATGAAGAAGCATCATGGAATTGGGAGGCTCCAGAAGAAAAAACATATGATTTTCTTCCATACTTCGGAGATGAAGAAGAACAGGAGACCATGGCACAGGATGCAACCCCGCCTCCTTCACCAGCAAATATTGCATCTCCATCTTCTCAAGAGAGTTCAAGTGAAAGACCACATAGGATGAGGAACATTCAAGAACTCTATGATGACACAGAAGAAATTACTAATTTTGATTTTTTGTGTTGTTTTTTTGCTGATAGTGAACCAATGAATTTTGATGAAGCTGTTACTGACAAAAGGTGGAGAAAAGCCATGGAGGAAGAGATCCAATCAATAGAGAAGAACAACACTTAGGAGTTGACAACTCTTCCAAATGACCATCGAGCAATTGGAGTCAAATGGGTATACAAGATGAAGAAAAATGCCCATGGAGAAGTAGAAAGATACAAGGCAAGACTTGTGGCTAAAGGCTACAAACAAAGGTATGGCATCGACTATGAAGAAGTTTATGCGCCTGTTGCCCGCATGGAGACAATCCGTCTATTGATCTCTTTAGCGGCGCAAATGAAGTGGAAAATCCATCAACTAGATGTCAAATCGGCATTCTTGAATGGATATCTTGAAGAAGAAGTCTATGTTGAGCAACCATTGGGTTTTGTGGTTAAAAATCATGAAGATAAGGTGTTGAGGTTGAAGAAAGCCTTATATGGGTTGAAGCAAGCTCCACGAGCTTGGAATAGTCGCATTGACAAATACTTTCAAGACAATGGGTTTACTCGTTGTCTCCATGAATATGCTCTTTATATTAAAGTTCATACTAATGGAGATATTCTGCTTGTTTGTCTTTATGTTGATGATCTCATTCTAACGGGTAACAACCCAGTTTTATTTGAAGTTTTCAAGAAAGCTATGTCCCTTGAGTTTGACATGACAGACATAGGGCTCATGTCATATTACTTGGGCCTAGAAGTCAAGCAAATGGAGGAAGGCATCTTCATATCTCAAGAAAGCTATACAAAGGAGATTTTGAAGAAGTTCAACATGTTTGATTGCAACCCTGTGAACACCCCAATGGAAAGTGGAACAAAATTGTCAAAATTTGATGATGGAGAAGAAGTGGATTCCACTTTGTTCAAAAGTCTCGTAGGAAGTCTGAGGTACTTGACATGTACGAGACCAGATATAGTCTTTGCAGTTGGAGTAGTAAGTCGATTCATGGAAGCTCCTACCTCCACTCACTTGAAGGTCGCTAAAAGAATTCTTCGCTACCTAAAAGGTACAATCGACCTTGGGCTATTTTATTCTTCTTCCGATAATTTTAATCTTGTGGGATATTGTGATAGTGATTATGCGGGAGATGTTGATGATAGAAAAAGCACATCTGGTTTTGTGTTTTTCTTGGGTGATTGTGTTATTTCTTGGAGTTCAAAGAAACAATCAATTGTTACTCTCTCGACTTGTGAAGCTGAATATGTGGCAGCGACATCATGTACATGTCATGCTATTTGGTTGAGACGGTTATTGAAGGAACTCAATTTGTCACAAATTGAAGCCACAATGATTTGTGTTGATAACAAATCTGCGCAAGCACTAGCAAAGAATCCAGTGTATCATGATCGAAGCAAGCACATAGACACAAGGTATCACTTTATCCGAGAATGCATTACCAAGAAAGAGGTAGAGCTCAAGTATGTGAAATCTCATGATCAAGTTGCGGATATTTTTACAAAGCCTCTCAAGTTTGAAGATTTTCAGAGATTGAGATCAAGCCTTGGAGTAAAGAAGAAAAATCAAAATTAAGGGAGAGATTTGTGGAAATAAATCTTGGCAGCAATTAATTTTGCAGCCATACTTGTTGAAATTGGTAGCCACCAATGTGAAAGTTGGTAGCCACATTTGTGGAAGTAGGTAGTCAAAGTTTGGTATAAGTTTGGTATTAGTTTGGTAGAGCTAGGCAGCCAATTTTTTTGTTGAAATTGGCTATCACATTATGTCATTAATGATGTAAACAAGTGTTCAAAAAACTCTATAAATAGAGTAGTACTTGAACACTTGAAGACACACCAAAATAGAGAAGCAATAGAGAGTAGAGAGAGTAATCCACAAACTACTTCTTAGTTTGTGAGAAAATAGTGTGCAAATAATATTATTGTGAGTTGTAAGAAATAAAAGAGTGTTGAGTAGTAGTCTTTTGACACTACCAAGTTTTTCATCAATATTATTGTATTACTTATTCGGGTATCATATTTACCCATTTTAATATTTGGTGTCGTTGTTACTCTCTTCCTATTGCTATTTAGTTTGGATATTATCCTGGGTGTGATTATTATTTTGTCCAACAAAGGATATGCTTAGATTCTCTCATAGAATTTCTTATATGAAGATGACAGGGATGGAAAGGGATGATGTTCGTGAAGGATCCTTTGAGATAGACCCTTCCTCCTTACCTACTGACCAAGTAGGAATTTCTGCTTCATCCATAGACCAAAGAGCGACAACTTATCTCATGGATTCTATAAATTTTGCAGAAAACTGTGTTGCATCAGTAACTAATCAGGTTCGTCCTGAACCCGAGTTTTACAGATGTGGTGCTGAAGTATCCTTTGAACTAGACCTTGCCTCCTTACCTACTTACCAAGTAGACATTTCCGCTTCATCCATACACCAATGAGAGCCATCTAATTTCATGGATTGTGTAAATTCTACTGAAAACTGGGTTGCATCAGTACCTAATAAGGTTCCTGAACCCAAGTTTTACAATTTTTTTGCTGAGAGATCACCGTAGAAGTTCCAATTTAGTCAATGTTGGACGATATACAGCAATGCAGATGCCTTGCCCCGTTACTATGGGCAGATAAAGAAGATAGATCTTCTCCCTGAATTTGGATTGCATGTGCCATGGTTTTATGCCTGTCCACTCCCTTAAAGTACAATACAGTGGCATGATAAAACAATGCCAATTTTTTGTGGACTGTTTAAGTTTCAAAACAGTAAGCCAAACAAATATAAAGTACGCAACAACTTTTCACATGTAATAGCAGCAGAACCTATGAAGAGGGAGTATACAAGATCTTCTCTAGAAAAGGTGGAGTTTAGGTTGTATACAAAAAATGGAGTGGTCAACTGAAAGGTAATAATCTAGAAGATTTCGAATATGAGATTGTTGAAATTGTGGATGTTTCTGATAATAATGTAGACGTGAAATTCTTAGAGTGGGCTAAAAGCTTCAAGTCTGTCCACAAGGCTCGCATTGAAAAAGAAGAGGCTGACAGAGTAGTAAAAACATCTATATCCCAGCATCTCAGGTTCTCTCATCAAATTCCTACTTTTCGCTTGAATACCTCATGGAAGTTTGCGAGGTTTCTGGGAGCATAAACACCTCTTTATTTACTATGTACAGATCAAACAGGTCCAGCATGAATACCTGAAGAAGCATCAAAGGTTTTTTTTAGTTCATTATTTTTTAGTGGAAAGAATTTTCCAATTGAGTACTATTGTAACTAATATGCAAATTGCAATTATAGTTCACAAAGGAAAAAGTTGCTTATTAAAATGTTCTATTACGTACCATTTATGAAAAATTACTTATTATACATGAGTTCATTCTTACAAAACATTATGAATTGATTACTATAAATATACTCGTGGTATCAATATTCTACGTACATTATATTTTCTTAAATTCTCAAAGTAGAAGCTGTCATGGAAAAACATATCAATATCACTAACATAGAAAGGATGCTGAAAACTCCCATTAAAAGATTGATCTAAGAGTGTAAAATTTTTATGGAAATAAATAGATAACATAAAGGGAACCCCAAAACAAACAAAAACATAAAACGATGACTCTTAGAATGATTGAAACAAACAAGAACTTGACTTTTATTTCTTCACCAAAAAAAAAAAAAAAAAACTAGAGATTAGATGAAGTAACTTACAATGAAGTTGATAACTTGTTAGTTTGAGAATAGAAATGAAAGAGGATTGGAGGCAAAGCGAGAGTGAAGAAATTTGTATCTACAAGAAAATTCTCAAGATTATGATAATACAATATATCTCGATGAGTAGGATTCGGGAGGATTAATAATATTCCTCATTCTTCACAAAATTTTATTTGATTTAATTATTTGATTAATAGGAGTCAAAAATGATAAATTTGTTGTAAATATATTTATGTGGATGTCCATTACTTTAACGTGTAATGACATCGTAAAGTATAGTAACTCTCAAACCTACATAACCTTCCCCCTTGATATTTCTTTATAACTTACATGGTTAATGTCTCCATTACGTTCATGGTTAATATCATGTTTATGACAAACTTTTTGTATTCCTCTATGTAATATATAAATAGAGGCATTAGAATTCATATTGGATACATTTGATGCTTTGATGAACACTTGAATACTTGGAAGAATAAGAAAAGCTTTCATCTCTTGTCTCCCAATTTCTATCGCTTTCAACTTCTACGTTTCTTGTCTTTTTTTTGCTTTAGTTTTATAAACGTTATCAGCATGAGTCTTATTCTAGAATTACTACACAACTCTTTCTTAAATCAACAAACAAATTGATTGAGAAATTCATCTCCAATAATGAAATAAATCAAGAAAAAATTAATAAAAAAAAAAATCACTTTATGTTTATTTCGACTATAAAAAAGTCACTTTATAATATTAGTAAGAAAAATTCACATATTTTTTGTGATTTATCCTACTTGTCACAAGCATATGTATTTTACAAATTATCACAAACCCAAGTTATTAATTTTTCTAAATTTAGATCTGTTCTTCAATATAACACAACGTCTTGTTTCCTTAAGACTAAAATAAAGGACTATTTTAAAACACTAGGAATATTTCATTCGGAACTAAAACATAAGAAACTTCAGAGTTATTGAATAAATCAATGGAAAAACTGGTTAAGATGGCATTATCAATACGATTTATCTCAGATTAGATGTCTACTATTAATTCGTGATTACTTTTAAGTTCTTCACGTAAAAGAAGAAAATACAATATTATCATCTCCTGGGTACTGCTGTGAATAGTATCTCAAGGCTTAACATGTTCTTCAGTGCTAATTACAAGACATAAATCATGTAGTATGTTTCAATTTTCCTCTCGTTGATTTATGTTTTTTTTTTTTTTTGTTATCCCGTTTCATGTTAAAATTTATGGATAAATTATAACTTTCAAATTGATGATATGAATATCTGTTGTAAACAATAAATTTAAATTTCAAAATAAAACAATGGTGATAATTTTTTTTAGTACTCGTTAAAAAAAGGAATATATTAAATGACAAAGTTGATCACTAGTGAATTCATTTTGGAGTTGACAAATGCAATCAATTATTTTGTGTGTGTGTTTGTCTACATTAAATCTATATATTATTTATGGTGAAAACTTATTAGCATCTTTGTGTGTCAACAAGTTGATGAATTCCTTAAAAGGTTTGATGCATTGAATATTATTTTTATAGGAGGATAAAAATAGAATATAAATAATTTGTGCTCCTCTGATTCCTTGGTTATATTTCATATGTTGTTGAAATTTAATTGTGCAAATAATTACGAGTTAATATCTCAAAAGATCACTCAAATTTAGGAATTTATCTAGTAAAGTCATTAAACTTCATTTTATATCAAAAAAATCACTTAACTTAGTTCTTTATATCAATAAAATCATTCAATCATATTCATCATTAAAAAAATTTACACCACAAATAAATTATTTTATACTATATTTAGGATTATATTACTGAAAAAATTACTCAAAATTACTATTTCATTATAAAATAATATAAAATTGAAAATAAAAGATTAACTTATCAAACTTGAACCTAAAATTCTCCAAGCTAGCTTCGTTCACACAAACAACAAATTGATTAAACCATCCCAGCAAGTGTTGTTATACCGTCAAATGAAGTAGTAGTAATTTATCACCTGAAATTGATGAAACTATCAGATCAAGTGGTAGGCATCACTGCAATGAAGCACTATTACTTTATCAAATGAAACTGATGAAATTATCTATTAATATTTTATTTTGTAATAAAGTAGTAATGTCTTATTTTAATTGTGATCAGATATTTAAAAATATTTTATTTTATTTTTTTAATAATAAATTTGGTTGAATGATTTTATTGACATAAATGCTTAAGTTGAGTGATTTTATTGACATAAAGATCAAAGTTGAGTGATTTTATTGATACAAAATAAAGTTCAATGACTTTACTAGATAATTTTCTAAAGTTGAATGACCTTTTGAGATATTAACTCAAATAATTACAAAGTGGGGTAGTATTTTAAAGGTTTCAAGGCGATTTCAAGTACAATTATATCATTGTTTAAGGATAAGATGATAGATTTAAATCTTATCGTTCTAAAAAGGGGTAAAAGTTCGCATTCAAGTCTTGACATACCACGAGAACAAGATGTTGGGTTCATGTCCCATTAATTTATGGCATAAGAATTCTTTACATGGGTAAGACAATGAGTTTTATGTCCTAATACACCATTGTGATGATATGGATGACTAACACAAATCAATATATTTTTGACTAAAAGTCATGAAATTTGCGCAATAAATTTACTTCATTCTCTTATGTAAATGTGGTAGCAGTGTATAATATGTTTGAGAGATGACAAGTGATTGAATGTTTGAATATTAGTATGGTCAAATTTAATGGTCATCACTATTGAAAAGAGATTAGGGGGGTAAATAATTACTCGTAAAGTTAAAGTGCTAAAGTGAGTTTTCCCGCCAAGTTCAGGGAGGATTTTATGTATTTTCCCTTATAAAATCAAGTTTTTACAATAATAATATCTAAAGTAATATTTTCAGACATGATTAACATCTCATTAACAAAAGTTGTGTTTTGTCATTTTTAAAATTGTTGTCCTTTTTAAAATTTAGAACCCACAAGCCTGAAGTTCTGATTCGCCTCTGTTTTTAACATATGTAAATATACCACAAATATTATTGTATGAAAAGAAAGATTAAGGTCACTAACATAGAAAGGATGTTGAAAACTCCCATTTTAAAAAAAAATTGAAGATTGTTGAGCTTCTACTACTAAGCGAGATCTTAGAGTCATGAAAGAAGTTGAAGATGTGGCGAAGCGACAAATGGAGCGTGTTATTGCATTTTCATATCAAACCTTGGAAATTCATTGGCTCCTCCTAGGAATAGGTAAAAAATTTCGTCAAGTTTCGGTGTTGCACCAAATAGGTTTTATTAAATTCATCAAATTTATGATTCAAATTTTATTTTTCAATATGTTTATCCTAATATGAAATGAAATAAAACATGTAATTTATTTAGTGTGTGATAAATTTTCATTTATTTCAATGTCAATAAATGAAAATTTTACACATACTAAATAAAAGAACATAAGTTTTATTTCATTTCATTTTAGGTTAACATAGTAAAATTCAAATCATAAATATCAAAAATTTAATAAGACCTAGTTGGTCCAACATCAAAACTTGATGAAGATTTTTACTCATCCTTAGAAATAGTCAATGCATTTCCAAAGATTTGATATGGAAATGCAACACCACGCACCATTTCTTGCTTCGCCATATCTTCAACTTTGTTCAATTTTGCCCTCATGATCTCGCTCAATTGTTGAAGCTCAACATTCTTCATTTTTTTAACGGGAGTTTTTAGCATCCTTTCTATGTTAGTGACCTTGATCTTTTCCCATGTCAAAACTTTTACATTGATAATGTAATAAAATATGATGTAGAATATTGATACCATGAGTATAATTATAGTGATCAATTATCATGTTGTTTGGTAGAGTGAACACGTGCACAATAAGTAATTTGCCGTTAATGGTAGCAGAATATTTTGGATCCCTTATTTGTTTTCAATTATGAAATTTTAGAATCATAGTCTAATTATCTTTTTATATATAATAATTTATTACATTTCCAGTTTAGATCCTTTGTATAAGTGATTTGACTTTCAAATTTGAACCTTTATATTTTTTATTTTGAATTCATAGTATAATAAGTATTTATAAAGTCAAAAATATTTTTTAAATCATTTTGAATTTATGTTGTTACATAGTATATTTGTTTTTAACTTCTGAAATATCAATAAATTGTGATATTAATCCTTATAACATTTTATCAAGCAACTTCTGTTTTTAATTAATTGAAATACTCATTTTTTGATATTTTGCATGTGAATATTTCATAAATTTTAAAATTTATTAATTATTAAATCAGTTCATTATTCATGTATAATATTAAATTTTGAACTATTAATTCATATTTAAGAGTAATGTAATTTCTAAAAACTGTCAAGATAGAATGTACTCCCTCCGTTTAAAAAAGAATGTCCCTATTTCCTTTTTAGTTTGTTTAAAAAGAATGACCCCTTTCTTTTTTTGGCAACACTTTAACTTTAACTTTCCCACAGCATGTTTAAGACCACAAGATTAAAGGACATTTTGGTACATTTGACATAACATTAATTTAGAACCACAAGATTAAAAAGTCTTCTTTCTTTTCTTAAACTCCGTTCCAAGTCAGACTAGGTCATTCTTTTTTAAACGGAGGGAGTATTTTCTATATAAAATGATTAAGATAAAATCAAAAGAATTAAAAATTGAAATTTACTTGATTCCTACTCATCAAATTAAATTAAATTTAAAATTCACTCTTATGGCTCCTAGTCATCAAATTAAATTAAATAGAACTCTAGATTTATTCTGTTGACTCCTACTCGTCAAATTTAATGCATAAGAAAACATGACAAGAACTAAAATTCAAAATTTAATCTCTTCGCTTTTACTCGTCAAATTAAATTAAATAAAATTCTAAATTACCCTTCTTGGTCCTTGCTCCTACTTATCAAGTAAAATACTTCAGAAAATATCATCAAAACTAAAATTTAAAAGTTAACCTCTTGGCTCCTATACTCATCAAATTAAATTAAATAAAAAATTTAATTTACCCGTCTTGGTCCTGGCTCCTAGTCACAGTGGCGGAGTTAGAAATTTCGCCAAGGTTGTTCAAACTTTAAAAGAGTCGATAATTTTTTTTAGCGAAGTGGGTAAATTTTTTTTGCTGATGAGTGAGAAATTAAATTACATATCACTTAGAAACTAAATCATACGGAAACTTAAAATTATAAAACTATCAATGGAATAAATCAAAACTAATGGACAAGAATCACAAAAACAATGTTTGCTTTGAATATACTCCCTCTAGTTCATTTTAAATGAATTGTTGAGACTTTTTTTGTGATTCAAATAACTGAATAGTTTAAAGTTAGAGAATTATCGAAACTTATTTCCATATTTACCTTTTGTTTTAGTAAGATTCTTAACTATTTTACATTTTCTAAAAAGATAGTTTAGAAATAATCAAAAGTATAATAGTGGATAATAATTTTTAATTTTATCTTTTAAATTATTTTTTTTGAGAATGTGTATACCTAATAATTCACTTAATACAGATCGTAAATATATAGAAAACAATAAAATTTTAATTATTAGGTTAATCAATTTAAGTCTAGAAACATAAAGAAGATATGGGCAGCTAGTGTGTTTGAAAGAAAAAAAAAACTCTCTTACACATAATTGAAAAGAGAGTGAGGATTGAACTGCAAACATCTTGCACACAAATGAACATATGCTTACCACTAGACTAATAGACTTTGTCATATCTTAGGGTGTTTAATTAATTATATATCCCAATATTACACAGTATTTTATCTACATACACGGTATAATTTTCCGGCAAACTCATTAAACTAAATTAAATAAAACTCAAAATTACTCTCCTAGCTCCTACTCGTCAAATTAAATGTTTAACAAAACGACGAACTTAACTTCAAAGTTTACCCTCTTGGCTTCTACTCATCAAATTAAATTAAATAAAATTCCAATTATACTCTCACACCACTTACTCACCAAATTGAATGCTTAAAAATATCAGAAGAACCAAAATTTAAAATTTATCCTTTTAAGACTCCTACTCATCAAATTAAATCATTTAAAATGTTGTAAAGAATGATAGAAACTACTAATAATCCTCTTGTATCCTACTCATCAAGACATAATGTATTACCACAATCATTAGAATTTTCTTATATATACAATTTTCTTCACTTGAGAATTTTCCTTTTTCATTTGCATTATCAAACAAGCAAGTTATCAACTACGATGTAAGTTTCTTCATCAACTCTCTATATTTATTTTTTTTGTAAAAAAATGAAGTCATACTTGTTTGATTCCATCAATGATGATATTTTATGTTTTATGTTTGTTTGTGGGGGTCCTTATCTAATTAATTGGGTTTTATAGCTTCAACACAAATATGGGGTTCTTTATCTAATGAATTGTGGTGTGGGTTCCTTGAGAGAACCATGTATGTGCCTTTATGGTTCCATGAGTGAACCTGATAGGATGTATGTATGTTGGATCCTTGACTGGTTCGAGTTACCTGAAAGGTGATTTTATCTTAGATATGGCTTGCATGTGACCATGTGGAACATGTTGCGGGTTACTATTAAGTTGGAGTCTGGACTATGTTAGGCTTCTGGTGCATGGCTTAAGTGTTGGGACCGATCATGGTTGTCAGTGTTTGGGTCCGATCATGGTTGTCAGTGTTTTTAGAACTTACATGATAATTAGGATGTGAGTCAAGATGGATGTGTTGGTCTAAGGCGCTGAGTACTATTCCGAAAGGGCCAAAGTTGACATGAGAACTTGAGAGAGAGTAGTAGGTTGGTTGATAGGGCTAGTGGTGATCTTGTATTCGTGAATCTCTATCTTGTAGAAGGGTTAGGCTAGGACTTGATATTATGGTGGTATAAAAGGGAGGCATGGGATCGAGGTACATTAGTTTATAGGCAATATACATGGGAGGGTAAAAGTATGTGGATAGAGACTTGGGGTGGGATAACTTTCATATTGCATGCTTCTTCTGAATGTCTATTTTATATAATGTGGTAGGTTCAATCGATCGATGATGTCTATGAGATACAGTATGTGTGTTTTGTATTGATATTGTTCTTGCTATGACACTTAGTATAGTTTGGTTGGAGGGTCAGTGATGTTTCATAGGTGAAAACGATGATGATCTCCAACAACTTTCAATATTTTTCCTCTCTTATGGTGGGAGTTGTGTACTATTTTCTTGTATAAATTGTACTCTTTTAGTAGCTCTTATACCTAATTAGACTAGTTCCTAAGGGAGTGTTTTGGTCTAATGTGAAAGGTTTATTAAAGTTTAAAGTGTTAGAGAGCTTTTATAGTAATTTATTTTCTTTTCGCATGACCTAATTTATTTTGGGGCGAAAGGATCTTCCTATCTAGATGTTAAAGTAGGTGTTTGCATGGCCTGGTGAATTAGGTCGTGACAAATTAATATGATAAAAGACAACAATGAAATTCTGAGTTATATATAACAGAAGTTTAAAGCATGAATACAACATCATTTAGGAATTTGCAACTATATTATATCAGATAAAAAATAGTAGTCATTTGAATGATACTACTGTCCACAATTTCTAAGACAAAAAGAAAGAGTAGTGTTATGTGAAATTTTACAACAGATTGATCTTCTAATTACACTGCAGTTACTCTGTTTCTGTGGTCGTAAATCGGAAAGAAGTTGTATTTGATGAGGAGCAACTTGTTCACCCTCGGTGGCCTGAATGCTCTTGGTTAAACCACTGGGGCACTACTTTTTTGTTGTTGATCCAATCATGCGTTAAGTAGGGCTCTGTTGTTTTGTCCTCCTTTCTGTGTCGCTATGAAGTTTTGACGTGAGCTAAGTGAATAGATTGATTGGTATGCTACGGTTCACTCGAGAGAAGAACGTTTGAAGATTACCACACTTGATCGAGAGATATTTGTAGTAAGAAAATATTTATAATCAATACAGTTTAGTTAAAATGTTAAAGCTGTTAAAAGGGATAAGGGTAGTTAGTTATAACCAATTGTCAGTTAGTTTGTTAGAAGAATTTAGTTACTTACACAAGATGAAGAGCTATATATAGCACCTCTTTTCTTGTACTGAGTAGTCTTTGAATATCAAGAACATTCTTCACTCTTAAATATTTTTCTTTTTCTAAATCTGAGTTCCTGATTTACAGATTCAGTATTTGTTCTGGTGGTTGCTGGAGATCGATACCCGGCAAGGTGAATTTCGATTTATAAGATTGCCTAGTATATCATTGCTTGATTGAGGCTAGAATCTGCATTTCACAATTGTTGTGTGTGGTGATTTAGCTGCACTTATTTCCGCAACAGGTAACTCATTTTTTTCCTCGGAAGAGAGCTTGCAGAACACAAAGATGGAGATTGAGACTGCAAAAAGAAGTGATAATCTAAGTGATGAATATGAACAAGAAGGTCCTTCTAAGCGATATAAGGGGGTTGGATATCCCTCTCCTACTAAGGAATCCGACTTTCAGCATTTGTCTCATGGAGCAACTCCGAAGGGGAAGGAGAAGAAATTGAAGGCCAGTTTATCCTCTGAAGAGAGCTTGCCGAACATAGAGCAGGAAGCTGAGACTGCAAATGAAAGAGTGGATGTATCTTTAAAAGGAAGTGTTAATCTTCCCTCAGATGTAGGGCTTTGTACTATAACTGAGCCAAAAATAATTGAATGTGCATTTCCGGATTTTAGTGATTTTGACAAGGACAAGGACGAGTCCTGCTTTAAGGTTGAGCAAGTATGGGCTGTTTATGATAATCTGGATGCCATGCCTAGATTCTACGCAGTCATCAGGAAGATTTTATCTCCTGCATTTAAGTTGTGCAGAACTTGGTTAGAGCCAGATCCGCTGAATGAAGATGAAACCAAATGGCTATCTGAGGGCCTTCCAGCTTCTTGTGGTAGGTTCGGACTGGGAAACTTAGAATACATTGAAGATCTTCGTATCTTCTCACATTTGGTATGTACAATAAATAGAAATAGCTATGGTGCCATAAAGATATTTCCACTGGAAGGAGAAACTTGGGCCATCTTTAAAGATTGGGATATGAACTGGTGTTCTCGTCTTGAGAGAAAGAAGAAGTTCAACTATGAGTTTGTAGAGGTCTTGTCAGACTATGCTGATGCTATTGGTGTGCGTGTCGCATACTTGGTTAAAGCAAAAGGCTTCACTTGTCTTTTTCATCGAGCAGGAGCCTCATTTCTAGTTCCTGCAAACGAGATGCTTAGATTCTCTCATAGAGTTCCTTCTTTTAAGATGACAGGGATGGAGAGGGATGATGTTCTTAAAGGATCTTTTGAACTAGACCCTGCATCCTTACCTCCTGACGAAGTAGGCGTTTCTGGTGAATCCATAGACCAAAGAGCGACAGCTAATTTCATTGATTCGGTAAATTCTGCTAAAACCTTGGTTGCATCAGTACCTAATCAGGTTCCTGAACCTGAATTTTACAGATTTGATGCTGACAGATCACCGGAGAAGTTTCAAATTGGTCAATGTTGGGCGATATACAGCGATGAAGATGCATTGCCCCGGTACTACGGGCAGATAAAGAAGATAGATCTTTTCCCTGAGTTTGTGTTGCATGTGGCATGGTTTTATGCGTGTCCACTCCCTAAAATTACAAAAAAGTGGCATGATATAACAATGCCAATGGGTTGTGGACTGTTTAAGTTTGGAAACCGTAGGCTGAATAAATATACTGTAACAGACAACTTTTCACATGTAGTAGCAGCAGAATCTGTAAAGAGCGGAGTATACAAGATCTTCCCTAGAAAAGGCGAAGTTTGGGCAG
Organism: Solanum sitiens; assembly: GCA_016801875.1. Classification (NCBI taxonomy): domain Eukaryota; kingdom Viridiplantae; phylum Streptophyta; class Magnoliopsida; order Solanales; family Solanaceae; genus Solanum; species Solanum sitiens. Next base: position 1,955,160 of record JABWTJ010000158.1, on the reverse strand, counting down.
TATACAAAAACTGGAGTACTAAGCTGAAAGGTAATAATCTAAAAGATTTTGAATATGAAATTGTTGAAATAGTGAATGTTTCTGATAATTCTGTAGACGTGAAGTTCTTGGTGTGGGTAAAAGGCTTCAAGTCTGTCTACAAGCCTCGAGTGGAAGAACAAGAAGAGACTGACGGAGTAGAGAAAATATGTGTATCCGAGCATCTCAGGTTTTCTCATCAAATTCCTGCTTTTCGCCTGACAGAAGAGAGACGTGGCAGTTTGCGAGGTTTCTGGGAGCTTGATCCAGCTGGAATGCCTCTGCATTTACCGTCTACAGATTGAAGCATCAAACTTTTCTTTTGTTAATCCTAAATCAAAATGTGAAGAGTTTTATAGATTTGTAGAACTCAATTATGTCTCAAAAGAAATTAGTTTGCAGCATTAAGGGGCATCGACCAAGGATTAACGGCTTAACTTTCCTTGTGCTTGATTCAAATTTCTTCATTTCATTGATGTTTTGTGTTTCATTTTGCATTGGTGCATAGCTATGTTTCTGCGGTTAACAGTTATAAAGAAGTTTTTTATGATGAGTAATTTATAAGACATGGTTGAACAATCGTTGCAAGGGCTACATAATTTCATTGAAAATGCAATCTGTGTTACGTGCACTCTACACCAGTAGATCACCTTTGTCGTGTTTAGATTTTCCACGCTCCACATCAGGTAACATTTCATCCGCACGAATTTCTCCTCTCGTCCATTGAACAATTGTATTTGAAGTATGTAAATTAAATAGATACATGTATTATTTCATCTTTCAAATTAATGTATGTTCTTAATTAATATTTGTTTTTAATTTGTTGCAATTCTTGACCTTTCAACTTTGTAAGTGAATCTTCATATTCCAAAGCTATATTTTTTCCAATAAATACAAATATTTCAAAGATTTATATGTGATAAAAAATTTGTGTGGAAGACTAGAAAAGCTTTAATCAAGAAAAGAGGATTTGTATCAAAATTATACGGCATAATATGATTATAGGGATGAATAACACTTTCATTACTAGAATATCGGAGCGTGATGTATTTATTTTTTACTTATTATTTTTGAGATTAGTGTTGGGTTTTAAAGATGTAAACAGGAAATAAAGGGTTGAATCTCACATGAAGGAGTTGTGACTTTGCCGAAAGGTTGTGACCTTTATGAAAGATTGTGTCTTTCTAAAGGGTTGTAACCGTTTGAAAGGTTGTGCATATTTTAAAAAGTTGTGATCTTTCTGAAAGGTTGTCTTATTTCCAAAGAGTTGCGACCTTTACCCTTTGTTGGTTATAAATAGAGAGGTTTTCTCTTATTTTTCTACACTGAATTCTTCCCTTCTCTTGCATACATTTTTTACAAAACAAAATCAATTGATCGTGTTTGTGTGTGTGATTCTTTGTTGTTATTTTGAGTTCTTAAAATTATTAAAGTTTGAGGTACCGTTATTTCTTTAATGGTTAATCCGTTTTATCCCTCGGGTACTTGAGGGGATTAAATTTCTTAAGGACATACTGGGTTTTGTGGACTCGGATAGTTCTTTTTTTTTCATCTTTTACTATTTCTGGTTTGCTAATCTAAATACATGAGACAACAAGCTTAAGAAATTTAAATTGTTGGTATTTTCTGTGGTAAGAAAATTACTTTAATTTTTGTGTTCTTTTTGTTGGAAAAAAAAAGAAAAAGAAAATTATTTTATCATATGAAAAAAGAGATTTGGGATGAATTAGTACTGGTTTAATGTGTTCGAGTATATTTCCTATAGTAAATTTTCCTTGGATGAGTAAGATTATTTTTATTTTCTTCCCAAGTGCATTCAAACATTGCACCCCTTCAGTTTTCTTTTCAATGAGAAAGTTATTTTGTGCATAAAGGCTAAGATGAGTATTTTTCCTATATTCTTGGCTTTATATAACTATGAGAAGAAGTAAATGAACAAATTTTGTCTCCTTACAATGTTTGAACTTGAGTTTAGTTTTTTTGTTGAAATCAAATGTCTTTTTGAGGAAAATAGGAATATGATGGAAATTGAGAAAAGGAAAAAATAGCAAGAAAAGTGACTTACATTGAATCATTGTTGGCATATAAAATATGATTCAATGAGAGTAGAAATCAGGTTCTATCTTGTTTCCCTTGATTATTATTTTCTTTTTCTATCCTTTATAAGTTATGAGATTTATTTCATAAATGTTAGGATAATGGTCATTATATGATGATCTCAGAATATGTCTTTATTATTATTAATATGTATTTTGTTTAGAGGAGAGAAAAAAACTTTTGTAGTTTTCTACTCCATGTGAAATTTGATTGTGTTTGACTTTTGTAGACTAAAATCTTCTAATTTTTTTTTACTCCTTTGGTTTGAAGAATATAAGAACTTCAAGAAAAAATCAGATTGTGCATTGGTTTGAATAATATAGAAACTTCATCAAATTGTTAAATACTCTGTTTGAATAAATATTCTAACTTGAAGAGCACACAATCTTCGTCAGGAATATTAAGGCTAAATGATTTTAAAAAGATAAAATATTCATCATTAGCTAGAAACAGTGTTGTATTTGAGATTTCTGAAGATTAAAAGATTTTTTGTTTATTACTCTATGAATGTGAAACTGATTAAGAATATAAAACTTCATCAGAATTCAAGGTTCATTCTGTTAACGATTAGAAGAATATAAAAATTTCATCGTTAAACTAAAAATAAGTTGTATAAGATTGAATCTTTATTGTTAGTATTCTAAATACTAAGTGGTCTGTCTAGTTGTAACAAAAGGGGGAGAAAAAACACTAGAACATAAAGTTAGTGATTTTTGTGCCTGCAAGGGGAGTTTCTATGACTTCGTGTTGCCAATGTGTATTTTGATGGTATACATTTTGAAAACATGAAAAACAATATGTGGAAAAAAAATCAAATACTTGAAAAATATTTTTGAGAACATATTTGAAAAATATGTGGAAAATAATTTCAAATACTGAAAACATGATCTCACTGCCACTCAGAAAAGATCTCCAAAGCTAGAAATGATCAGCCACCGCGAGGTGTACCCTAACTAGAATCTGCATTAAAATGATATAGAAGTAGGGGTGAGTACAATATATAAGTACTCAGTAGGCTTGGACGACTGAGCAAAAAGAATGAATCAACTTATGAAATATACTGAGGAACGCTTTGACTTGTATACAGAAAAGTCCCATTTCAGCACCGATGCTGCCAATTTCTAATGAACGTCGCGAGTAAAGTAAACATATAAGGTCACAACAGTTCTCATATTACAGACGAGTCAAGCAATTCAAAATGATTAATGCAATGCAATGAGATGATTTAATGATGTGGTGGTACGGTGGAATCAAGGTTGTCGCACAACCTGTTGTGTAAACCCTGTCGAGTTAAGGCTTCGAGACAAGGATCCGTGGGGGACTCGCAGTCAATATACCGAATCACAATTTTAATATCTCATCAACTTGTCACCTCAACATGGTCAAAGATATAAAAAGGTTTCTCATTTTCTTTCTCAAAAGGAATCTCCATTTTTTCTCAATTTCTCAAGAACATGATATGATGAATGAGGATGGATGCATCACAACACATATATAACATGGAGGAAATAATCAACTCAACATGTATCAATGGTCAAAATTTATCAAAACGCATTCAAATCATGATATACACCCCCATATGAAAAATAGTGAGAAAGAGTTCATTCAAAATAGTTGAATTCCATTTAGAAAGCTTTTTGTGTACTCAAAGCATTATAGAGTTTTCAACTCAACTCCTAACTCGGGCATTATAAGTCAAATAGCATTACAAGTCTCTCTCACATGCAACTCATGAATCATATGCTCCCAATGCAAATTGAATAACAAGAAGGCCTCAACACAGGCACAATAACACATACAAGCCCCCATATGGGCAACACAATATAATCAAACCCCTACATGGACAGCACAATAAAACTCACAATCAAAAATCTTTCTATGATCCCATCTCATGGCCTAACATATAAGAATGGTCAATTATCCAAACCCAGTCTAGGAGAAGAATAGCCAAACTCGTCTCAAGGTCGAAACGTCACTTGAACAACTCTATTGGAGTAAGTCCTCAACCATATACTGACCAGGATGACCCTCAACTATCAAGAATGGAAAGAATTCATCAAAAGTAGTCCAGTGATACCCATATTGATATGATTTGAAATCGCGGGTAGAATAATTGAAAAATCACTTCTGAAATCAAACGGGTAAAATCAGATTTTTAATTGAAAATCAATAACTAAGAGTCAAGAGGAGTTCGTGGTTGAAAACCTCATTAAAAACAAGCATGGATCGAGCTATAAATCAATAATTAATACTTTTCCAAGTTTGGGAGAACAACCCTAAAACCCACATTTGAAATGTGGTCAAAATGAGAAATTTTAGAAAAGATTTGTAAAAATCAACTTACCCACAATACAAGGACCTTAAATTCTGAAAATCAATGAAAACTCATTCCAAATCGATCTTCAAATCAACAATTTTTTATTTCTCTACTTTGGGGTTTAAAATCTCAACTTAATGGGTAGAAATCATGAAATATGAAAGGGATATTCTTGAGAAAGAATACATGGTTAGAAATATGTACCCAATGATTATGAAAGAAAAACACATCAAAAATCACCTCAAACCAACTTTTCTAGCTTCGAAAATGTCAAATATACTAAATTGGTTTGATAGATATTTAACTCAGCAATTTCATCACTAAAACCCATTTTCATCGCTACAAGTCTATATTTTCACCGCTTAAAGTGTGCACCAGCAACCTTGAAAACATCTTTTGACCCTCGAAACACATTCGAGATCCTATCAACACAAACCAATAGTGAAAATTCATCACAAAATATGTTTTGGAACCAATGGAATCGTCAAAGTTTCAAAAAAAAAAGTTATGACCAAAATACCCCCTCAGAACCCATTTAGGTCAAAATCCAACTTTTTACCTAAATATCCAAATCGCAATCTAAGATTTCGAGACCCTAACCGATCACTTTATGTGACCAAACTCGACGTTTCAAAATCAATGAAATTGACGGCATCCCCATACAATGCTTGGAACTCATAATATTAACCAAAGTCAACCACATAAAAAATTCTCAACTCAAAAGGGGGAAATCCCCAAAAATATACTCGAACGCATCGGGGACCACAACAACCATTCCCGCAATCGAAATTAAGCACAAAAAAGTAAAATGAAGGGAAAATGGTCATTTTATAATTAAATGCAAGTTCACAAGAAATGACGTTACATTAAGGATGATCATTCATCATTGTTAAAATCATAGGAAAATACATTAAAATAGTAGAGAATTCGTAGAGCAATTATCTTAGATGTATTTGGGATCTCTCTCATTTTTTTGTTAAAATACATGTACTTGTTCTCTAGTGGATGTAGGATCATTCTGATTGGAACCACATTAAATAATATTTTTCTTCCTTGTTTTTTATTTTTACGTTTCCGCTAACAATTGATATCAAGAACTAAGGTTCTATATATCTGAGTATACTCTATGGTTGCAGCACAGTCTAAACTTTCACATTAGAAAAGAATTACTTTAGTTTTCTGTATTTTCAAATATTTTGTAGTAGAAGAGGAAGAACAACTAATAATGAATTCCATGGAGTTTGAAATTGATAGATTTAGTGGGTACAACAACTTCAATATCTAGAAGATCCATGTGATGGTGTTACTACGGAGGGAAGGTTTAATCCATGCTATTAACGAAAAGTACCTCGATGGCACATCGAATTTCAACAAGGAGAAGATTAAATGAGATGCATTTAGTGTCGTAATTTAAGGGTCCCTTGCACCTAACGTGCTTTGTGAAGTGAGTACAAGTACCGAAGAGACGACCAAACAATTATGGGAAAGGCTTGAAGGGCTTTACCAAGACCGGTCAATGACAACAAGGTTGTTGTTACAACATCTTCACATATTTAAGAGAGAGTCGGGTATTTTGTTGCAAGAACATGAGGCTTCACTAGCCAACACAAAAGGAGCAAATCAATGTACAGATCAAAATCTCATGTGAACAAGAAGAATGTGGAGGATTGGATTTGTCACAATAAAGGGCACTTTCGAGATTGTCCTATGTCAAAGTCCAAAGAAAAAGCGAGTGCATACATTATTGAGCAGTTCATGATTTTGATGATGAATATGTACTAACAACATCACGCAATAGGGGAGTCTATGACAACAAATGGGTGTCAGACTCTGATTGTACTTTGCATATGACATTCTAAAGAGATTAGTTCAGTAGTTATAAGACAAGTGGAGGAATCATAATAATGGGAAATAATACAACTTGTAAAATAGTTTGCATTGGTTAGTTCGGGGTCGCTGGCATGATGGGTTCGTGAGAACTATTGCAGTACAAGTCCATCATGTTCCTGAACTGAAGAAGAATTTGATCTCCCTGTACACTAGACAAACAAGGCTACAAGTACATGAGCAAAAGAGGAACTATGAAAGTGACTAAAAGATATTTATTGTAGAAAATAAATGCATTAAATTTCATACAAATTGCAAATGTTTTGAAATTTCTCCAATGAGATTGTCATGTAAAAGATTTAAAACTTGTATGAAAGTTACGTTTTCAAACTTAATAAGAATTTAACCACTTAATTGATTTGATGAAAGATCAATTGCATACATGTAGCGTGCGATATTATTTTCCTAATTAATACTTACAAGTCAACCTTAAAAATTTTAGTATCAGTATCAAGAGAAAGATAATCAAGATAATTTATCAAAGGTGAAAAATCCAATGATATAAGTTGTATATGATATTTTGAGATCAATGATTTAACTATTTTGATAGTAACAAAAAGTTAGGTTATCTTTAAAGGAAGTGAGTACAATTCAATATGAAAAAAGAAACTATAATTAGAATTCTAACAATTCAGTTTCTTCAACCCCAATAGTAGGAATTTGCTTCCTGAAATGTTGTCTATCCAATTTTGTTGCTCCTCTTTTGGCTTTAGATGGAAAATGGCTATGATAGATTTCATGCATCGAAGTTTTGCAGAACTCGCGTTTGACCTTTATTATTCTCATAAAATTTATATAGACCTAACTCGTGTATAAAAAATGTTTGTAATATCAATTCAAAATTTTTAAAAAAATAAAGAAATATACATGTCATCATATACATACAAAAAGAAAAGGGTTAAACAAAGAAATATATTAATTATAATAAGAAAGAAAAAAATTACATAAGAATCATAAGATGATGAAGTGTAGTTGACTAACATTTTATGTCCAAATTATAAAGGAAAAATTGTGTACATCAAAATTTGTAAATGAATGCGTAAGTAATGAGAAAAAAGATAAGTTTACCTGAGTTTGAAGATGGATATGATTGCGTTGACGAAATAAAACCGGAATATTGTTAATAAATTTATCTCCTATTTTTTGCTAATAGAGGAAGAATGAGAAATGAAGAACATAAGGAGTTATTATAGAAATGTATTGGAAAACTTAGAAGGAAGACTTTAATTTCATAATCAATAAAGGAAGAAATCAATTCGAATGAATATAAAAGAAATGATTGCATGAACCAATTGATTTGTCTTTCATTTGTTGTGGCTATACAACTCCCATTTTTCTATTGGTTTGTAACTTTGTATTAAATATTTTATTTTTTTATCATGTTTATAAAATATATATATTTATATTTTCACACTTAAATGTTCTTGATATAATATTTGTTTGAAAAACAAAAGAATTATCCAATATTACATTGGCTTTAGAGCTAAAAGGACTAACAATTAAACCTCATTAAAAAGTGAAAAATGATAAGTTATAACATCTAAATTATGTTTTTGGTATAGTTTAGTTATCATTATTTATTTGAATTTAAAAGTTAGTACGGTATCTTTTTATTTAAAAGTAGTCAACCACAAATTATTTATCAAAAGTTGGAGTATGCAAAAATCTAACCGATCGATAAATCGAATCGAAAAAATATTGTTGATTTATTGCCAGTGGGTTATTGGGTTAAGGAACTTTTAATGGTTTGATTAAAAATAGTATTATCGGGTTATCGATTCAATTTTGATTTTTAATATTGGATTATTGGGTAAGCCGATAACCGATTAAGGTATAGTCATTTATTATTTTACACCTACATAAATAGTAAATATTAATCTCAGTACTTTATGGTTACTATCTTTGCCCTTTATCCGTTAATTTACACTTATCAATGACTTTGAGTTCACAACTTCACATTATATAAAATATCAAAATCCAAAGTAAGAATCTTATTCCTCTTAATTTCTCTTTGTGTTGCACCTGCATAATTCTTTTCATATTAGTTATTATTGTTTTTATTTTATGAAGGTTTTGAAAAGTTATGTTATTATTTTGTCGCGTCAAATTGTTGGAGAAGTCATATATTTATTTTATAAGCATTTTCTTACTGGTTAAATCGAAAACTGAACCTTTAAGGTCCAGAATCATAACCGAACCGACCGATGCACACCTCTAATCAAAAGCGTTTTTCTAATGAATTAATCAATCACAAATTATTATTTTTCAAATGGAAAAAGGCATGTATATATTCCTTAATTTTATCATTTAGAGTTGATATATTTCTTATAACGAAAATGGCACATATATATGAGTCACATTTGTAACCAAAAATATATAAGTTCTCAATAACAAATTTCAAAGTATATCAAACCCTTTTTTTTTCGAAAGTAGTTTTGTGGAAATCTATTTTAAGAATGTGATTATTATTAAAATAAGTACTTGGGAAATAACACTTCACACATTAATGGTTCCCCTATGGGCATATTTGGAAAAAATGTCCTAACCTTATTTACCCCCAAAATTGAGGAAACTAACAAAAGAACCATAGGTCCACAGCCGTAATTAAACCCAACTCTAAGAACATTTTGGTATCTGTATAGTCTCAGAATCTTCCTGTATATACAAATTTCCTCACTCTCCCTTTGCCTCCAATCCTTTTTCCTCAAACAACACAACTCATCAACTTCACGTTCAAACCAATGTAAGTTTCTTCATCAACTCTATGTTTTTTTTGTAAAGAAATAAAGACAAGTTCTTGTTTGTTTCCATCAAAGAGTGAATCTTTTGTGTTTTTTGGTTTGGGGTTGTTTTATTTGATGGTTTGGGGTTTGATTTATGTATAAAGTTTTGATCTTTATGGTGAATTATAGATTTCTGTGCAAGTTTAAACAAGTTCTGTGTTTTAGATGAGAAGGTTTTTTTTTTTTTTTTTTTTTGCCTCTCTGTTTCTTGAATTTGACGAAGTGCATTGTCTGAGAATCTTGTGTTTTGGCGTTTGCATGTTACTGGGAATCGCATAAAGGGGTGTGTGTTTCTGTTGCTTTTAGTTTCTGCATATGCCCTTTTTGTTTGTTTGCTGTAAAATTGTGGTATGGAGGCAGTTTACATTCTTCTGTCTGTTAATCAATTTCTGTGAAAGTTTTGATCTTGTTAATTCATGAATGGTGAAACTCTTTTGAACATTAGTGTTGGGTTTGTGGGTGTGACAGACATGCAAGTAAGCTTTTTTTGTTGTTGAAAACCACTGATTGAAACTCGAAGGTTAATGAGCTTAACCCCCTCGCTACACAGTTAAATACCAGGCTTTTGTCTGCGGCAGGATTGTATTCCGCTACTTTTGCCTAACTTAGACATCATAAGCTATGCTCTTACCATTAAACTTAAAGTGTTGGGGGCCAACATACGCACAAGTAAATTGTCCATTATTAATTTTAGTTGGTTGATTTAGTTTATTGGCACTCCATTATAGGAGTCCTTTCAGTTTGGTTGGATATTTGTATGTTATAAATGCGACATTTAGAGAATCTCTTGTTTAAAACTTCTATGATTGAGGTTGGGGGTAAATGAAAGATTACACACTTGAGAACCTTGGATGTATACCTGCCATACATCTCGTGCTGAACTATCTTTGCTGTTGAACTTTAGTCATGGGATAGAGAAACCATAATTTGTCTCAAAAGGAAATCTATTGCGTAATAAGATGCAATGGGATCTAGTAGAACACAATGGATGTAGAGGATTCATATAACCGAGCCCAACTAGTTTAGAATTGACACATGCTCATTATTGGTGTAACTTCCTTCTAAGTTGAGTTTGAATTCCAAGATGGGCCATTTAACATTAGAGGAGGCATGAAGAGTACGCATTGCTTCTGCTTATTTTTGTAAGACTAGTAAAGAGAAAATGTTCTGTAAAGCGAAGTAAGGTGGGACTGCAGGAACTCTTGGTCTAATATAATGGCAGTATGTGTAGAAGCCTGTTTGTTAGCACATAATATGGGTAAAAAACTAAGAACAAACATGGCTTTCCTTTTGATGTCAAGAGTATAGAAGTAAAATGCTTTTCTAACTTTATGGCTAGACTTCAATCATAGACATCCCTCTGGGTCAGGTTTCAACTCGTCTTTCCTCTATATAGGATGTTAACTGATACTATATCCAAAAATTACAAGATAATTTGTGGACGGGATTGACAAAGCTAGTTAATACTTGGTATACTACTTCCTGCATCTATTATTATGATAATGATGTCGCATATGTATGTGTACACACACATATTTACATGTGTGTATTATGTAGGTAGGTCAAATGAGCTTGATGCATACTCTTTTTTTAGTAAAAAGCAATTTTGTGCTTGATGTATTCACTTTAAAGTATGTTAACTGTCTAAATTGAGTATCTAAGATCGAAAAGTTTTATATCACAAATTTGAGATGTAGAGAATTTATTTCGATGCTGCATTATTGAAATAACAGCTCCTTGAGTTAAATCGTAGGTTTTGTTGGGTATCGAGGAAAGTTGGAAAGAGGATGAGTATCTATTTTAGTGCGACAATATTTTGCTAATGAAAATTATTAACTTGGCAACGTGTGTGAAGAGATAATTGAATAGAATGAAGCTTCCAGATTAGATGCGATGTAGTAATTGCAAGTATATTCTTGTCCTTCTATTTATGTTATTATATGCTGTTCATTGTACTTCTATTATCATACAATTTTGTGGTAATTACTGTTCCCTTTTTTTCATATTGATTTATTATGCGTTATATAGCACTTTATGATCGCTTCTTCACTTCCATTATTTCTTTTTCTGAACTGCTTTGTTTTGCTTTTCTTGAGCCAACGATTTATCCGAAACAACCCTTCTACCTCCCAAGGTAAGGTTAAGGTCTACGTACACTCTACCCTCCCCATACCCCACTTGTGGGATTACAGTCGATATGTTGTTGTTGATCACTTTGGGGTTGAATTGTGTTTTCATTAGATAAAATGATACAATAATTTGTTATGATATCAAACCTGACCCATTCTTGGCAACCCCTTCCCAATGTTTCCTTTCCACTGCCAAATGCTAATCCTTTACGATTTAAACTGCTTAGAGTGTTACCCTTGCATGTTCTCATTATTTTTTTTCTTAGAAAGGAAATGAGTAGCTGCATGAACGTCAATACAAATAATCATTTTAGTTCTCTTTCTTTGTTAATCTGAGATGTTGAACCTTTTCAGGGTACATGAACTTGAACAGCTGAGGTGAATACTACAGTTTCTTCAATCCTTGCTTTCTACTGGAATCTACCATCTGAAGCCGAGGGTAAACATAAAAGTGGGACCATCAAATTCTAGACTAGTGATGGACTGCAACAAAGAGGAGGCCATTAAGGCTAGAGAGATTGCTGAAGTGATGATGGGAAATAGAGATTTCGTTGGAGCTAAAAAGTTTGCATCTAAAGCCCAGAAGCTCTTTCCTGATCTGGAGAACATTACACAGATGGTTTTGGTTTGCGAAGTGCATTGCTCTGCAGAGAATAAGTCTTTTGGAAATGAAAAAGATTGGTATAGTATTCTTAAAGTAGAGCCAACAGCTGATGATGCTCTTATCAGGAAGCAATATCGCAAGTTTGCTCTCTTGCTACATCCTGATAAGAACAAGTTCCCTGGTGCAGCTGATGCCTTTTCACTGATTGGTGAAGCTATATCGGTGCTTTTGGATCGACCTAAACGAATGTTGTACAACAGTAGACACATTCCTTCAGGAAGATTTCAAGTACCAATGCAGCACAAAAGCTGCCAGCCAGATACCAGGACACATTCTTGGGTACAAGGTACTCAATCAGGAGCTCCAGGAAGCCAACCAACCTTTTGGACTGCCTGCCCATTCTGTTCTGTCAAGTACAAGTATTATAAGACCGTGCTAAATAAATTATTGTGGTGCCACAGTTGTAAAAAGTCGTACACAGGTCATGAACTGAATGATTCAAATGCAACACCCGGAACCAGTAGGAGTCAGCCTACTTCCAGTCAGAAGAAGGGTGCTGATGAGACCCTAGTCAGGAATTCATTTATACAGCCAGAGTTTCCCTCAGAGGTTAGTCAGGAGTCTAATAGAAATGGAAACTCGGAAAATGCATATAGAAAAATGAATAAGGAGGGATTATCAGGGGAATATAAAAAGAAAAACACAGAGAGAAAGAAGACATCAACAGAATGTAGTGAAAAATGTGATTTATCAACAAGCATAGACTCTGAAGAAGATACAAATTTTGAAGTGGGCACTCATGTGCCTGGGCAGAAATCTCAATGTCTCAGTGAGGAAAACCGGCGAAGATCTACACGGTGTAGACAGCGTGTCACTTACGGTGATAATCTAAGTGATGAAGATGAAGAAGAAGGTCCTTCTAAGCGATCTAAGGGGGTTGGATATCCCTCTCCTACTAAGGAATCCGAGGTTCAGCATTTGTCTCATGCAGCAACTCCTAAGGGGAAGGAGAAGAAATTGAAGGACAGTTTGTCCTCTGAAGAGCGCTTGCAGAACACAGAGCAGGAAGCTGAGACTGCAAATGAAAGAGTGGATGTACCTTTAAAAGGAAGTGTTGATCTTCCCTCAGATGTAGGGCCTTCTAATATGACTGAGCCAAAAATATATCAATGTGCAGATCCAGATTTTAGTGATTTTGACAAGGAGAGGGAAGAATCTTGCTTTAAGGTTGGCCAAGTATGGGCTGTTTATGATACTCTGGACGTCATGCCTAGATTTTATGCGGTCATCAGGAAGATTTTATCTCCTGCATTTAAGTTGCGCATAACTTGGTTAGAGCCAGATCCGCTGAATGAAGATGAAACCAAATGGCTATCTGAGGGGCTTCCAGCTTCTTGTGGTAGGTTCAGACAGGGAAACTTGGAAGACATTGAAGATCTTCCCATGTTCTCCCATTTGGTATGTGCAATAAATAGATATAGCTATGGTGCCATAAAGATATTTCCACTGGAAGGAGAAACTTGGGCCATCTTTAAACATTGGGATTTAAACTGGGGTTCTCGTCTTGAGAGCAAGAAGAAGTTCAGGTATGAGTTTGTTGAGGTCTTGTCAGACTTTGCTGATGCTATTGGTGTGCATGTTGTAAACTTGGTGAAAGCAAATGGATTCACTTGTCTTTTTCATCGAGCAGGAGACCCATTTCTAGTTCCTGCAAAGGAGATGCTTAGATTCTCTCATAGAGTTCCTTCTTTTAAGATGACAGGGATGGAGAGGAATGATGTTCCTGAAGGATCTTTTGAACTAGACCCTGCTTCCTTACCTACTGACCAAGTTGGCATTTCTGCTTCATCCATAGACCAGAGAGAGAGAGCTAATTTCATGGCAAACAATCACATGGATTCTATAAATTCTGCAGAAAACTGTGTTGGATCAGTACCTAATCAGGTTCCTGAACCTGAATTCTACAGCTTTGATGCTGAGAGATCACCGGAGAAGTTTCAAGTTGGTCAATATTGGGCGATGTACAGTGATGAAGATGCCTTACCCAGGTACTATGGGCAGATAAAGAAGATCGATCTTCTCCCTGCTTTTGTGTTGCATGTGGCATGGTTGTATGCCTGTCCACCCCCTAAAGGTATAATACAGTGGCATGATAAATCAATGCCAATCGGGTGTGGACAGTTTAAGTTTCGAAACACAAAGCTGAACCCATATACTGGAACCGACACCTTTTCACATGAAGTAGCAGCAGAACTTTTGAAGAAGGGTGTATACAAGATCTTCCCCAGAAAAGGTGAAGTTTGGGCAGTATACAAGAACTGGAGCGCTCAGATAAAAGGTAAGAAACTAGAAGATTGCGAATATGAGATTGTTGAAATAGTGGACGTTTCCACTAGTTATGTAGAAGTGAAGTTCTTAGTGCGGGTAGAAGGCTTCAAGTCTGTCTACAAGCCTCAAGTGGAAGAAGAAGAGGCACACAGAACAGTGAAAATATCTATATCCGAGCATCTCAAGTTCTCTCATGGAATCCCTGCTTTTCGCCTGACAGAAGAGAGAGGTGGCAGCCTTCGAGGTTTCTGGGAGCTTGATCCAGCAGCAGTGCCTCTTTATTTACTGTGCACAGATTGACAAAGTTTTCTTTTGGTGACTAAATTGTGAAGAGCTTTTGTACATCATGGCCATGCCAATTATGATACATTTTCTTAGTTTATATCCTATTCCAGTATTTGAAGCTTTATGTACATTATGGATATGAGTTATGCTTTTCATAAGTAGAAACTAGCTAATATAAAATTTGAACTTTATATACTCTCTTCTCTCTGATCATGCTTTTCTTAACATCTTTCTTTTTTCCTTTTTAAGTTATTGTGCACTGATAGTTTATAAATGTGCACTTCTTATTTTGGAAAAAAAAAAAAAAAAACTATCCTATTTGCATTCATTTTCAAAGTGATCTTTAAACACATTTTTCACTGATAGTACTAAGCGCGGTCATAGAATTTTTTTGAAAAAATATGATCGAAATCATAAACTTATGTATAAATTATTTGACGGAAAGATTTTGTGAAAACATTGTATGTTGAATATAAAAACCTACATGTTTAAATTTGCATAAGAAAACTATAAATGAAACTCAACATTACTTTTATAGGGGGAAAACACTTCGTAGTAAGTAAATTAACATAAAAGTGTTACTATGAAATAAGGAAATGTGTTTAATGATTTAATAACACTCTTCTCTTGTTAAACTAATCTTTTCAACCCAAATTAAATTTTACAAATCAATTATTATAATATATAATCTTCAAGGATGAACTAGTACTTCTAAAACAATGTAGGGAAGAAAAAATTTACAGAAGTAATTAATTAAAGATAAGTGAGTTAAAATTAAGACGTGTATACAAAAATGTCATGAAATAAGTGAAATGAAGAAAATGTTTTTTTGTAAGAATTAATGTTTCAATTAATTTTGAAACAAAATTCATCCGTTAAAAGTTTTTAACAAAATAATGAATGTGAGTTGTAACATTTTTTTTATATTTTTAATTCTACGTTATCAATTTTTTTGCAAGAAGTTTTTTTTAATTCAAAGTTAAGGGTTTTTTGAAAACTAAAATTTTCTATTAATTCATGAACCTATAATAAATACAATTAAGTCTTTTTCTTGCAAAAATATTTGTCCTATAAATTGAGTTTCTTTTGGTTGAAAAGATATACTTTCCCCTGAAAACACTTGTGAGACATTAATCAAAAGGTGGAATCAACATTCTTGAATGCTACTTGTTTTGTGGCTTAGTTGAATTTCGAAGATAGAGTTGTTATTTATTCTTCCGATTGCTCGTGGGAGAGAGTACAACTATTTTTAAGAAACGTATTAACGTGCCTCTAAGCCAAGAAAGTTTTGTTTTTTGGATTCCTTGTATTTTTATCATTCTTGTTCATTTGTTCTAACAATTTGAAGGTAGTTGTCTCTATGGCATCCACATCAATAACAAACAATGCTCCGAATTTGCCTAATTCTAATTTGGAAATATTTGATGGCAAAGACTTTCCTAGATGGCGTGGAAAGATGGAATTCTTTTTAAGACGATTAAAGTTGGCATAAGTTCTTGAGAAACCATGTCCTGAGGCTCCTAGTTCTGAAGTAGCAACGGATGAGGCTACTTTAATTAAAGAACAAATTATCAAATGTCAAGATAATGATTACTTATGCAAGAATTATATTCTTGGAGGAATGTCCAATAAATATTATGATCAATATTATATTAAGAGCAAATTTGCTAAGGAAATTTGGGATACTCTTAAAGCTATTCATTTAGTAGAAGAGGCGAGTTCAAAGAAATTTCTTGTTTCAAATTATATGGATTGCAAAATGATTGATGACAAGTCAATCACCGAACAAGTACAAGAATTTCAACTAATAGCTAATAAAATTGTCATATCTGGAATTGCTCTTGATGAAAACTTTCATGTTGGTGCTATTGTTTCAAAACTTCCTCCATCTTGGAAGAAGTACAGAAGCAAACTCTTGCACAAGAAGGAAGATTTAACTCTTGAACAATTACTGCAGCACTTGCAAATTGAACAAGAGACACGATACAGCGACAATAACATCTTAAAGGAGTCCATCATGAAAGCTCATGTTGTTGAAGAAAAGATTAAGAAGAAACATGCCAATAATAAATTTTTGAAGGTAAAAAAGAGTAATAATCTCAAACGTACTAATTCTAATTCTAAGTCGATTGAATGTTATCATTGTCCTAAAATTGGTCACTGTGCACATGATTGTAAAATTCTTAAAGTTGAAAAGAAGAAAGAAAAGGCAAATAACAATACAAAAAATGAACTGATGGCAATGGTCACAGAAGCATTTGTAGCGGGAGATCAAGTAGAATGGTGGATAGACACTGGTGTAACTCGTCATATATCAGGTAATCAAAATTCTTTCACGACCTATGAATTAGTGGGGAACGATAAGGTTTTGCATATAGGAAACTCATCCTCTGCTAAGGTTGTGGGAAAAGGAACTGTTGAACTGAAATTCACTTCCGAAAAGATGGTCACATTGATAGACGTATTGCATGTTCCTAATATTCAAAAGAACTTGGTGTCAGGTATGCTTCTTTCAAAGCATGACTTTAAAATGATTTTTGAGGCATATAAATTTATTTTATCTAAACAAGGCATGTTTGTTGAAAAAGGTTATGCTACAAATGGCATGTTTAAACTCAATATTGAAAATGAAAATATTTTTGCTTATGTTGTGGAGTCTTTAGATTTATGGCATGAACGTCTTGGTCATGTGAATTTTAGATCCATTCAACTCATGGTGAAAAATGGATTAATTAAATATTGTGGAAAGGATCATGTCGCTAAGTGTATTACTTGTAGTAAATGTAAAATAACAAAGAAACCTTTTAAATTCGTTGAAAGGATATCAACACTTTTGGAGTTAATCCATACTGATATTTGCGAGATGGGTTATTTATCACGTCATGAAAAGAGATATTTTGTCACTTTCATTTACGACTACTCAAGGTATACATAAGTCTTTCCATTAAAAACAAAAGATGAGGCATTTTAGACTTTTAAAACATATAAAGCAGAAATTGAAAATAAATTGAGTTTGAAGATTAAATCAATTAAATCTGATAGAGGTGGAGAATATTTAAAATCAGATTTTATTGATTTTTGTGAAAAAGAAGGCATTGTGAAACAATTGACTATGTCTTATACACCACAACAAAATGGTGTATCAGAAAGAAAAAATAGAACTCTCATTGAAATGGTTAACTCTATGCTTTATGGATCTGGTATCACTGAAACTTGTGAACTGAAGCCTTATTTTCTGCATGTCATATTTTGAATCGAATTCCTTCCAAGAAACATGATTCATCTCCGTATGAACTTTGGAAGAATAGAAAGCCAAATATAAATTATTTTAAAGTATGAGGTTGTTTGACTCATGTTAGATTACCAGATCAACAATTGACTAAGATTGGATATAGAGGAGTAGATTGTGTATTTATTGGTTATTCACAAACCAGTAAGGCTTATAGATTTTTGAATCTTGAGACTCCAAGCCCTCACACAATTATTGAATCATTGCGTGCTAACTTTTTGAGCATATATTTCCTAAGAAAAAAGAATCTTTGGAACAAAATACTAAGAAAAAAGAATCTTTGGAACAAAATACAAGTTCTTCTATATCTACTCTTAAAAGAAAAATAGTTGAACCTTTGGAAGAAAGTCAACCAAGACGTAGTGCAAGATCAGCCAAACCAAAAGATTTTGGACCAAATTTTTAAATTTATTTAGTTGAAAGGGATCCTGAAAGTTATGCTGAAGCAATGGTTTCACATGATGCTCCTTTCTGGCGTGAAGCTATTGATGATGAAATGTACTCTATTATGTCAAACAATACATGGATTTTATCATACCTCCCTCCTGGATGTAAGTCTATTGATTGTAGATGGATCTTTAGAAAAAAATTAAAATCTAATGGTACCTTAGATAAGTACAAAGCTCGCTTGGTGGCAAGAGGTTTTACTCAATTGAAAAATATTGATTATTTTGATACCTTTGCACCTGTAACTCGAATGACTTTTATTCGACTCTTGATTGTTAGTTGTAATTCATAGTCTGCTAATACATCAAATGGATATTAAGACTGCATTTCTAAATGGTGATCTAGATATGGAAGTGTACATGAAACAACCAGAAGGATTTGTCGTACCTGGTCAAGAACACAAAGTTTGTAAGCTTCTTAAATTTCTTTATGGATTAAAACAAGCTCCAAAACAATGGAACGAGAAATTTAAAAGAGTAATGATTTCTAATGGATACTCAATCAATGGTGGTGATATTTTCATATTTAGCAAATTTCAAGAAAAATCTGGTGTTATAACATGTATCTATGTAGATGATATGTTGATCTTTGGAACTCATATTGAAAGAGTCAAAGAAACAAAATCATTTCTAGCTTCTCAATTTGAAATGAAAGATCTTGGGAAAGCTGATGTAATTTTATAAAATTATAAGATCAGCGAATGACTTGACTCTTACTCAATCAAATTATATTGAGAAAGTTCTAAAGAGGTTTGGTCACTTTGAAGACAAACCTGCTCCTAGACCATTTGATCCTAGCATCAAACTAACGTGAAACTCTAGTGATATTCTCAATCAGCTGACATATTCTCAGATTGTTGGGAGTTTTATGTATGACATGCATTGTACCAGGCCGGATATTGATTACGCAGTAGACACTTTGAGAAAGTGTACTAGCACTCCCGGAGTTGAACATTAAAATGCCTTAATTCGTGTTTTAAGATACTTGAAGGTTAGGATTAATGTTGGCCAACATTATTCTACATTTCCAGCTGTTCTTGAAGGTTACGCAATGCTACTTGAAATTCTGATCCGAATGACTCTAAATCTATTACTGCTTCGATTTTCACTTTGGCTGGAGTAGCATCTCTTGGAAATCAAAGAAGCAGACATGTATTACTCATCCAACCACGGAATCAGAATTTATAGCTATGTCTTTTATCGGAGAGAAAGTTGATTGGTTGCGATCTATGTTGATAGATATTCCTTTGTGGAGTAAGCTAGTACCATCTTTAACTATCTATTGTGATAATCAAGCTGCTATTTCGGGCTTCAAGTGATTGCTACAACGGCAAGTCGAGACAAATTCGCCTCAAACACAATCATGTGAGGAGATTATTGAAAGAAGGCGTAATAACGCTTCAATATGTGAAGTCAATATTTAATTTAGAAGATCCTTTGTCTAAAGGGTTAGGCAAAGAGTTAGTGGTGGAAACTTATAATTGCATAGGAATAAAGTTTGTTGTAAATTAATTGTACTTTATGGTAACCCTACCTAATAATGTAATCTTGGGTTCAAAGGGAAAAACAAATAAAGTTACAATCGTGGAGCATATCAATAAAATTCTCATTTCAAAATAAAATGAAATAAGCAGATGTGCATGATTGAGATTCTTTTCTCTTAATAAACTTATAAGACCGATCTCGGTTGGAGTTAGTAAGAAAACTCTTGATAAATTTTTTCGATATTTCTAATGCAGAGAAGGATGAGATTATATTCTCTTAATAAGTCTATAAATCGATTTCGATTGGAGTGTATAGGAATACTCTTGATAGATTTACCGATACTTTGTCGTAAAGGAGGATGAGATTAATTTTCTCTTAATGAAGTTCATAGACTATTTGGTCGGAGTATGCAAAGTTACTCTTGATGATTCACCGCAGTAAGTGCAAAGTGGAGGCCGCTTCAATAAGATTTTAAGAGAAAAATCTTAAAGCACTTGGCTAAAAGGATTCAGGACACATGGTCGTAAGGTGTCAAGGGATTTTGATTTTCACCAGAACATAGTGATATACGTGAAGTATTTTTCTAACTTCATTCAATGAACCACTTAGTTCAAGATTTGTTCACTAAGTAGTCAATGATTTAGAAAACCTTCACTAGCTAATGGTTCAAGTCCAAAAGACATCACTATTGACGCATGTCGCCAGATTAATGTCTCAAAATATTTTTTGAATTTTTCAAAGATAAAATGTCTTGAAACAAGTGGGGGATTGTAAGAGTTAATGTTTCAATTAATTTTGAAACAAAATTCATCCATTAAAAGTTTTAAATAAAATAATGAACGTGAGTTGTAATATTTTTTTTTTTGTTTTTAATTCTACGTCATCAATTTTTTTGCAAGAACTTTTTTTTTAATTCTACGTTAAGGTTTTTTTGAAAGATAAGTGTTTCTTTTAATTCATGAACCTATAATAAATACAATTTAATTAAAGTCTTTTTCTTACAAAAATATTTGTCCTATAAATTGAGTTTCTTTTGGTTGAAAAGATATAGCACTCAAGAAAAACTACTTTCCCTTGAAAACACTTGTGAGACATTAATCAAAAGGTGGAATCACCAATTCAAGAATAGAAGTTCAACATTCTTGAATGCTACTTGTTTTGTGGCTTAGTTGAATCTCGAAGATAGAGTTGTTATTTACTCTTCCGATTGCTCGTGGAAGGGACTCCAACTATCTTCAAGAAACGTATTAACGTGTCTCTAATCCAAGCAAGTTTTATTTTTTGGATTCCTTGTATTTTTATCATTCTTGTTCATTTGTTCTAACAATTTTTATCTGAATATTGATGAGATATATTAAAGTTTGCTTTCATCTTTCTAAACCTTATAATGAATAATTTACACTATAAGAAAATTATCAATTGAATGGGGATTTTCCTGGGAATTAGTATGAACATTTGCAGAAAAACAAGTTTAGTGCAAATTTTCATACTAATCCCCATGCAATTTACATTGTTTTGGTAGTGTTATAACTAAAACATCGTGAAAATAATTATTTTTATAGTAATAATTATTTTGGTTGTATAAGGATAAAAAGGCCAAAAATAATTATATTCTTGACCAAAAAAAGGTGTCACTGGACCTTTCTCGATTTCAATATTTCTTATATATCTTCGCTGAAATTTAACTAAAATATCTTATGAAGCTAATAATTTACAAATAATGAAATTAAACATACATGATACAACCAACAAACTCATCCAACTTGAGGGCTGTGGCAGTGCATAATGAGGGGGTTCATCCGAAGTTTCGAACCCTCTTGGCGAAAAAATATTACTATTTATACATGGTTAAAATTATTTTTTAGGTATGTATAATAAATGTCAAACCCCCTCCGACTAGTTCGTATGTTTACTTCTTAAACCCTTCATTGAAATTTCTGACATTGCCACTGATCCAACCAAATTTCAAATATTGTTTATATATCCATCCAACAAAGTGTAGAAAGGACATCAAGCTTATTTATGGAGAGGTAAAATATGAAGATGATGCAAAGAATTAATCATCCATTATCACCACATTGAAGGATATATGAAGAGAATTAATTTGCTTCAAGTGTATGGGAATTGTGTCCATCTGATTCATTCCAATGATGGAAAAAGTTTTAAGCGATAACTATGTCTTTAATTATGTTAGAGCCCGTTTAGATTGACTTTAAAAAAGTAACTTCTAAAAGTACTTTTGAAAGTGTTGAAACTTATTTTTGAAATAAGTAGTTATGTGTTTAGTTAAAAGTGTTGCAGTTGAAAAACAAGTTGTTGATGTGTTTGGCAAATAAGTGTTGGTAAACACTTTTTTATCAAGATATCTGAAATACCCTTAAAGTTGTTGACATGATAAAAAGTTGATTAATTTAAGGTTTTTATACTTAAAAAGAATTAAAACAAAATTAATTTATATTTTACATCCATAAGTAATAATATATATCACATATTTCTTTATCATCACAAATTATTATTATTATTATTATTATTATTATTATTATTATTATTATTATTATTAATAATAATAATAACAATAATAATTAATAATAATAATAATAATAATAATAATTCTAATAATAATAATAATAATACTAATACTAATACTACTACTACTAATAATAATAATAATAAAATAATTAAGGGCAAAAAAGTAATGTACTTGATCAATATAAAATAACTTTTAAGCCGGAAAAAAAAGCACCTCTCACCTAATTTTTAGCTTTTGGCTTAAAATAAGTCATTTTTACTTAAAATAAGTCACTTTAATAATTGTCAAGCACTCTAGTAAGTCAAAAACTAACTTTTTAAAGTCAGTTTGACCAGTTTTTAAGTTTATCCAAACAAGCTCTTAATATCGTGTATTAGTTGTACATAATATGATAACAAATACAATAAAGTGTTATACATAATAAAAACAAATATATCAAACAAGATATTAATAATCTACAAAGTTAATATATACATTATTTTCTCTAATTCATCCTACTTGACACTGCAAAATATTGTGACCAACCACAAAACAATATGTGAAATTCAAATACTTTTTTAAATTATTAAAAACTAGTATGGTAATTTATTAAGTAAAGTGGGCATTTGGTCTAGTGGTATGATTCTCGCTTTGGGTGTGAGAGGTCCCGAGTTCGGTTCTCGGAATGCCCCATTTTGTGTCGGATTTTAGAAACAAGTTAATTTTAAATTTCACACATTATAAGAGTAGTAAATGAAAATGTTTCGATAAATAATAATACAATCTCTTACACACTTCTCAATTGACCTCTAAGAAAAATAAAATTTTAAATCATTATCTATTAAATTAATACAACTCAATAAAACATAAATTTATTTTATTTTTTAGTATCAAACTTAATTAGAAAAAAAATTATGCGAAAGAGTTGAAAATGAAAAAAAATAATTGCTATTTATAAATTATACTAAATTAGCCTCAGACCACACCACAGTGTACCTCCCCATTGTTATCTCTACTAAAAAAACCTTATTTCTTTCCAGGATTTTGGACCCACAATATAAGTTTATGAAAAGAAATATTTGTTTATCTTTTATTAAAACAAACCTTTATGCATAACTCATTTGGTGAACAGGTAAAAGGTGTAGCTTTTTAATTAAAAAAAATAATAAACTTTATTCAGCTATTGAATAAGAATATATTTTACAAATTTCAAATGCATAGGTTGTTTAATAGTGGGATATTTCTCCTATATATTTCATTATAAATGCTACTATTAATTTTTGCATTTCAAATGACATATTTGAAATTTCTACTCTATTGTTGGACACATTGGTCTCTAGATACATAGTCTTATAGATAAATACCAGTAGGTGTATGTATTAGGTACTAAAATATAATGAAATTTGTCATAATTGTGTATCAGATACATAACTATGAACATGATTTATATTGAGAGGGATGTATTAGAGATAATATGAGGGAGTGAGAGGGAGAAGGAAAAGGGGATTTTTTTTTTTTTTGAATTATACGAAATTCTAGAGATTATGATATCTTAAGTTGTGAATTTATGTAAAATTTTCAATTATTTTGTGGTTAATATGTGTTTGCCCATGGATATAAATTGAAGTTATTTTAGATTTTATATGAGTAATTTGGAGTTAATAAATATTGTGTGAAACAAATTATCAACATATGAAAAATAAATCGATCACAAGCGAAATCTGAAGAAACAAGAACATTTTAGTGATAGATCAATATGGATACAACTTTGTTTGTCCCTTGATTCTTCTCTCTTAAGATGTATCCATCATTCGATGATCGTTAATAGTGTATCACTCGAACTAGGATGATTTGAATTTGATCTTTCTTTATGAATATTCCATGAATTTTTGGAATATTCGAGATGTCTCTTCAAGGAAATATATTACCTTTTATATAGACATGAGTTAAAGTTTAGGGTTGAGTAGTCTTCAATAATCATAACTGGAATAGAATACATCTTGTAGAGTCTACTAGAATTGAACGCATCCTGTAGAGTCCACAAAATTTCAATGTCTACAAACATATTTTGTTGTTTTTTGAATTCTTGAAAATTTTGGAAGTCAACTTCAGGTTAAATACATGAATGAAGTTGAACCAATTTTTTAAGTCCAAATATGATTTTCGGAGTTCAACTCCAAAAAAAGTGAACAAAGAAGTCATGACCAAACGCCTCCATAAATTACTCCCTCAATTCAGATTAGTTATCTACTTACTAACTAAATCAACAATAATAATATATTAGTGTATTCCCACAAAGTGAAGTGAGAAGTTTTAACATGCCTAATTTCTTTGCATGATTTTGGACACCATGCTTCTATTAAAATATTACTTCCTTGATTTCATATTAATTGTTTACATTACTAAAAATTAACAATAACATACACAGTATATTCTTATAATGTGAGATCTGAAAGAATAGAGTATACACATACTTTATAGCCTCTATCTCAAAGATGAAATAATAATATTGTTTTCGATAAATTATCGGATCAAAACAAAACATATCAAAGAAAAGCATAATGGGGTATAAGAGATAATAGTTAGAAAAAAGACAGTAGTAACGTAACAATACTACAAATGAACAACATGAGACCACAAATATCAGCAAAAATTGACAAAATAAGTGACTACAAGCGTAGCACTTCGTGTAAAGGAAACTAGACAATATACTCCTACCTAGCTACTAGCATGAATACACTTAAACTTACTAACCTTAATTCTGTCCTAATCACATCCTCCACACATCCTATCTAAGACCATGTCCTCAATAGATGCAGCTACATCATGTTCTATCTGATCAGTGATCATCTTTCTCCAATTCTTCATCTGTCCCCCTTGCTTTTTATGAATCCATCCATACCCGACCTCTCAGACCTCCACACCAATTTATACAAGCATCTCCTCATCACAGGCTTGAGTCATCTCAACCTTGCTTCCTGCATCTTATCTTCCAATGAAGTCACTTCCACCTTGTCTTGGATATCATCATTTTTTCGGGATCAGATCCCTCAACTTTGTCATTTAGAGATGATATACCCCTTGTTATGAAAGTGACTCATATATACCCCCTTGTTATGAAAATGACTCATATATACCCCTACTTATAAACAAATGGCTCACATATACCCTTTTCCTCTAACGAAAATGAAAAAAAATTAATCCAATTTTTAATTATTTTTTCTAAAAAATATAATCTCATATGAGTAAATTTAATCCTCGTCAAACATATTTTTGTAGAATTTTTTTTGTTTCAATGACTAATTTACAATTATTATTTTGATAATCAAATTTATTTATGTTTCACTAATATTCTTGTAAAACTTATTGTAGATGACAACTTTTTTCTTCGAATACAAAAATCAAATTACAATATAAAAAAAATAGTTTAATTTTTTTCTTTAAACTAAGGAATGAAAGGGAAAAAAATAAAATAAGAATAAGAAACTCAAATAATTATAATAAAAGAAGTCAAAAAATAATTTATGTTTTGAATTTTTTTAAAATATACCTTGAACTTTGATAGAAAAATCATATATATCCTTAAATAATTTCTTAAAAAAGTTAAAAGTAAAAAATATAAATTTAGAATTACTTTTTTAACTTTCGTTAAATGAAGGGTATATGTGATCTCATTTTGTAACAACAGGGTATATGTGAGCCGTTTGTATAACGGTAAGGGCATATATGAGTCACTTTCATAACGAGGGCTATATCAACTCCAAATGGCAAAGTTGAGGGGTATATCAAACCCTTTTCACTTTTTTTCTCTCCTAGAAGATATACACATCCATCACAAATATCCTCATCTCTAACACCTTCATCTTCTAAATGTGTAGGCTAGAGAAGCGGTAGACTTCACACTAATTCAATCATGGAGAATTCTTGCAATTACAGAAACTACAACATTATTTGGTGAACATACGGTTTTGTCAATTCATTTTTTTTTATATAACTTCAATTTCAAAATTAAGGAAACAGGTGAAAAGTTGGGTAAATCCAATTTAATCGATAAATCTAGCTCGAAGTAAGTTGCTCTGTTGTAGCCACTTTTGTACCTATATTGGTTTAAGCAGCCAAAATAATACTGATTTAGGAGAATGGGGATCGATTGAAACACTCAAGGGGTTTTAACTGGCAACACATTTGAAAGTCAAGAAGGAGGGGTGAATTAAATTTCCTTTAGTCGACAGCATGTAATGGCTAATTGACTCACCTGCAAGTTAGTATAATAGTAAACAGTAATAACGGTATGCATTAAGTAAAGGAAACAAAGAAATTTATCCTGGTTCGGATCACCGATGTGGTGCCTAGTCCAGTCCCCTTGGGTTTCAAGGTTTTTCCTTAAGAGCTAGCGTTGAGAAGATCGTTTGGTTACAGCAATTTAAAACTTGATCCTGCCTGATGTGCAAATCATATTTCTACTTTGACACTGCCTCTACTTGTATACCTACACTCAGATTCTTTCTTCTTCTTTTCTTTTCAATTGTAACATCACAAGTTTACTAAGATTTATGAAAGACAAAAGAAAGTTGTTTGCTAACTTCAAGTGAAGTTGCATGTTTTTTTTGAGTGACTTCTCTCTTGTTTAAATAGGTGTAGAGTGCTGCTCTTCTTAAGGAATAACCTAAGGGATTTTCATTCAATAAAGGATTTGTAGGGATTCCTTGATTGAGTCTGATTAGGATAGGATTGGAATCATGTCTATATTAGATATGTTCATGATATTCTTCCTTTCTAGATAAGGCGTCTTCAGTATGGTGTTATTGTTTTTATTGACTTCTGAATACTTGTCTTGATAGATTGATTTCTTGATTTCCTTGATTGGTAGTGACTTGCTGATTCGTAGGAGTTTGAGATATGGCATTGTTGTCTTCCTTGAATCTTGGGGATTGAGTCAATTTAGTGAGATCGTTGATTGGCTTGGACCCTTTTTCGTGAGATCCTTGATTGATGTGGATCAAGGATTTGTTGTAGGCTATGATTGTAATGATGTTTCTTTGCTCATGGGTTCTCAAACAACATTTTAACTTATTGTTAATTATCAAAATACTTGTAGTGTGTACGAGGCTAACAACATTTTGTTTCATACAATATAGCTACTATTTACCACTTCGCAGAGCTTGTCTTTATGTTTATAGGGTACCTTATTATCACACAAGACTCCGGATACGAACTGCTATTTCATCTGCGCTACACTAATATGCTCACAAGTATCCTCATCTATCTAGCCAATTTTCCTAGATAATTAATCTAAGATACTTGAAACTCTCTCTCTTTTAAATAACTTGTACATCAAGTCTCACTTCCACATCATCCTCATACATCACCTTACTGTCACGCCTAGAGCTCACACCCTGGGCGGGACTGGCACTCGAAGACCACTGCTGGCCCTCAAGAGAACCTTGGCCTGACTTACTTAACTCAGCGGAAGACTAAACACATCTTAAACAAGAAATAAACATATTAAAAAATATTTCATATAATATCTGGCCATGACGACACTTAAGTATCAACAAGCAACAATAAACTCTAAACTGGAATACTAGCGTCTACGAAGCCTCTAAACTGACTGAAGAGGGATGTTGGGACAGACCTCACAACATCCTAAAACTAAACTACTACAAGTAAAAGAAATGGATTTCCTCCGGAATGCAAGGAGGCTCACCACTGACTCTGGAGCTCGATCTGGATCAACGAAACACTGCGTGCTGATCCTGGTTACCTGCGTCTGCATCATAAAATGATGCAGGCCAACTGACATCAGTACATTGAATGTATGAGTATGCGAGTTGGAAAGTTATACAAATCTTAGGCTTGAAAGGGAGTAAAAATAAATACTTACCTTGGCTCTGTTCAACTCATGATCTACTAACTCTTATTAAATATACGCAGTTAAAATAAATGCAATATAAAGAAATGTTAATTGACACATGCTTAAACCTCTGAGTATATATATACAAGTACACAATAATGTCTGAGATGTATATAAAATAAAATATTGATGTATTATGAAAATACAATAATGTTGTGTGTAAAAATACAATTTACCTGAGGTAGATTCTCTAACCGAAAACTATCACTTAAGAGCTACAGTGATAATACAACGGTCTACTGCATGTTGTCAGCGCATCTTATACCCGGCCAAAGGTATAAGACCTGAACTGCCTAATGGATCCACTAGTAAACTGTGAAAAGGAATCATCTAAAAAGTATGACCATTTTCTACCCATGGTGGCTAACATGGTTTATGGGGCTGTGAGTTATCTGAACTCTCCCCCATATCGGTGCTCAATACTACTCCAAAAAATATACTGGCTCTTATGTTTAAAAACATAATGATTCTGTGGTTTGAGATTAGTGCTCAAAACTTAGCTGTTAAAAAGCTCTCTTGGAAATCATAGTTTCCTCTTCCTTTTATTAAAACTAGTCATATGATTTTTAGATGTACTCTAGAGTGTTGGAAACAACTAGGAATGAAAGGTACATCACCTAGGAACTAGTACGAAAAGATAGAAAAAGAACGGGGTCTCCAAGGGGTCCTGGCGCTCTGAGAGGCGCGGAGCACCGTAGCCTGACGGACAGAGGCTGTCCTCAGGTACTCTGAGAGGCACGGTGTGCCAGAGCCTGACGGACAGACTCTGTCCTGGGGGTCTTTGGAGGCGCGGCACCCCAGTATTCCTCCAACGGGTTTTTCGACTTTCTTCTTTGTTTTTCATCTCTAAACCTTTCCAAAATCCCATGGATCTCACCCCAAGCACTTAGGATACCTAATTAACTTATTAACCAATGATTTAGACCCAAAAATAGTCCTAAAACATGGATTACAACAAACATCGATCAACAACGATCTAATCAACAAGAACATCAAACCAACCTCTAACATGAGTTAATTCATGAACTTGACTGACTTGAATGAAATTGGTGTGTGGGTGAAGTAACCCAACACAAAATATCCCACATACCTTATTAGGGATCACCCCCGACGAAAATCCACTAACCTAAACTTGGTGATCTTGCGTCTTCTTCTTCCTTCTCCTCTTTTCTTCTTACTTTCAAAATCCTAGTCTATTTTCTAAATGCGTAAACTGAATGGGATCAATTTAGACCCAACATATTTCTCCAAAACGAAATAATTGATTGACTTAAGGAATAGACCAAAACACCCTTACTAAATCCGATTTTGGAACTCTCCCTGCTCAACAGTCCATCTTCTGAAGATCATAGCTCACTATGGGGGGCAACGGAACCGGTAATTTCCGAATTCCGGTCCGGTCCGGTCCGATACCGGTTAGTCCCGGTACAGACCGGTTCGGTCCGGTACCGGGACAGATACCGAACCAGAATTCGGGATTTACCGGTCATTCCCGGTTCCGGAAAGTACCGGTCCGTTACCGGTCCGGTCAAAAAAAAAATTTTATTTTTTATTTTATTTATTTTAGCCGTTTATAGCCGTTGGGTAACGGCTAGTGGGCCCCCCCAACAGCTATTTTATCCCAAAACCAGCCAATTAAACCCCCTATCCCCCCCTAACTTTTTTAATACCCTAAAGTTCTAAATACTACACTTTAACCCATTTTTTTACTTATAAATACTCCTAAAATTCATTATTTCATCACAAATTCATCTACTCATCTTCTATTCTCTCAACTCTCTACTCTCTAATCTCTAATTCTCTAATATATAATTTCTTAAATTTCGGTGTTGCCTTATTTGGTCTTTGAAAATTGGATTTGGAGCTTCAAAATTCAACTTTCAACTTTCCACGTTCGGCTTTCAAAGGTCATAAAAAGTAGACGTTCGGTACATTCGTTCCAACTTTTAGTTTACATTACATTTATATTTAAATAATTATTTAATTATTTTTGTGATTTATTATTTGCATTACATTTTTCGTATTATTTTGTGATTTATTATTTACATCTCACGTTTAATATTTTAATATGGATTCCGGTAAAAATATTGTTCAAAAAGGAAAGGGTAAAAAAAGTGCATTTGAGCGTGTAAAAAATATGTGTAACTTTACATCATCCGATAATGCAAAAACCGATAGTTCTTCTAAATCAAAAACTAAAAAATCTACTATATTAAGAATAAATACGAATGATTATACATATGTTGATGATACTGTTCTTAATATTGATAGTAATTAAGAATTAGATCATTATCATGAACATTTACAACGTCGCTTTGGTAATTTTGATGAGGATTTGCCTAGTGATAATGATAATGAAAATGATATTGATAATTAAACTGATACGCCTTCTTTTGATGATGATGATGATGAAACTGAGCCACCTACGGCTACTAATACTCCCAGTCCCGCTCCTAGTCCCTCTCCCTTTCGTTGCCCTGCCCCTGTTCCCCCCGTACATCCTAGGCCTAAGATAGAACGTGCTAAAAAATCGGTTGTTTGGCAATTTATGACACAAAATGAAGATAAAACACAAGCTATTTGTAACAAATGTAAACATAGACTAAGTCATAAACTGTTGGTAAATCTGGCGGGACGGGACACTTGAGTAGTCATTTAATGTCTTGTTGTAAAAATGAATTTTTGCATGCTAAAGCGGTAGCGGAAGCTAAAAAAAATGGTACCCCTCTTCCTGAAAATGTTGGAGTAGGCGGCTCTAACATGGTACAAACACAATTAAATCCGTCTAATGTTTCTGGCTCTAGTTTACCACTTTCATATAGTAGAGAAAAAGATCTTGAAGAATTAGCTAAAATGATATGTGTTATGGGTTTACCATTTAGTTTTGCTGAAAATCCCGGTTTTATACATTATATTCAAATTGTATATAATTCAAATTTTAAAGGTTTTGCTAGAAATACAATAAAAAAGGCTGTATTTGATTATCATGCACAACATTTTCAATATCTTCGTTGTTTATTTTATTATAATACTTGTAAAATAGCTATTACTTCTGATATGA